>JAVJIF010030738.1:0-505418 GCA_038442645.1 Agave tequilana | reverse complement strand
CAGAACCGATAGAATACCTGGCTTATGAATTGGGGACCGTTATCATGGATGATCCGCCTAGGAACACGAAATCAATGGATGACATGGTGTTTGATGAAATTCACCATGTTAGAAGTTTTGACTTCTACCAGTGGTATGGCTTCTGCCCACTTTGAAAAGTAATCGTTTATTGCCAGGATAAATCAGTGACCTCTTGTTGAAGAGGGGCTGATTGGCCCTACGACATCGACTCCCCATACTTCAAATGGCCATGAAGCAACAGTTGGGTGGAGCAACTCTGGAGGGCTGGTGTATGAAGTCCGCATGAATTGGCACGCTTTACACCTCCGTGCATATTGGATGGCATCGCTGTCATGGTTGGCCAACAGTATCCAAGCCTATGCAATCTGTCTTTAAGTTTTGGATGGCTGATGAGCTCCGCAAATGCCGTCGTGTGCTTCTTTAAGCACTTCCTGCGCCTCTGAATTTGAAAGGCAACGGAGGAGGACACCGTCATATGAACGACGGTAAAGTGTCTTCAGAATTGGATCGTAGTAGAAACGGAGAGACCTTCGTCTGATGAATGCAGCTTCTTTAGGATCATCTGGAAGCAGACCATGTAAGGCATAGTCGATGAGAGGAAATCGCCAATCTCTCAGCTCAAGATCCGTCGAGACATTATAGGCTTCTTGGGTTCTTAACATATGCTTAGAGCATACAAGGTGTCGAGTTGCCACTGTGAGGTGATACTCAGTGTCGACTGGCAGGGCTAGTGTTGTTGCTAATGCAGTAAGAGCGTCCGCCTTGGTATTCTGAGATCGAGACCCGTGCCCGATGTAGAAACCTTCAAAGAGATTAGCCAATTCGATGACCGTGTGATAATAAGGCACCAAGTCTTCGTGACGGACCTCATATTCGCCTTTAACCTGATTGATAATCAGTTTTGAATCGCCGTAAGCTTCAAGGTAGCGTACCTCCATTCTATGGGCGAGCTGAAGGCCAATAAGTAGAGCATTATATTCCGCTACATTGTTGGAGTATGATTCTGTCAGAGAAAATGCCTTAGGAAGGACATGATTCTGTGAAGAGTAAACATAACATAACCCCCACGCCGGCGATGATCCTACCTTTAGGACCTATTCGTGATGCTCCATCGAAGAACATCTGCCACACTTCATCCTCTGAAGTTATATTAGACTCGAAGGCTTCATCCGGAATGTCTTCGTGAAGTTTTGAGTGTTCCGGAACTAGATGAGCGGCCAAGAACTCTGCAAGTGCCTGGCCTTTAACCGCCTTTTAAGGGATAAACATCATGTCGTATTGAGACAAAAGAAGCGCCCATTTAGCTAATCTTGAATTCAGTGATCCTGGCTTTGTCATGAGAAGACGTAAGGATTCACTCTGGAGATGACATGTATGGTTTGGCCAACCAAATAATGTCGTGTCTTCTAAACAGCAAAGACAAGAGCTAAGCACTCCTTCTCGATAGGGTAATAGCGAGATTCCGCTCCTATCAGAGTCCTGCTCAGATAATAAATGGCCTGTCGTGACCATGGTTGTCCTTCTGAGCGAGGAGGGCACCAAGAGAATGGTCCATAGCCTTTACATAAAGCAAGAATGGTTTTCCTTCTGTGAGAGCCACTAAGACTGGAGGTTTTGTGAGATATCTCTTGATGTCTTCATAAGTTTCCTGACAAGCTTGATCCCATATGAAGGAAGTACCCTTTTTCATGAGTCGGGTGAACGGTTGACAGCGGCCTGAGAGATTTGCGATGAATCTTCTAATATAAGCCAGTCTGCCTTGTAAGCCTCTAAGCTCTTTGAGATTCCTCGGTGGATGCATACTCTGAATGGCATTGACCTTGTCTGGGTCAAGATGAATTCCTTTTGATGTAACGATAAACCCAAGGAACTTGCCACTCGAAACTCCCAAGAAGGATTTTGTCGGATTCATTTTCAGTTAATGAGCCCGCATTATGTCAAACATCGTTCTCAAGTCACGAAGATGGTCATCCTTGTTGCGGCTTTTGACAGCAATGTCGTCGACATAGCATTCTACCGTTTTTCAGAGATGATCGTGGAAGATTGTACTCATTGCCCGCTGATAGGTTGCTCCAGCGTTCTTCAGCCCGAAGGGAGGTCACGGTGTAGCAGTATACCCCCAAGGGTGTTTGGAACGAAGTATGCTTCTCGTCGTCGGGGTACATTTTGATCTGATTGTACCCTGAAAAACCATCCATAAAAGACATTCTTTCGAATCCACATGTATTGTCAATTATGACATCGGTGATGGACAGTGGGAATTCGTCTTTAGGACAGGGATGTGTTGAGATCACGGTAGTCAATGCAGATCCGTATCTTCCCATTCTTCTTGAGGACGGGAACGATATTAGCAACCCAATCTGGTTGCTGTTCCTCCCGTATGAAGCCATATGCAATGAGCTTATGAACTTCGGCTTCAATATCCTCCATAATGTTCGGGCAGAAACGACGTTGCTGCTGCTTGACTGGCTTGGCGTTGGGTTTGATATTCAGACGATGCATGGCTACTTGTGGATCAAGTCCGGGCATGTCTTCGTAGTTCCATGCGAAGACGTCTATATACTCCTTCACGAGTATTATCAATTCTTCCTTTTCTGTAAGTGATAAGCTTTCACTTATTAAGATGGGCTTAGGGTGATCTTGACTACCCAAGTTGACTTGCATCACCCTGTCTCGGTAGGTGGTTCGCGCAGTTCGAATCGCTTTTTTCATTGGAGATCTAATTGCTGAGCCCATGGTTCTCCATCAGTAGTTTCTGCTGGCTCCAATTGACTGCTTGAAGTCATATTAACAGTGAGATTCTCGAACATCACTCCCACGCTGACATCTGAGTCCCACTTGGAAGAAGAGGCGGAATATGATGGAATTGGTTCGTCGTCTTTGCATTGAACCGTTGCTGGCGATGTGGGTGTAACGTATCCCAACCCCCTGCGTGTATTATCATAGTAGTTTGCAGGTTTGCCTTTTGGCACAAAATTACGCAGCAAACTACGCCTTCCTTTTCCGAAATTTAGGCCTTCCCCATGCTTTAGGTTGTACCCTATTTTCTTCATAATATGGTGTGGTGGTCGTGCGTAATGGAAATTGTGGGGGTGTCCGAGTCTGAACTTGAACCTGTGGCTGTGGACCCTCGTGGTTGGGTTCTACCAAAAATTATCGGTGATTGACCTTCTTTGGATGGAGGGATCACTAAAGCGGCCCCTTCTATAGATTCCACGGGTGTACCGGATGCACTCGGTCTATGTAAAGGCATGTGCAGAGAGCTATCGATGATGGATTCAAACAACCCAACACTCGCAGGATAATCAAAAGAAATATTATCATTAATTACCCACTCGCCCTCATCTTCAGAAGGAGCATTACATTTAAGACATGCTATAATTGGTTCATTAATCAAAATGGATGGCACGTCTGCTTCAGATTCTGAATCTGCTTCATTACCACTATCATCATCATCTGGCAATGGTTCTTTGGATGCTTCACCGGTCTCTTGATACAGGAGAGCGTCAGTGAAGTAATTTTTCACCTCTTTGAATGGTTGCTTCTCAGCGAAGACAGTTCGTATTATCGCGCCGTCTTCGACATACTTGAAGCACTGGTGCAGCGTGGAGGGAACGATCCAGTTGGCGTGAATCCACGGTCGTCCTAGCAGCAAGTTGTATGATGTGTCAGCGTCAATGACATAGCAAGTCACTTCTGACTTCAGGCTCCCGATTCGGCAACGGAGTCAAATTTTCCCAAGTGGATGACTACTTCCAGCATTAAAACCGTATATTGTAGTAGTGGTTGCGGACAACCTATATAGTGGTATACCGAGGAAGTAGAGGAGCCTTTTGGGGATGATGCTGAGTGCAGAGACCCGGATCAACCTGTACCCTTTCAATGCATGTTGAACCGATGTATCCGGTGTAGTACAGAGGTCGATCGTGCTTGTTATCCTTGAGAAGCATATCTTCCGCTGTGAAGGTAATAGCGGGCACCTATGATTGTGCATGATGGCATTCAGGGCACGGAGACTGAGCGTCATCTTTAGGGGTCTCTGGCATATATGTCAGGAAATTCTGAATTAGGAATCCTGAGCTCTACCTGAGATGCTTCTCTTGTCTCTTTTGAGAGACGAAGTAGCTCGTGTATAGTAATACGAGCGGGATATTAGCCAATTGGGCCAATATGTCAAAACGAAAGGGCGTGTCAAGCCCCGGGCCTGAAGGCTTCTTCAAGACATGGTCGAACCGGACTTCCTTAGGCTTCTCCTTTCCCTTAGTTGGAATTGAAGCGGATGCAGGTACTTGTACTGACATCGTTTGCTGTTGTGTCTCGTCAGTAGCTTTCTCATACTGTTTTAGGTATGATTTTCTGGATCGAGTACCCGTTGGCTGAGGTACATCGGCCTGCGTCGCGCAAGCGTGCTTTTCTCCTTCAGAATCGCTGAGAGAAGCTGACGTAAGATTGTCATCGTCTAGCAGGATGGAGATGACATTGCAAGATTTGCCCTTTGACTTAGACTTCTTCGAATCCCACTGTACGTCTTGGACTAGGTCTGGGTGTATCCAAATGACTTCCCCTGTCTCCAATGTCAAGGGAACAAGACCTCTATTATCCTGAGCTTTAACCGCAGTATGTTTGACTTCCAACCGTGGCGTAGGGACTGGATAAGTCCCGTCAGGAACTGTGACCTTTGGGGTTTTGCCGAACTCAAGGGTCACCATATTGACAGTGACTTTCTTCTATTCTGTCTTCAATGTCAAGACTCCAGCGTCGATCAAGGCTTGAATTCTGTCCTTGAGGATAAAGCACTTGTCGGTAGGATGGTGAATCATCCTGTGGTAGAGACAGTATTTGGGATCATTCGTGCGTCCTATCTCATTGGGACGTCGAGCCTCTGGTAGCTTCATTTTATTCCCTTTGTAGAGTAAATGGAATATTGTGACCACTGATCGTCTCTGAAGGAATACTGTTTCGGAGGAAACCTAGACTCCTAATTATTGAAGCCGCTCTTCTTGGCCTTCGACTGAGCATCCCTTGACAATTTAACGGACATAGTCTCCTTCCCTTTGGCTTGAGAAGACTGCGCCATGTCGCTATGTCCTTTATTGTTCATACCCCATTTGCCTTTAGGGGTAGAGGGTTCAAACTTTTTAGCCGACTTTTATCAGTTCTTTTCAGGTATGGGCTTTGACAGCCCCCATGCGAACTTCTACTTGGTCTAAGAAGTTGTGCCGCACGTCTGTAAGAGCATGGGTAATGGCATCCCTGCTGGGTACATCAAAGATGAGTTTCTGAATCGCTCAATATAATCACAGACAGATTCACCCTTCTTCTGCACGGTGGAGAGGAGCTTGTCCATGGTTACCTCGGTATCGTCCTCATAGAAACGAGAAAGGAATCAGGTTTCTAGGTCGATCCAGGAATTGACAGAGCCCGGAGGGAGACTTCGGAAGCAGTCAAATGCTACCCCCTTTAAGGTGCCAATGAACAGCCTAGCCATGATAGCATCATTGTCTATAACATTATCGGTCTGGGACTGGAAATAGTAGATGTGCTGGTTTGGCGAGCTCTTTCAATCGTACGTATGTAACGTTGGTAGTTTGAACTTCGGTGGGTATGGCACTGAATCCCACTCTAGCGGGTAAGGAAGGATTGTCCCCACTTTCTTTAATTCATCCCTCTGAGCTAGGGATGCGATTTGAGCTTGGAGGCCTTTAAGGACTTCAGCGTCTAAAGAAGAACCCTCCTGGACTTTTCTGTCTTTGGCTGGTCATTGCTAAGATGTCTTCCTCATCATGGTTGCTCCCGGTATCATTGTTATTCCGTTGTTGAGGAGTTGAGCGAGCATCTGTTGAATGTTGTCCAGAGCTTCTTGCTGGGTTTTGAAAGTTTGCTCCTGAGTTTCCAAACGTCGACGAAGCTCTTCGTTACCATTGTCAGCCATGTTTACTGATGCTCTGTCTGTTCGCACTGAGCTGACTGTCGCCGAGGAGGAATACCCACTATCTTCATCCTCTTCATCAGATGATTGGACTGATCCTCCCTTTAGTTCCGGCGAGGCTACTGCCATTGAGGAAGAAGGCCGTTCATAACTGTAGGGTGTGGCGCCACCTTAGATCTGGTGTTTCGGAAGACACCCTCTTCGTGCACCAAGACTTCGCCTAAGCTTGGGCTGTAATCTGGATCTGGGGAGCTGTAGGGAGTGTCGTCGGACGCTTGTCTGCCCCTGCGCAGCTCTCATCCTCTTCGGTCATGTTGACGGATGCAGTGGGTAGATCTCGCGAGATGCTCCTTTTATGATGTTTCATCGGGGCTTGTACCGACAGCCGATCAAAAAACTGATCGTCGGCCTGGGGAAGTGGCGAGGATTGGTCCCAGCTGGCAATGGACTGAGTAGACTGTCACCAGCTGACATCCCACTTGTTGACAACAGGGAGTAGTTCGGAAAGATTCCGACTTCCGTTTGTTTGTCAAGAATTCTCGCAAGTCAGACCCAGTTGGGCCTAAACGATCCAGCACATAGGCTCTATTGGATCGCGCATAGGACGATGTCCTGCTCCTTTTATCACCGCAGTGGGGATTAGCACTGAATAATGCTTCAGTTCTAGTTTCGCGGCTAAGAACCTTGGAAACCCTTGGGCGCTGAAGCTGCATAAGCAACGCTATCAGCACTTAGGGACAATCCCTTAGCTCTGCCACAAAGCGCGAGCTTAGCGCTTGATGAACTGGTGAGCAAAGCGTGTTGTGGTGCTTTATCCGCTATGCTGCTGCGGAGGCGATTAGCCTTAGATAGTGCTTTGGCTCTAACTTCGCGGCTAAAAGCTTTGGAAACGCCCTCGGGCGCTGAAGCTGCATAAGCAACGCTATCAGCACTTAGGGACAATCCCTTAGCTCCGCCACAAAGCACGAGCTTAGCGCTTGAAGAACTGGGGAACAAAGCACGCTGTAGTGCTTTATCCGCTATGCTGCTGCGAACATCATGCATAAGCTGAGGTACAGTAGCTTCGCTCATGAGAGCAAGGCTGGTGCGAGTTGTTCTTGAGTTGGGCGAAGGTATGGTCGTCGCTGTAACTTCGCGGCTGGCAGCATTGTTGGAGCAGGCAGGCATCTTGCCTTTTTCTTCACGAGAGAGACGCACTTGTGGTGTAGCTACGCCTGAGGCTTTATTCAGAGCCTTCTGATTTGGTCTCCACATCTGCTTTGACAAGGGAGACTTAGGTTCGCAAGGAACATGACTAGCCACACGCGAGGCTGAGGGGTGTTGGCAGAATTCTGCTCCTGGTTTCTGTTCCGAAACCCTGGTCATGGAGACCTTTCTATATTTCCGCACGTGAAACATTAGACCACCCCCAGAGAAGACTTCTTCATATTTTTCCTGGTCGAAGTGGACAACCAGGTTCTCTAAAGTGTTGGACTTGGATTGCTCCTTTGCCAAAGAACCGCAGCAGGCTCGCAGGGAGCCTTATTTGCCTCCGCAGAGACTTGCATTGAAGATTTAGCCAAAGAGGCTCTGGCTGCACCGGCTTTCCTGAATTCAGCGATAGACCCGAAGGTCTGTTCGTCACATTACGACACTTGATTCTCAGCAATGGAGTCGCCATCTTGTTTTCCATTGATTTGCAAAAGGGGAAAATTTACAAAAAAGGGTCGAGGAGCTAAATTACAAGTGACACAAAAGATTACAAGTAGATCTCCTCTGAGATTCTGGAGAAGTGTGCGGAGTCTGGTCAGTGCGCGACCACTTTGTCCCTTTGACGATGCGAGCGATGAGATTCCCTTCTCGCCTAGTTTGGGGAACCGGAGAACAGAAGGTTGGTAGAACCCTCTTGTTGCTTCTAAAAACCGCCTTCGCTTAGGAATTCCTTCTAGCCTGGTTCTGAAAATTCCATGAGAGGAAGGAAGGAACTAGATCTCTGTTTGTGCGCAGAAGGTTGGTAGCACCTTGATTAGAGAAGCAGTTCTCTAAAGTCTCTAAATTCTTGGAAGCAAGAAACTAGATCTCTGTTTGTGCGCAGTGCGTCCTCTCAAGAAGTCTGTCATCTCTCTGGAGCGTATCGCATGTGTCCTCTCCTTGTGCCCCTGGTGGACTATTTATAGGGAGAGCAGGGGTATAATTGCCCCTTGAAAATATAGAAACAGATTGAATCAAATCTGTTTAAATCTGGAAAGTAGCCTTGCTGCGAGGCTAGGATCAGCTTCTGCGAAGCTAGAAATAGCAGGTCGGTTGATCTTTTAATCTGTTTTGATCCTTTCCACATAGTTGGAAGATCTCCCTTGATCCTCCTACTCATTTTAGGAGAGTCAAGAGATTATGGCAATCAACTGCCAAATTGATCTCAGATTTGATCTAGATTAGATTTGATCTTAATCCTGATTAGATTTGATCTCATCTGGAGATTTAGTTGGTCAAAGGTTGACCATGACGGACCCGCGATGGCGCACCCGCGTCGAGCTCGCAGTGGAGCTGGAAGAAACATCTGGCGAAGTCAGAAGACAGCTCTTCAGCGGAGCTAGATATCATCTATGGCGAAGCTACCAAACATCCTTCTGCGCGGTTGCGTGTGGCTTCAAGCGAAGCTGACTCTCTTTACAGAGTTAACTGAGTACTTCAGGCGAAGCTATAAGTTAGCTTCCTGGCGGAGCTGTGAATGGCTTCAAGGCGAAGTCGGATGATCTTAGCCTCTCAAGCGAGGCTGTCTCTTTGGGCTCATGTGATGCCAAGTACTAGCATCTTAGACCTGCTGAGGTCTGTTTAAAGATAATCTGAGCTTACTGTCTGATCAGTAGAGTCCAAGTTTCTTCCTTGTCCCTCGGAGATGGGTGAAAACTGGTCATCAGCTTATTTGTCACTTGTCTTTTGTAAATGTCAACAAGTACAGAACTGGTCGTCAGCTTGTCTATCGCTTGTCTTTTGTAAATGTCAGCAAGTTTAGACATTGTTTAGACCAATCAGCCTATCTTTCACTTGTCTTTTGTAAATGTCAACAAGTTTAGACATTGTTCAGACCAGTCAGAATCTTGTCTTTTTTTAAAATTTCAACATCAGACATGAAGCTCGTGGCACGCGTCTAATATCACGTCAATGAGGAAACACAGAGTTTGACGCTCACGTTTTAACACCACTGTAGCATCCAAACTAGAGCCCAAGACCCGCATCTAGCATCACCTTAACGGCTAAACGCAGATCTCAAGCCCGTATTTCAACTGCAGAGGAGCCCGGCATCTCAGTTATTACTATCCCCATTATTGGATCAAGTACTGCATGAGGGAAGTTAACCCCATTATGGAGAGCTTTTAGGGGACAGTTTTTGTTGGCCCAAAGGCGCATCGCTCTAGTTTTGATGATGATTAACTCATGTAGTTATAGTACTAATGATCTTGTGTTTAATTAGTACCAGATATGTGATCAAGATCTTAGTAGGTTTTTAGCTTCAATAAAGGATTCAAAGTCAAGTTTTGAAGCTAGCATGTGTTGATTCAAGAGCTCGCGCAACAAGATTGCATCAAATACTCAAGGGGAGTCTAGCTCATTGGATCCATGTTTGGATCAAGTCAAGAAGAAGAAGAAGACTTTAAAGAGAAGATTTTCAAGAAGACTTGTGTCTAGTTTTGTAAGTGTTAAGATTTTATTTTTAGATAAAATGTAAAAGATAGATTAGTTGGTAGATTGCTCAAGTTCATATACACTCACACACAAATTTATATGTGTTTTCTTAAAAGAGTTCTTGTTTTAGAAAATACCGGTTTGGTTTTTAAGCTTCAAAATATACATGTGTTTTATCAAAACATATTTTAGAGCTTATTGTCAAAAATAAAGATACTTCATCATATATGTGTAGTAGATCATATCCATAAACACTAAGCTTCAAAAGTGTTTAAAATATCTTGCTTTTATATTTGGAGAAGTTTTGAAAAATCGTTTTTCAATTTGGAGATTGTTTTTGAAAAATACAGATTTTTGTTTAAGTCAAAATTTCTATACTACAAAAATAGTTCAAAATGTTTGTAATATGTTTTGATATTTAATCAAACATGTTTGTATATCCAAGTATATCAATGAAATTATTTTTGCAGAATTTATGAGAATTTATGGGATTTTATTGAAGGTAAAAAGACCGAGTTTTTAATCCCTAAAAATGTTAGACTTGCCTTCTGCCGGTCGACCGGACGGTCGACCGAGCTAGAAGTTGGTCGACCGCTCCGGTCGACCGATGTGCACAAACGTGCATAGCAAGGGCTGGTCGACTGCACGGTCGACCGACAGAGAGTCTTTGCTCTCTGTAAATGGCCCCGGTCGACTGGGCAGTCGACCGCTAGGTCATAGCCCAATTTTCGGTCGATCGACCAGTCGACCGCTTTTCCCAACGGTCGAAAATCCGACCATTGATTGGGGTTCCTGCTGAGTTGGTCTCCAACGGCCATATTTTGGGAGCCTATAAATTGGGGTTCCCTTGGACTGTTTTTCACAAGATTTGAAGTGAGTTTTTAGATAGTTTTTCTTACACTTTTAAGTATTGATCTCCACTTGTTTTAGAGCCAAATACTTCCATATCAAAAGGAGAGTTTTTCAAGTCTTGAAAAAGAGATTTCTTGAGTTTTTTTACCACCAAATTAATCCTAGTTTTCTCGCACACACTTGAGCTATTCATTGCTATATCAATCCTATAAGGACCTTTGTTGTGAGAGTGTTTTAGGTGATCAAAGTGTTGTGATCACTATAGTGTTCATTCTTGTATTTGAGGAGGCAAACTTGTGGGTTCGTGTTGTTTCGAATTTTTGTGGGAGCTCGGTGTAGAGGTGCAGCCTCAGCATGCTTACGTGTGCTTACATGTGTTTGTTCTTATGGAAACAAGTAAGGGGACTAGTGAGTCCAAGAGTTCTAGTGTGAACTCCTTGTAGGTGTTGCGGTACCGCGTGATCCGGTGGGATCGATTTTAGTGGAAATCCTTCATAGTGTTGAAGGCGGGGACGTAGAGCAAGGGTGCTCGAACCTCGAAACAAATCTCCCGTATTTGCGATTGCTCTCTCTATCTTTCACTTATGTTTATATCTTGCATGCTTACATTGTTAATACCTTTATATGCATGATATATCTTGTGCTTTATTGTTATATGCTTGCGATTTTTTGCTCACACTTGTATTTGACCAAGAGAGCCATAGCGGCACCTCAACTCTTATCTAGAGGAATCTTGAGGAGATAGTCTAGAGCCCTTCACCGAGAATTCGGCTACACTCTTGTGTTATTCTTGGTGTGTTTAGCTTAATAGTTTTTAGTTTGCATAAATAGTTTTAATTCCGCATTAATTCATCATTAGATTAGCTAGTCACCAATTCACCCCCCTTTAGGTGATTTCAATAGGTATCAGAACCTGGTGCTCTTGATTTGGGTCTAACAACCTAGAGTTGAAGATCTTATTTTTTAGCGAATCACAATTCTCACATGGATTTCATGACACCTCCCGTTTGATATTCTTAACATCCAAACTTGGAAAGTTAAGATGTCAATGTACCTCAAAGCCCTAGGTATTCATGTTTATCGTGCTACCATTAAGGATTCATACTTCAGTAATAGCAAGTATCTTGAGGCTAACTCAAAAACCATCCATGCTTTAAAGTCAACCCTAAATGATGAATATCTATCTAGGATTTCTAACTTTGATTTGACTTTTGTAGTATGGAACACCTTAGTCTCTCTTGGTGAACAAAAGCAATACTATGCGGGGAGTGACTTGGATGATGGAAGTGATGCTTCCAACATATGCTACATGGCCCAGGGGATAACCCCCTTGAGGTAAATTCTGAATCCGAGCTTGATAAGGATGTTGACATGTCATATGATGATCTTGCTTCTTTTATCAACAACTTCTTGAAAAATATGATTTGCTTAAAAAGGACCATAAAAGATTGAAAAATAAATATGAGTCCATTTCAAAAGAAAATGATTCTTTTAAAAATAAATTTGCATACATTTCAAAAGAAAATGATATGATGAAAAAGGAGAATGTATCCTTATCTTCAAAATTAAATGAACTTTGTGATGAAAATAATTCTTTGAAAAATAAAATTAATTTGGTGGAAAAAGAAAAAGAAATTGTTTTAGAAGAAAATAACTTTTTAAAAAGATAAATTGTTTTAAAAGAAAAAGAAATTATTTCTAAAAAGAAAAAGATTGTTGATTCTCATACTTGTCATTGCTCTTCATGCTACTATTGATAAAAATGAGATTCAATTTTTTAAAAATAGAATAGATTGTTTGAGCTCAACTTTGAGCAATTGTGCATTTAATCATAATAGATTGGAAACCATGTTTCAAAAGAAACAAGCTTCACATGTTCACGCACATCAGCCACGGCATACATATGCACTCTTTGCACGTCATGATCACACTCATTCTCATGTGCATTCTAGAGTATACAAATGTACACATTGTGATCGCAAAGGCCATTTAGCAAAGTTTTGTTTTGATAAGATTAACTCTATAAATTTTGCTAATAAAAATGTTTGAGTTCCGAATAATGCTAACCCCCATGGACCCAAAAGAAAATGGGTACCAAAATCCCCACCACTTGTGTTTGATGTAGGTGTGGGCTCTCACATGACGTGAGAGGATTGGTGCCTTGGTGGTGGATGCATGGGTTGATAGACATACTAATTTGATGCACCGAGGAAGTTTGGTGGGAGGACCACCATGTTTTTGAAGACTTAGAGTATAGTTCTTATGGTTTGGTAACTATCTCTAAACTCTTTTTTGTCTACATACTTTTACATTAATAATTGTTAACATGTTTTTATGATTATATTTTTTGTTTATGTTAAAACAATCATGTTTTGAATTTCATGAGGTAAATACTTGTTTAGATGAATGTTTCATTAAAACTTGTGTATATATTTGTACAAATAGTGAGTAACAATTGATTTTTATATGTTTGTACTTCATTACTCATTTGTACTTATTACGTATACATGTATAACCTAGTTTTGATGATTCTTTCATTTATACTTGTTTTCTCTATTCTTGTGCATGTTTTGCTTCATTTATATGCTATTTTTGTCTAAAATTTATAAATATACATGTATACCCTTGAGTCACTTTTCCTTCATACAAATTACATTATGGACTCTTTTGTGCTTAGGATATGTATGTATATTGTTACTTATGATAAAAACATACATACACCATGAAGTTTGATTTTAATGAAAAATACATTGTTATTATTTTCATATTTTTGATAAAAGAAATTAATGTTTATTTTGAGCCTCATTGACTATTTTCATGAATATGTTATTTACATGATTTTTGTGCACTCACACTTCATTTATTTACACATGACTTTGTTTTCATGAGAAATTTTGAGTTTTATAGATTTCAAGTGTCAACTCTTGTATATTTGGTATATTTTATGAGATACATATGATAGCTTTCATTGTTTGAAGGATTTTTAACTAAGTTTTCAAAAATTACTTTAAACTAGTTATTTATTCTTCTTTTGATAGTATTTTCAATTTACTACTATTTTCAAATCATATTTTTGAAAACTTCTACCCTATAAGGGCGGATGGTTAGGTGTCCATGCCTTATGTGCATTATTGAACATCTATTTTAATATGTGCATGATTAGGATGGATAGTTATCAGTAATACACATGAACTTCATGAAATTCTATTTTTGTATACTCATATTTATTTCTATATATGTATGCTTCAATATCTCAAATAATATCAATTTCAATTGGTTTTTTTCTTTTCATACATATATATATTTTGATTGTGCTTGATTTACAATATCTTTACATGTTTAAAGCATAAATTATGTTTATGCTAAGCTTGACTAATTTTTTAAATGTTAATTGGTATTTTAATGAGCTTATGCATTATCTTTAATTGGTATTTCAATTGATATCAAAATATACTTCATACTTTATCTTTTAATTGGTATAAAAAATTTACAATGTTTCAATTTCAATTGGTATATATACTTCTATTGGTATCAATATATTTCAATTTCAATTGGTATCAATAGGTACCAAAATTTAAATTGGTATCATGCTTCAAAAATCTTCAATTGATATCTTAAAATTTTGTTTATTTACAAATGGTATCTCAAAATTTATTTTGTTGCCTTAAGAGATTTCAAAATTTATTTTAAAATGATTTCAAAATTTCTTGATGTGTATTGCCTATAAGCAAAGGGAAGCTTAACATCTCTTCTATATATAGATTCATGTTGAGTGTATCTTATATTGAGGAGCTTGGCATCTCTTCTTTATGTGACACACGTGTGTAGGGGAGCTTAACATCTCCACTCATGCATTATATATTATGCTTTATGTGAGTTAGGGTTTTGTCATCCCTTCTTCATGTAATGCATGTATGCAGGGGGAGCTAACTTTACGTCTCTTTCCTTCATGAATGTATATTGCATATATCTTTATAGCTTGATTTGTTTTCGCCCCTTTGTTGATGAATTGACAAAAAGAGGGAGAAGTATTTGAAGAGTTTTATATGCATGATTAACGTATTTGTTTTATACAAAAAAGGGGGAGAAGTATTTTGAAAGTTTTAATATGCATATTTTTGTTGTTTTATACAAAAAAGGGGAGAAGGTTTATGCAGTTTATCTCCTTGTTTATGCATATATGTTTTTTTAGTTATGAGCCTTAATTGAATATTTTTATGTTTATTGTTATGCATGAGTTAAGGGGGAGCTTCTATGAAGCTTAACTTTAATCTACGCATGTATAACTCCATGAGTTTTTTCATCATCAAAAAGGGAGAGGTTGTTGGCCTAAAGGCCCATCACTCTAGTTTTGATGATGATTAACTCATGTAGTTATAGTACTAATGAACTTGTGTTTAATTAGTATCAGATATTTGATCAAGATCTTAGTAGGTATTTAGCTTCAATAAAGGATTCGAAGTCAAGTTTTGGAGCTAGCATGTGTTGATTCAAGAGCTCGCGCATCAAGATTGCATCAAGTACTCAAGAGAAGTCTAGCTTATTGGATCAAGATTTGGACCAAGTCAAGAAGAAGAAGACTTTAAAGAGAAGATTTTCAAGAAGACTTGTGTCTAGTTTTGTAAGTGTTAAAATTTTGTTTTTAGATAAAATGTAAAGGATAGATTAGTTGGTAGATTGCTCAAGTTCATATACACTCACACACAAAATTTATATGTATTTTCTTAAAAGAGTTCTTGTTTTAGAAAATACCGGTTTGGTTTTTAAGCTTCAAAATATACATGTGTTTTTTCAAAACTTATTTTAGAGCTTATTGTCAAAAACATAGATATTTCATCATATATGTGTAGTGGATCATATCCATACACACTAAGCTTCAAAAGTGTTTAAAATATCTTGTTTTTGTATTTGGAGAAGTTTTGAAAAAATCATTTTTTAATTTGGAGATTGTTTTTGAAAAATACAGATTTTTGTTTATGCCAAAATTTCTATACTACAAAAATAGTTCAAAATGTTTGTAATATGTTTTGATATTTAATCAAACATGTTTGTATATCCAAGTATATCAATGAACTTATTTTTGTAGAATTTATGAGAATTTATGGGATTTGACCGAGTTTTTAATCTCTAAAAATGTTAGACTTGCCTTCTGCCAGTCGACCGGACAGTCGACCGAGCCAGAAGTCATCGACCGCTCTCAGTTGACCGCTCCGGTCAGATCGATGTACACAAACGTGCACAGTAAGGGCCGGTCGACCGCACGGTCAACCACAGAGAGTCTCTGCTCTCTGTAAATGGCCCCGGTCGACTGATGCAATAACCCCAGTGGACTATAACGCCCTAGCTCGAGGCATTGAAGTAAGCGAGACACATTCTGCCATCACAAAATCACAGACCTCGAACTCTTCCGTAGAGAAAGAAGGCTTCGCGTATATGGCAGGGATTCCTGAAGAAATGACCAAGCACTTTAAACAGCAAGTCCAAGCCCAGAGGGAACAACTCGATATGATTCGTGCTCAATAAGAATCTATCGACAGCCTCAAGTAGATGCTTTCGTAATTGCTTGAGGATAAAAAGAAGAAGCCGAAGATCAAGACTCCTTCCAAGAAGTCCAAGGGCAAATGGAAGGAAGGAGAAAGCTCATCTTCTGTACATACCGAGGAGGAGGAGTATTCCAGCTCTGAGTCATCCAAGCCTCTATCTGAAGAGGAAGGTAATTCAGAGAATGTGAGCACTCATTCCAAAAGAATGAGCAAATTGAAGTAGCGTCTTGAGGCCCTCGCCAATCTGAAAGGTCAAGCGGGAGTGGTCCGACCATACCCGGCTGAGTGAGATCTTGTCTCGTACCCTCCTAAATTTAAAGCTTCGGTCCTACAGACCTTCGACTATAAGGGGTCACCATACCAGCATATATACTACTTCAAGTCTCAGACAGGGCATGTTGTATCAAGTGATGTCATCCTGGAACGTTTATTTATTGCACCTGAAAGAGATTGCTTTTGAATGGCTCATGAAGCTCCCAGAAGGTTCTATCAAGAACTGGGGTGATATGGAAAAGCTTTCCTCACCGTTTCTTTGAAGATGATTTGGAGATTATCATGCCAACTCTCCTAACGACGAGGCAACAGAAAGGGGAGTCAGTTAAAGCATTTGTGTAGAGATTTCAGAATATGGCACTCTGATGTCCTAGTGACATGACCCAGGCCACCTTGGTAGAAACATGCCGCCACAATTTGCAAACCTCATTCCTACCTCAGATAGGAGTAGCTTATGCAGTTGTGAAAAATGAATCTTATTTTTCGTTGACCGGGTGAACGTCAAGCTCCTCTGGAACTTTTCTCTTTGGATCACTGATGGAGTAGCATAGCTCTTGTTCAATGAAATCTCAAAGAGACTTAGACAAAACTTAAACTCAGCAAGTTGGTAGAAGAGTTTGACACTTTATAAATATTCCTTAGTGGAAAATTCAGACCCTTCTTCAATAGCAAACTGAGCTGTTTATAGGGGTTTCAGGGGAAAAACTGTCCCCTAAAAACCCTCCATGATGGGGGTTAACTCCCCTCATTACGTGGGCAGTACTTGACCCAGTAATGAGGGTAGTTATAACTGAGATGCAGGGCTCCTCTCCAGTTGGAATGTGGGTTTGAGCTCTGTGCTTAGTCGTTGAGGTAACGCTGGACGTGGATCTTGAGCTCCATATTTGGGCGTCATGGTGGTGTTGAAATAAAGCCTTCAGCTCTGTGTTTCCTCATTGACGTGGTATTAGATGCGCGCCTCGAGCTTAATGTTTGAGACACAGGCTTCAAGCTTTAATGCGGGCTTCAAGCTTTGTGCCTGAGCACTGAAGTGGTACTGAGACTCTGGCTTCGAGGTCTGTGTCTTGGCATTGCAATGGTGTTGAGACGCGGGCTTCGAGCTCTGCGTTTTGCCTTTACACGAGTGGCTTTGGTTAGCCTCGCGTCTGAAATATAGACTCTGTTATCTGTTGATTTGTTTTTAGTGATTTTTAGACAATCTACAGAACCCCCTCCAAAGTTTTTGAAACTCCGTTGTTGACTGGGACGGGTTTTGAAACACTTCGGACTTTCCTTTTGGCAGCAAGCTCTCAAGACTGAACTGGCAATCTTCTGAGATACCCTGAGATACCTTGAGCTCAATCATATGTGGATTTTGATCTTCGTAAGTGTATTGTTAAACTCTTTGAAGCCACTAGAGATGATCGTCCTGCATATCCAGATATGCAATCTGGATGCATATCTAGATATGCAATCTGGACCTCATCGGTACCCTGAACTGGTTGTCGGTGTACTATTGAACTAGAGAAAATCGCTAATTGATTTTGCCAGTGTACTGTTGAATTGATTACAGAAGTAGAGACTGAACACTTATCTTGTAGACATAAAGATCGTGTTGCCTAAGAGACACTACCTCGTCTGAAGTAGAAACGCAACTCTCATTCATTGGAGAGACGCGAGCATTAAAGTGGAGTTGCAGCTCTCACTTTTTCAAAGAGCTGTGTCTCTGTTAGAGTTGAGACGCAACTCTATTTTTTCACCCAAATGCGAGCTTGAGAATACTGAAGAGACGCAGTCTTTGAAGCGGAGACGTGGACCTCTCTTAATTGAAAAGACGCGGCTCTATTAAACGTGAGACTCATGTTCCAAGTGTGCTGCCACGTGTCTGGCAGAGTTTGAAGACATTGTTCTCTTAAAACACGAGATCCGCATTTTGGGCGCTTTGCCACGCATCTAGCGATGATCGATCTCGAGATACGGGCCACGTATCTTGGCTAATTACTGGTCTATTAAAAGACAACAGTCTTTCAAAAGTCATCATTAGGCTCTTTTCTTCTCTATTTGAACTTTATATCCAGAGCTTAAGAACTTAAGGAAACTTCAAACTTTTTTCCTCCCTTTTTCTCATCTTCTCCAAAGAATTCACCGTCAAGATGGCTCCAAAGACCAAGCCTGCGGCTTTCTTCTTGAGCACTATCGCTCCAGAGTTTCAAATGGGAGATTCTTCTACACAGGAGGCCCCCATTTCCGGTAATAAGATCAGCCGAATCGGCTTTCGCCGTTAAAGAACTCGAAGAGTTATCTTAACTTTTAAACTTTTTTTGAGTTGAACTGCTAACGCGAGGCTTATGCTCGTGTTTGATTTTTAGATGCGACTCTTGCACTGGTAAGCAAGACGCGGGTTTGACGACCTCCGCATCTTCGCTTCATCAGCTTGAGTCTGTGTCTACTTGTTAAACACGGGCTTCATTGAGCCTTGCATTTGATCCCAACACTTAGTGAATTTTTTAGGTGGTGGAGTTTAGATGCGAACTTCATGTGAACCTCGCGTCTCTGAGGTTTGACGCGGGTTTAACTGAGCTTCGCGCCTATTTCCAACACTTAGAGAAATTTCTAAGTTGTGAAGTTTCAAACGTAGACATCATATGAACCTCGCATCTCTAAGGTTAGACACACGTCTTGTCGAGCTCCGCGTCTCAGTCATTTGACGCGATTATGAGGTGAACCTTGCGTCTGAGCTTCAATACTTTAGAAATTTATAGGCTGCTGACTGTTGTGTTATCCTTTTTACAGTGCGATATTCATCGAACCCTTTTGTCTAAAAAGTGTCACTTTGGACATGTAGGTGGAGCCGATCCTAATCTTACGTTCGTGCTCCAAGAGGCTGCTCCAGTGTTTTCTCTGAAATCAAGGAAGCGTCGGGACAGGCTCAGCAACCCTAGCATGCTGACCTTTTGGGAGATCATGACCAAAGGGCGGTTTGAGCCTAACACCCATATCATACTGAAGAAACTAGACTTCTTTTTCTGCGATGCCATTACTGAAGATGACATGATCCTGTATGATAGAGACTATAAATGGCTCCACCAAATCTGAGACAGGAGGTTCTTTCTACCCAACATGGAAAGGATGTACCCCTTGACGTATCTGCAGCATGTGTCGGTGCGCCACGCAATGGAGTACGACCTCTCTAGGTCTATCTCAGCATGTCTCTCAGAAAACTGGGCGTGAATGAAGCTTACGCTGCTGGTCACAAGCAAGAGGTGCCTGGGCTACATCCCGAACTAGTCAGGACTGGGTGCCCGATAGGGGAGATCCCTCAATTAGCCGCCATCTTCATCAACCAATTCTTGAAAGGGAGGGGTGACTTTCCCACCAACATCCATCCACTCGGGTGGATTCATTCTTCAGATAAGTTATGGTGGGGTAAAATGGTGGGCCTTGTTCTCACATAACTCGAAAACTCGTTGAAGCAGGCAGGATTGTACCAGGATGTTAGGGCCGTTCAATATGGCATCTCGCAGAGCTCCCACCACTTTTACGGTGTCATGGAGCATTGCAATCTCCTAATGGGCATGTTCTTTACCCCAGTTGGAGAGATGGAGCTCGCTCTCCATAAGTTGTACGAGGTTTCAAGGCTGGTGATTGGAGATGCTCTGTATGAAGAGTATGTCCTGACCATCAAGGAGCTTCACTTACTAAAGGAGGACCTTCAGGTGTACGAGACTTACTGAAAATTGTTATGTCACTTCCACATCTGTGGGTAGATGACTGGCTGGAGGAACAGGGGCGTCAAGAAGATGTCCTGGGCGAGCTACCTTTTTACTGATATAAATGATAAGTCTAACCTAGTGACTCGTTTGGCTCCTAGCACTAATGAAGAGATTGCCGAGAGGATCAGTGCCTCCACAAGCTCGTACATGAAGGAGTCTAATGAGGAAAGTTTCAAGCCTGATATGGTGTTTGAAAGATTCCACTATTAGGCCAAGATCCCGACATCTGACCGGACCCTGTTGGCGGGATTTTTTACATTATGGCTGAAGCGTTGCGTGGTACCGACACTACCTCTGTGATTATCGCAAATATGGTGTTTCGGCAGTTCTGTTGGAGCACGGGAGGTCGATATCTCTCCTTCAAGCAATGGTGGCTGGCATCCAAAGTGGCTTGCAGGCATTGATGAAAAACATGTGTCAAGTGAAGGTTGTCGTAGACTCCCATGGCAGGCATGTGGTAGACTTGGAGGGGAGGCCGAAAGTGAGGACTCCCAATCCCAGAGTCAAGCTTCCTTACACGTACCTGATGGCCTGGTTTGTCATGCATTGCCCATCGCTGATGAGAATAGTGTCTCCTTTCGAGGGCTTTATCGCTTTCGTGTAGAGGTGGAGAACTCGAGCTGGTCGCAGTACCATATGTTCTATGTTCAGAAGGCTCTTCTGAGCAGCTCGAACTATCAACTCGACTGATGCTTTCCCGAGACCTCTGATGCATCATATGAGGACAAGTTTGCTGACCTTGCAGGCCCAGACGAATTCACACGGCTACCTTCTGGAGTCTTCTGGTGGCTCATTAATATCTGGCCCAGATACTTGGTCTTTCGGCAAGGTAATTCCTGCACGATCGAGCCTTACATGCCCAGCCATTTTGCTAGGCAGTTTGGTTAAGATTAGTTATATGTCAGCAACCCCAACACTGGCCTTCGCTTTAGCGGTAACTTTTTTGAAGGCGCCCGAGCATGGTATTACAAGGTAGCTGGGGGAACAGGGGCCGTCTTCAGCCTTCCTCCCCAGACGCCCAATTGTTATATGAGCCTCGACTTCTGCACATAGTTCTTCATCGCCAGTAGGGTACCCGATTTAGAATGAATTCTTCTTGTATTAAGAGTATTAAGGCATTATATAAATCAAGTCAGATTCCAAGAGCCGTATGCGACGAATGAGCAAGTACATGAAAGCTGAGAGGGAGACCAAAAAGGAGGCCAAGAAGGAGACTAGCAGAACAGAGGCAGTTCAGGGTCAGAGTCTAGAGCAGGGGCTGCGAAAGAACAGCCCACTCGGAGGACTCGGCAAGCTATGCTCAAGCGTCCTCGAGCCTCTACTTCCCAAGGTAAGCCTAGCTAGAAGAAAGAAAGAAAAGGATTTGAGGCTGCAGCTTCAACCCAGATGCCCACAATAATTCCTTCTGGTACTGAGGAGCAGGAGGAGGAAGAAGAAGAGGCAGCGTCCTCTCTTCGTTCACGGGATTTGCACAGTAGGGGTCCCACAGTCTTGGTGGAGGCAGAGTCTGCAGGCTAGTCCATAGTGACTGAAGAGGCTGTGGTTGCAGAACAGCTAAAAGAAGTGATGGAGAGGGCCGAAGTTGAAATTTCATCGCAACTGGGAGTTTCAATTCAGCCGGCAGCTTCTTCGGTTCAAGAAAGAGGGATGGAGGTGCAACAATCGGGATCCCCCAGTATCTTGATACCTACTTCCCAAGTTGTGGAGCCCAGCCCTACCACTGGGGTTCTCAGTGGCAAAGCTCCAGTTCCTGAGGCCTCCTTGGTTTAGGTGTCATCTTCGTCATCTAAAGAACGTAATAACTACTTAGGAGACGAAGTTGACTCCAGTGATGAACCCACTCTTCCTGATACGAGCAAGTTTACACACATTTCAGAGGAAGAGATGCAGGTGGATGTTCCTACAATAGTTCACCATCAGGAAAGATCACCGCAACCGAGGGTATTTCTTCTATCCCTCTTAACTATTACCCCATCGAGTTAGGTAAACGATTCAACACTTCATTTGATTTTCATATACAGGAGTGGCTATCAGTGTTGAAGCTGCAACCTCCTCCCATATTGAGGAGATGATTAAGGAACTGGTCTAGCCGAGGGCCTTGAAGTTCCTGCTACTGGTATGACCTCTGAAGACACAACCACCACGACCGGGGAACCCTCGACACAGAGCAGCCTGCCAAAAGATCTACCATCTTCAGATTCTCAGCTTGGTAAACGAATAAAGATTCTCTATGTACTCTCATTCTCATCGTTATTGCTAACATTGATGTTATGATAGCAGAGAGTACCGAGTTGGCTTAAGTGGAAGAGCTCGCGGCAAGCACTGGCATAGAGACATCGTACTTCAAACTTCAAAAGCTAAACCAAGTACTGTCCTGTCTGTCCCTGCGGTTATCGTCTCAGAGGGACCACAGTAATAGTCCCAGAGGTGCAGGTCACGACCTCGACGTTGACAGGATCTGCTACTGGCCTCATCTCTACAGCAAGTGAGATGGCTCCCATCTCTACGGACATCATACACACAATCATAGAAAGGGGGTCCAGAAGTGCATTAACAGAGTTAGCTCCAGCCATAGAAATCATGGAAGAATTGGCTCATCAGATGGTGCAACAATTCTTCACCTCTATGAAGTTCTGCATCGATTGGTTCTCTCTGGGAGAAGTTCCTTCGAGTTTCCCCGAATGCTCCTTGAAAATCAGACCGAGAACATTTGTCATACCAAAAACTTAGAGCAAACTACGGTATATTTTATGCTAGTTGAACAGCTGGGAATATGCTTGAAAGGGATAAGGACCCTGGAGAAGACTAATCCAGTGGATGAGGCTTGACTGATGTTGCATAAGCTCCTCGCTGCTCAAGAATGCGCGCGAAAAGAGATGGAGGAGCAGTTGGATGAGGAGGCCCATCACCTCAATGACTTACAGGCCAGCTATCAAAGATTGATTGCTGATTCCAGAGAATTTAAGGTCATCACCAAGAACGCCGAGCAAGTTATAGCCAATGCTCAGGCAACTATTTCCAAGGTGCAAGCCTTGATTCAAGTAAATGAGCAGAAGCTTGCTGCTGCAAAGAAAAGGCTGGAGGGGCTAGAGGTTACCAAGAAGCGGATCCAAGAAGATCTTACTGCTCGTTCTTCCAAGTTGGAACCTCTTCAAGTATAGTTGGCTACGAAAAAATTCTCATCAGAGGAAGAATCGAGGCTTCAAGCTTGGCCGGAGGTGGAGAAGGCACGCCAGTATGAGATGCAGCGCCTCCGGGATCAGATGTACTCTTTCGCCGAGCAGAATTAGTCCTTCCACTTTTGTATCTCTTTTTTTTGTAACACTCCATTTGATGAATAAGAGAGCATTTGTATCACTTTTATCATTTTGATATCAATAATAAAAGTTATCAAAAATTTTCTCATCTTTATCTCTCCTTTCTGTTTGAGAATTCGACAGACTCTTTGTTGCGTAGGAGAACACAGCTCTCACAGATGTGACTCTTGACCAATGTGGAGACGCAGTTCTTAGCCATTTGCTGAGATGCACTATGAGTTGTAGAGTAAAAACTTAGACAACATTGAATTGTTGATGAGACATGGCCCTGAATTGTAGGGGAGACGCGACCTTGAGTTGTTTAGAGAATCAACTCTAAATTGTTAAGAGAACGCGGCTCTGGATTGTTTGAGAGATGCGGCTCTGATTCACTTAGAGGACACGACTCTAAATTGTTAAGAGACGCGGCTCTAATTCACTTAGAGGATGCGGCTCTGAATTATTGAGAGATGCGACTCTGTGTTGTGAAGAGGATGCGGCTCTGGATTATTAAGAGACGCGGCTCTGATTCATTTGGAGGGTGCGTCACTGAATTGTTGAAGGGACGCAACCCTAAACTCTTCAACTTACTGGAGGCAACACAACCCTTGGTTCGTAGAAGGATGCGGATTTTGAGAAGTGGCCTTGAATTATTAAAGACGCAGTCCTAATTCTGTATATGCTAGTGTTTATTATATCCCTATATCTTTAAGCACAAAATCTTGTTTATGCTAGTGCTTGAGCTTTAACTTTGTTTCAATTGATTACTTTTAAATTGGTATCAAGCCTATGCATTATTTTATTTGGTATTTCATAAAGGGGGAGAAAATTTGATTTTGTCATTCAGTTGGTATTTGATTCCCACTCCCTTACTTTATGATTGAAAATTCAAATTTGGTATCATATGTTCAAAATGAAAAATATTTACAATTGGTATCAAAATTCTTATTTAGACATTCAAAATTCATTATGTTTAATTTCAAATTGGTATCAAGATCTTTTTGTGTTTTGCTTAAAATTGGTATCAATATTTTTGTTTGTTTCCTTTCAATTGGTATCAAGATGCTATTCTTTGACATATCTTCAATTGGTACCTTAATTGATTGTCACCCCTAATTGGTTTTGTTTTTGTTTTAGACAAATAGGGGGAAAATATTATTTTTATTGATTCGTTGTTTCGAACAAAAAGGGGGAGAAAAATTTATTGATTTGGTTTTTCTTTTACCCCTTATTGAAGATTAATTCTTTGTATTAAAAGAGAGAAGATTTTGTTTTGTTTTGGTTTTTACCCCTTTGTTGATGATTGACAAAAAGGGGGAGAAAGATCTTGAGTTTATATATGCATGTTTATGTTTTGCATATATTAAGTTTAATTTAGTTTAATTTTAATTGATATCTAGATCATGTTTTGTAATTGGTATCTAGAGCATGTTTTATTTTTGAACATTTCATTGGTATCTAGAACCCTTTATTGTTTATGCATAGATATGCATGTTTCATGATTCATGTTTAAGAGCCTTCATTGCATATTCTTTATGTTTATTTGTTTATGCATGAGTTAAGGGGGAGTTTCTTTGAAGCTTAACTTTAATCCATGCATATATAACTCCATGAGTTTTGTCATCATCAAAAAGGGGGAGATTGTTGGCCCAGAGGCCTTCCACTCTAGTTTTGATGATGATTAACTCATGTAGTTATATGTACTAATAATCTTGTGATTTTAGTTTCAGATCATTAATCAAGATATTAGTTTCTGATTAGCTTCAACAAGATGATTTGGAAGCTTTCACATGTTGATTCAAGAGCCCGAGCGTAAAAGATCATATATAGCACTTGCTCGGTGGATCAAGGAATTTTGGATCGAGTCGGCTTGGAGATTGCGCTCTACAAGAAGACTTCGGTACCATAGTTTAGTTTTGTGTTTAGATCCAAAATTGTAAAGATTAGAATAGTATGATATGCTCAAGTTCACAACACACACGTTTCATGTTTTGAATATTGGATTTCGGTTTCATGAATAGATAGATCAAAACAAGTTTACATGGTTTAGTGTATATTAGATTTGTTCTATATACATGCATGCTTAATTTTCTAGACAAACTTAGTTTTGACTTACTTATTCATGTGTTTTATGTTTTGGTATTTTTGACAAAACATATTTTGGAATTAATGACAAAAACTATGATATATATATATGTTTCATGTATATTGGATTTCTATCCATATGCATCATGCTTCAAAGTGTTTAAATATCATGTTTTTGTATTTGGAAGAGTTTTGGACAAAACGTATTTTCTATTCAAAATCCAAGTTTTAGAAAATACAGTTTTTGGTTTTTGGTAAAAATGATAAGACACAAAAATAGTTCATATTGATTGATATTTGAGCTAAAATTTTTACCACATGTTTATATATCAATGCAAAATGATAAAACTATTTTTGGTGATTTTTAGGAGTGTTAAAAGATTTTTCAAAATATTTTTAAACTGTTTTTCTGACCCAGTTTTCTGTTCCAGGCTTCAACCAGTCGACTAGTCTTCTGACCAAGTCGACTTGGCTGAAGTCGGTCGACCGGGTCGGTCGACCGACGTGCACAGATCTGTGCACGTTTGGCAGACACGGGACGGTCGACCGTCCGGGTCGACCGGGTCTGAGAGCAGAGCTCTCTGTTTGTTTGGGTCGACCGGGGCGGTCGACCGGTAGCTGCCAACGGGCAGAATTTGACCGTTGGATGGTCGACCGGACCGGTCGACCGGCAATGTATTTCTGGCATTTTTTGCTGCCAACGGCTATATTTTTCTGGGGTCTATAAATACCCCATTGGAAAGAGTTTTTCTCTAAGATTTTTTGTGCGAATTTTTCCTTACTCTCTGGTGTTTTCACAGCAATCAAAAGAAGTTTTTGGATTCAAATTGAACAATCTATTTGGTGTTTTTGCTAGGGTTTGGAAAATCAAAGAAAAGGGTTTTTGGGAAAAAGAGTTTTGATTCATCTCCTATATCTTGGTTTCAGTTTTTCCCAAGGATTTTCTTTGTGATTTTGATTTCCATTCCATTGGTTTTCTCCACATTTGAGCAACATCTACTTTCTTATTCTATAGGATCTTTGTGTGGGAGAAAGAAATTGTTTGTGGTTGTTGTTTAGACCACCAAGTTAAAAACCCAATCTTTGCTTTGTGCCTTGCCCTCATTGTGTTGAGGAAGTTGTGCATTTGGGTTGTATCCCTCAAGTTGTGAGGTGATCCTTGTGTTTGCTTTGTGCTAATCCCTCAAGTTGTGAGGTGATTGTTTTGTTGGATTGGAGCTTGCCTCAAGGAGGAGGTTGTGGTTGTAAAGAGAGAAGTTGGGTACTCCTTGTGAGAGTTCTTTGTGGACTAGCTAGTGGATTAGAAATCCTTCGTGTGTCGAAGGCGGGGATGTAGAGCTGGGTGCTCGAACCTCGAAACATATCTTGTCGTTTGCGCTTGATCCATTGACTCTCTCTATCTCTCTCTTTACTTTGTGCCTTGCAACTATTCATATTGTGCATTCATAATTGCTTGGCTTGGTTGTGTGTGCATCACTTGTTGATTGCACTTGAGTGTATTGCATTAAGTTTTTAAATTCCGCATTGAGTTCATTAGATTAGCATAATCACCTATTCACCCCCCTCTAGGTGACTTTTCAATTGGTATCAGAGCCTACGCTCCTGATATTAGGTTTAACCACCTAGGAGTGAGATCTTGGTTTGCTAATCTTCATTTGCATTGTTCATTTGCACTCATTTAGTTTGCTCTCATGGATAGCCCTCCTATGTTTGACCATCTTAGACTTGATGCTTGGAAGGCCAATATGAGTAGACATTTAAAAAGCCTAGGACATCTAGTTTATCAAGCCTCCACTATGGAATCCTTCTCTAATAGTAGCAAGCATAAGAAGGCCAATGCATTAGCACTTAGAGCACTTAGAGCATCTCTTAGTGAACATCTTTTACCGGTGTTTGATCATTATGACTCGGCTTTTGCAGTTTGGAGCTTATTGACGTCTCCCGAGCTTCCAAGGATTATCAACAAGATGAGGAGATCTAAGAAAGAAAAGTTCGAAGAGCATTGCCTCATGGTCCAAGGGAATAACTCCCTTGAGGTACAATCAGACACTCAAATAGATGATAGCTCTAGTTCTTATTGCCATGGTTGTTTTGAAGTTCAAACATTGAATTTGGAACTTGCTCAAAAGCTTAAAAATTTTGTGGAAAAACACAATCTTTTGAAAGAGGACAACCTTGTTTTAAAAAATGAATTAAAGGATTTGTGTTCTAATTTTGAATTGGTTTTGCAAGAGAAGGAAGAGATTACTAGTGAACGTGACTCACTAAGATCTCAACTAGACCTTGCCCTTAATGAGATTGATGTTTTAAAAGGCAAAAATGATTGTGATGATGTTGTGAAGCACAATGAGATTTTATCTTCAAAATTGGATTTTACTTTTAAAGATAACCTTTCCTTGAAAAATAAAATTGATTCTATCACTAAGGAACTTGATCTTATTTTAAAGAAAAATGAATCTCTGCAAAATGAGATTGATATTCATGTTTGTCATGCTAGTGTAGCTTCTTGCTCTAGCACTCCTATTGCATGCTCCACTTTATCTTCCACTATTGAAAAAGATATAAATGTTTTGAAGAAAAGTGTTGAATGTTTGGGCTCCACTTTGAGCCAATGCATATTGAATCATTCACGTTTGGAAACCTTGGTTCGCAAGAAACAAGGTCCATCTTTACATGTACACCCTCCACGGCATACACATGCTTCCCACGGTCACCACCATTACATGTATGCTCATGTGTACACATGTACACATTGTGGTCGAAAAGGCCACCTTGCTAGATTTTGTTATGATCGTGTTTACCATGAAAATTTAGCAACTAATCTTGTTTGGGTTAGAAAAGATACTAACCCCCGTGGACCCAAAAGGAAATGGGTATCAAAGACCACCTCTATGATTTTTGATGTAGGTGGGAGCTCTCGCATAATGTGAGAGTATTGGTGCCTTGAGGTGGATGCGTTCTAAGCTTAAAAGAGAACCATTTGGATGCTTCACTCTCAAGGGGATTTGGTGGGAGAACCACCGTGGTTTGGAGAACTAGAGATGCACCTTCATCGGTTTTGGTATTATTCTCTAACTCCCATTTTTATTTGCATGCTTTTCATGT
This sequence comes from Agave tequilana, assembly GCA_038442645.1. Classification (NCBI taxonomy): domain Eukaryota; kingdom Viridiplantae; phylum Streptophyta; class Magnoliopsida; order Asparagales; family Asparagaceae; genus Agave; species Agave tequilana. Next base: position 476,899 of record JAVJIF010030738.1, on the reverse strand, counting down.
TCATCTATTCATAGCATGTCTTATTTTATTGTTCATTATGCTTATGTCATGTTGATTAGTTTAGTGTTATACATGTTTAGTTACTTGAGCACCCATGTTTTATATGGATCTATATTTAGTGTTCTCACCTTGTTTAAACTAACATGTATGCCCTAGATCTAATGCACATGCATATGCATTATGACCATTTGAATGTTTATGATTGTATGATTTTTATTTTAATGATTCATGTTTTATTGTTTCATGATTAGTATGATATTTGCCATGTTTATTAGACTTATGCTTTACATGATCAGTTGTTGAGACACCCATGTTTAGTATGGACCCATATTTTGTGTTCTCTTTATGTTTTAGCTATCATGTTAATCATAAATCTAATGCACATGTCTTTGTCATGCAAATCATATGGTTGACTATGACTTTTTGTTTTAATAATTCATGTTTTTGATTATTATGTTTATCATGTTGGGTTATGATTCCCGTTTTATACTTCATGTTTTGACTACTTGATTGAATGATAAGTTTTCATTAAGACTAGGATTTATACTTATATAACTAGTGAGCTACATATAGACTTTTATATATGTTTGTGCTTGAACGCTCATTTGTATTCACTTGATGTACTAGTATAATCTAGTTTCGATGATTCTTGCATTGGACTTGTATTCATCATTTTACTTATTTTGTTTTAACTTCATGTATATGTCCATCTTGTCCAAACTATCATTTATACATATACATCTTTGAGCCATGTGCCTTCATGCATATACCTTTGTGGACTCATTATGTTTAGGATATGTATGTATACTTTAGTTTGTACATGACATACATATGCCTTGAAGTTTAAATCGTTTGGATGAATTTCATGTTTGCTAGGTGATTTCACATTTATAATGAATTTCATGATTTCAATTGGTGATTTCACATCTTAGATGAATTTCTTGTTTTCAAGGAATTTAATATGAGCCTAATTGAATATTTTCATGTTGATATGTGTCACATAACACTTGTTCACTCACTTTATTAGTTTACTCATGATTTGTTTTCATGAGAATTTGATATGAGCTTTATGAACTTTGAGTGTTTAGTGATCATGTGATTTACATGTGTTTCATAAAAAACAATTTTGTTTTATTCCTTGCTTGAAGGATTTCGTACTAGTTTTAAAAGTTTTTCCTATAACTAGTTCGTATTCTTCACTATGGTAGAGATTTTCAAACATACTACATTTTTAAATCTATTTTTAAAAACCCCTACCTTCATGGGAGGTTGGATGGGAGATCATGTTCATGAATGCCTTAAAATGAAAATCATTTAAAAACTTGAACCATGATTGGGAGGTAGATAATATGATGTATACATTTGATATTATTGTTATTTCAATTGGTATCATTGAATTCTTTCAATTGGTATCAATCTTGACATTTCTTGTGAACTCATATATGTTTGTATGTATGTATGCTTCATTTTAAAGAATATCAATTTCTATTGGTATCTATTTTTCATACATATATATGTTTTATTTGTACTTATTATATCCCTATATCTTTAAGCACAAAATCTTGTTTATGCTAGTGCTTGAGCTTTAACTTTGTTTCAATTGATTACTTTTAAATTGGTATCAAGCCTATGCATTATTTTTTTGGTATTTCATAAGGGGGAGAAAATTTGATTTTGTCTTTCAGTTGGTATTTGATTCCCACTCCCTTACTTTATGATTGAAAATTCAAATTTGGTATCATATGTTCAAAATGAAAAATATTTACAATTGGTATCAAAATTCTTATTTAGACATTCAAAATTCATTATGTTTAATTTCAAATTGGTATCAAGATCTTTTTGTGTTTTGCTTAAATTGATATCAATATTTTTGTTTGTTTCCTTTCAATTGGTATCAAGATGCTATTCTTTGACATATCTTCAATTGGTACCTTAATTGATTGTCACCCCTAATTGGTTTTGTTTTTGTTTAGACAAATAGGGGAAAATATTATTTTTATTGATTCGTTGTTTCGAACAAAAAGGGGGAGAAAAATTTATTGATTTGGTTTTTCTTTTACCCCTTATTGAAGATTGATTCTTTGTATTAAAAAGAGAGAAGATTTTGTTTTGTTTTAGTTTTTACCCCTTTGTTAATGATTGACAAAAAGGGGGAGAAAGATCTTGAGTTTGTATATGCATGTTTATGCTTTGCATATATTAAGTTTAATTTAGTTTAATTTTAATTGATATCTAGATCATGTTTTGTAATTGGTATCTAGAGCATGTTTTGTTTTTGAACATTTCATTGGTATCTAGAACCCTTTATTGTTTATGCATAGATATGCATGTTTCATGATTCATGTTTAAGAGCCTTCATTGCATATTCTTTATGTTTATTTGTTTATGCATGAGTTAAGGGGGAGCTTCTTTGAAGCTTAACTTTAATCCATGCATATATAACTCCATGAGTTTTGTCATCATCAAAAAGGGGGAGATTGTTGGCCCAGAGGCCTTCCACTCTAGTTTTGATGATGATTAACTCATGTAGTTATATGTACTAATAATCTTGTGATTTTAGTTTCAGATCATTAATCAAGATATTAGTTTCTGATTAGCTTCAACAAGATGATTTGGAAGCTTTCACATGTTGATTCAAGAGCCCGAGCGTAAAAGATCATATATAGCACTTGCTCGGTGGATCAAGGAGTTTTGGATCGAGTCGGCTTGGAGATTGCGCTCTACAAGAAGACTTCGGTACCATAGTTTAGTTTTGTGTTTAGATCCAAAATTGTAAAGATTAGAATAGTATGATATGCTCAAGTTCACAACACACACGTTTCATGTTTTGAATATTGGATTTCGGTTTCATGAATAGATAGATCAAAACAAGTTTACATGGTTTAGTGTATATTAGATTTGTTCTATATACATGCATGCTTAATTTTCTAGACAAACTTAGTTTTGACTTACTTATTCATGTGTTTTATGTTTTGGTATTTTTGACAAAACATATTTTGGAATTAATGACAAAAACTATGATATATATATATGTTTCATGTATATTGGATTTCTATCCATATGCATCATGCTTCAAAGTGTTTAAATATCATATTTTTGTATTTGGAAGAGTTTTGGACAAAACGTATTTTCTATTCAAAATCCAAGTTTTAGAAAATACAGTTTTTGGTTTTTGGTAAAAATGATAAGACACAAAAATAGTTCATATTGATTGATATTTGAGCTAAAATTTTTACCACATGTTTATATATCAATGCAAAATGATAAAACTATTTTTGGTGATTTTTAGGAGTGTTAAAAGATTTTTCAAAATATTTTTAAACTGTTTTTCTGACCCAGTTTTCTGTTCCAGGCTTCAACCAGTCGACTAGTCTTCTGACCAAGTCGACTTGGCTGAAGTCGGTCGACCGGGTCGGTCGACCGACGTGCACAGATCTGTGCACGTTTGGCAGACACGGGACGGTCGACCGTCCGGGTCGACCGGGTCTGAGAGCAGAGCTCTCTGTTTGTTTGGGTCGACCGGGGCGGTCGACCGGTAGCTGCCAACGGGCAGAATTTGACCGTTGGACGGTCGACCGGACCGGTCGACCGGCAATGTATTTCTGGCATTTTCTGCTGCCAACGGCTATATTTTTCTGGGGTCTATAAATACCCCATTGGAAAGAGTTTTTCTCTAAGATTTTTTGTGCGAATTTTTCCTTACTCTCTGGTGTTTTCACAGCAATCAAAAGAAGTTTTTGGATTCAATTGAACAATCTATTTGGTGTTTTTGCTAGGGTTTGAAAAATCAAAGAAAAGGGTTTTTGGGAAAAAGAGTTTTGATTCATCTCCTATATCTTGGTTTCAGTTTTTTCCAAGGATTTTCTTTGTGATTTTGATTTCCATTCCATTAGTTTTCTCCACACTTGAGCAACATCTACTTTCTTATTCTATAGGATCTTTGTGTGGGAGAAAGAAATTGTTTGTGGTTGTTGTTTAGACCACCAAGTTAAAAACCCAATCTTTGCTTTGTGCCTTGCCCTCATTGTGTTGAGGAAGTTGTGCATTTGGGTTGTATCCCTCGAGTTGTGAGGTGATCCTTGTGTTTGCTTTGTGCTAATCCCTCAAGTTGTGAGGTGATTGTTTTGTTGGATTGGAACTTGCCTCAAGGAGGAGGTTGTGGTTGTAAAGAGAGGAGTTGGGTACTCCTTGTGAGAGTTCTTTGTGTACTAGCTAGTGGATTAGAAATCCTTCGTGTGTCGAAGGCGGGGATGTAGAGCTGGGTGCTCGAACCTCGAAACATATCTTGTTGTTTGCGCTTGATCCATTGACTCTCTCTCTCTCTCTATCTCTCTCTTTACTTTGTGCCTTGCAACTATTCATATTGTGCATTCATAATTGCTTGGCTTGGTTGTGTGTGCATCACTTGTTGATTGCACTTGAGTGTATTGCATTTAGTTTTTAAATTCCGCATTGAGTTCATTAGATTAGCATAATCACCTATTCACCCCCCCTCTAGGTGACTTTTCAGTTAGAACTTCTATGCAAGGGCGAGAAAGATCCGCACGGTTCTTGATACACATTAAGACATTATTGGACATGATGCACCAATAAGGTCTCGGATCCTTCCTGATCAGAATGAGCATGGCGCATTTGAAGGTCACGGGAAAGAGAACATCACTAATAAGGTTTCGGTCAAGCAAACTTCAGCGACTTCGTCTGGGAGATCTTCATAAAGTTTGGTTGCTCTTGGATCTTGATGCTCAGCCAAGAAATCTGCCACTGCCTGTCCCTTCACAGCTTTTTGTGGTAGGAATTGCATCTTATATTGGGAGAGCAATATGGCCCATTTTGCCAATCGACCATTCAATGATGATGGTTTCGTTATAAGCAATCTTAAAGGATTGACTTTTGATATGATGTATATGGTTTGACCCACCAAGTAGTGTCACATCTTCTGGACCACGAATACCAACGCCAAGCATTCTTTTTTGATTGGGTTGTATCGATGCTCAGCTCTGATCATTGTCCTATTCAGGTAATAGATTACCACTCATGTCCCTGATCATTATTTTAGGCTAGCAAAGCTTGTAGAGAATGATTCATAGCTCGAACGTTTATCAGAAAAGGTTTTTCTGACATTGGAGCTGTAAGGACAGGTGGATGCGTGAGGTGCCGCTTGATTTCCTCGAACGCTTATTGGTAAGCATCGTCCCAGATGAATGAAACCCACTTCTTTATCAATTTGGTGAAGGGTTGGCATCGTCCTAAGAGATCTGAGATAAACCTCCGGATATCGGCTAGTCACCCTTGCAGTCCTCTAAGCTCTCTAAGATTTCTTGGAGGTTGCATCTCCTGGACGGCGCGATTTTCTCTCGGTCGAGGTGGAGTCTTTTAGATGTCACGACAAACCCAAAGAATTTCCCGCTGGCCACCCGAGGAAGAATTTGGTGGGATTCATCTTCAATTGATGCACCAACATGATATCGAATATTGCCTTCAGATCTGCTATGTGATCGCCTTTGGCTCGGCCTTTCCTTGTAATATGATCTACGTTGCATTTCACTGTTTTGCATATATGCTCGTGAAAACTTGCATTAGCTCTCTGTTATATTTTCCTCGCATTCTTCAATCTGAAGGGCATCACAGTATAGCAATATACCCCTAGTGGTGTCCTAAAGGATGTATGCTTCTCGTCATCAGGGTACATCTTAATTTGATTGTATCCAGAGAATCCGTCCATGAAGGACATCTGTTCAAACCCACACGTGTTATCGTTCATGACATTCGTGATTGGAAGGGAAAACTCATCTTTAGGACACACCTTATTCAGATCATGAAAATCAATGCAAACTTGGATCTTCTCATTCTTCTTTGTGACGAGGACGATATTAGCCAGCTAATCAGGGTGTTGTTCTTTTCTGATAAAACCAGAGTCTATAAGCTTCTTGACTGCCGACTGGATCGCTTTCATTATCTCTGGGTGAAACCATCGTTGCTATTGATTGACGAGCCTCACATCCGAATTGACGTTAAAGCGATGCATAGCCACCTAGGGGTCAAGCCCGGGCATATCTTCCTAGTTCTAGGCGAAAACATCTATATAGTCTCACTCGAGATATATTAGATCTTCCTTCTCCAGCGATGATTAGTTTTCGCTTATAAAGATGGGCTTAGGATTAGCTTAATCTCCCAGATTAACCTGGATTACCTTATCCTCTGTAGGTGGTTCGCGTTGCTCAAAGCGAATATCTCAGAGAGTATTTAGGTGCTTGATCTAAGGATCTGTATCTAACTGGATTATTTGTTCATCTCCATCTTCTAGGTGGGTTGTTGAAACCATATTTACCGAAGGACTTTGAAGATGTTACCGATACTGACATCTGACTCCCATGATGACATGCCCGATGAGTGATTAGAAGCTGATGGTATTAGAGTTAACACATAGCCCAACCCCCTACGAGTTCGATGATAATAATCAGGGGCTTTCCCTTTTGGAATGAAAAATCGAAGCAGTGTTCTCCTTCCTTTGCCAAAGTTCAAGCCAAGACCACTTATTAGGTCATACCCTTGTTCTCCATCATCCTGAGCACATTTAACTCGTAATGAGAGAACTGAGAAAGTTCAGTCTCGCTTTCTGAGCCTTCGCAAGTCATTGGTTTGGACTCGACTCTTCCGAAAAGGATCAGTTTTTGGCCTTTGTGTCTTGTTGGGACCTCGAAGAAGGATCCTTGCACATCACTGACACTTTGATATGCTATGAGAGATGATCTTACCAGTACATGCAATAATGTGAGAGCATCTATTGCCGATCAGAGATGATTATCTACATCGGTACTAGTATCTGATGGTACAAAATCGGAAGCAAACATAGAAAAATAAGTCAAATCTAACTCTTCATTAATATACCATTCGCCTATATCATTGGCGGTGTTATTGACATTGAGCTTATTAACACTCGTTACTAGTGGATTCAGCTCCCAAAGGTATTCTTCTTCTGCCTTCAGTTCGACAACAGCTTCATTTCCATAGTCTAGTTCCTTTGGCTGGGGATTCTCATCTGTCTCCAGAGAATCCTAGTACAAGAGAGAGTCTGTGAAGTAGTTCTCTATCCCCTTGAACGGATGATTTTCAGCGACTAACATTCAGACTTTTCTATCTCCGTCAATATACTTCACGACTTGATGGAGAGTAGAGGGGAAGATGGAGTTACGATGAATCCATGGTCATCCCAGTAATAAATTATACGAAGTGTCAGTGTCGATAACATAGCACGTTACCTCAGATCTTAGGTCCCCGATCTGGCATTTGAGTTTAATCTTTCCCATTGGGCACGTACCATTAGCGTTGAAGCCATAAATGGTAGTTTGGGTGGCGCTCAATCGGTGAGTGGGGATTCCCAAGTGCTGCATGACCCGGCGGGGCATGATGCTCAACACGGATCCTGAAACCACCTGAATGCAGCTCACTTTAGATGATCCAATATACCCTGTGAAGTACAGAGGTCTATCATATTTTCCCTTAATCTGCATGTCATATAGAGTGAAGGTTATGCAGGGGACATGTTGATAGGCGTGGAGACAGTTTTCTTTATCTTCCTCCTCTAGTTTAGGTGAAATCTGGGCCATGAAGGCCTCAACATCAGCTAAGGCTTCTCTCAGAGCTTCCCTTGTTGGCTTAAATAGTCTCAGGAGCTCATAGAGGGTATTCCTGGTCGAGATGTTGGCCAATTGGGCCAAGACATCAAAGTGGCAAGGTCTCAAAGATCCTTCCGCTTTGTCCTTTGGGAGAGCCTTGGCATACCAAAGCTCCTTTTGCTTCAGCACGTTTTTCTTCATGGATTATTTGGTTGGCTCTGGGGTGTGTTTAGGTGGATTTGCCACCATTTCATCATACTTCTTCAAGTATAATAGGCCCAAGCGAGTCCCTGCCATAAGCAGTGCATTTGGTTCTGTAGCAATGATGATGGTCTTTTCCTCCAAATCAATTAGCAAGGGGATATCAGTTTCTGCTTCCTGGGAGGAAGCACACACCACATTGCATGGTAAAACTTTTGCTTTCCCCTTTGACTTCCTCCTGGTAATAGTAGTCCGCTGCTGGCCTTCTATAAGATCGGGATGAACCCACATAATCTTTCCCTAAGGGATAGAAACAGGTACAAGACCTTTCTCCTTCTGGTGGTGTAGATCTGTATTAACCACCCTTAGTTCCCCTTTCAGGATAGGAACCACTTCGGCTGGTGTTGGAGGCTATACTCTAAACTAAAGGAAAGACGTTATATTGGTTGTCACTTTCTTCTACTTTAGGCGGAGCTTGAGCACCTCTGCATCAATCAAAGCTTAGAGAATATCTTTGAAGATGTAATAGTTTTTGGTAGGGTGCCCCAGCATCCTGTGATACAAGCAGTAATTAGAGTTGTCGATCTTGCCTACCTCTTCAGGACGTCTAGTTTCAGGAAACATCAGTCTGTTGCTCTTATTGAGTAATTTAAACAACGAATCGATATGCTCATCTTTGAAGGAGTACTGCTTGTTGGTGCGCGGCTAGCTTAAAGTGCTACCCCCTCTAGCTGGTTGGGGCTTAGAGGGAGACTTCGTATCTGTCTCTAGTGTGTCCTTCCTTTTAGCTTGGAAAGATACTTCTGGTGCGCGTCTTGTCGACTTCTTGATTCTGGGCTTATTTTCTTCTTCCTTAACCCTGGCGATAATCTCCTCTGCATGTTCACCTTGCTGGACCAATTGCTTTCAGGTACGGCTTCCAGCTACCCCTATTTGAGCTAGGAGCGAGGTTTGCAAATTGTGATGGCATGTTTCCACTAGGGTGGCATGGGTCATGCCGCTAGGGCATCAGAGTGCCAAATTCTGAAATCTATCCATAAATACTTTAACTGGCTCTCATTTCCGTTGCCTTGTTGCCAGGAGGGTTGGCATGGTAATCTTCGAATCATCTTCGAAGAAACGGGTAAGGAAAATCTTCTCCAGATCACCCCATTTCTTGATAGAGCCTTCTGGGAGATTCATGAACCATTCAAAAGCAATTCCTTTAAGGGTGCCAATAAATAAACGTGTCAGAATTGCATCATTTGATATTACATTCCCGGTCAGGGACCTGAAGTAGTATATGTGCTGGTTCGGTGACCCTTTGTCGTTGAAGGCTTGTAGGGTTGGAGCTTTGAATTTAGGAGGGTACGAGACAAGATCCCATTCAGCCAGGTATGGCCGGACCACTCCTGCTTCCTGAAGGCTTTTCTGGTTGGAGAGGGCCTCAAGGCGTTGCTCCAGTTTGCTCATCATTTTAGAATGAGTACTCCCATTCTCTGAATTAACCTCCTCTTCAGATAGAGGCTTGGACAGAGTTGGATCATTTTTATCTTCTGTATGTGCAGAAGATGAGCTCTCCCCTTCCTTCCATTTGCCCCTAGACTTTTTAGGAGGAGTCTTGGCTTTCAGCTTCTTCTTCTTATCCTCAAATAATTGCGAAAGCATTTGCTTGAGAGTGTCGATAGATTCTTATTGGGTGCGAATCATATCGAGTTGTTTCCTCTGGACTTTGCTTTGCTATTCAAAGTGCCTGACCATTTCTTCAGGAGTCCCTGCCATATATGCCAAGGCTTCTTTCTCTACGGAAGAGTTCGAGGGATGTGACTCAGCAATGGCAGAGTGTGACTCACTTACTTCAATGCCCTGGGCTAGGGCACTGTAGTCTACTAGGGCTATTACGCCAGTTTGAGTGTGGGTATGCCGGTATACTCCTTCCGGCTCGGTGTCAGACTCGTCGGAGCTGACTATTGGCTGCTTCCTTTAGTTCTGTTTGGTATAGTGCTTGGAACTATCATGTTCGCAGTAACTTCAGGGTACTATATATCATAGAAGGTTCTCCTTGTGCGGGAGCGACGCTTTTTGGCCGAGCAGGAGACTGATGTAGACAATAACCGGTTGGACACCGGCTGTTTGTTACATGTGAGTTGCAGTGGTATTCAGAGAGCACCGCTGTGAAAGCCATTCACAACACCAATATGGACTGATTTGATGAACACTCCTCTTCTTCATCAAGTAGTCCCTTAGATCCTTCGGAGGGGGATCAAAGAGACCAACTTTGAATCTCTGAGGATGAGGACTTTTTCGCTTCCTTCTAACTTTAGACGTTGGAGAGCAAATGTTAACTTTGCGTCGTAACTCCGAGACCAAGTCTCAAGGGTGCAGTGTTCGGAGACACAGAGCTCAGGTTCTGTGGTGTAGACGCGGCTCTCAAATTTTAGATTTGAGACACGGATCTCGCCCCTCTGCTGAGAAGAGATGCAGACTTCGCGTTGCTGATTGTTGCGCTTGTCTGGCGTAATTGAGAAACGCGGACTTCATGAGACATAGAGATGCAGGTCTCGTGTCTCTAAGAAGAGACACGGACCTTGTGTTTCTGAACATCGCATGTGTGAGGTAGGGTCTCAGAAACACGAGCCTTTTCAGCTCTGCATTTTGGTACTTATACGCAGACTACGCGCGTCTGATGCAATTTAGAAAGGACGCGGCCCTGAGCCTTGCATCATGTATCTGTTGGATAGATGATTTTCCAGCCTCTTCCATTTGTTGTCAACGTGCGCGATGCCTTTATCTTCGTTCAGTATTCCAGTTAGCTTCACGGGTTATTGGGAACCCCTGGTAACCTTGAGCTAAGGAATGTTGAGAGTAAGGGCATGGCAAGATTGGCCTTCAATGACGTTGCCTTGCGGGTGTCGTGGGAGACGTTGAAGAGGGCTACACGCGCAATGTGACCAAAAATGGTTCTATTTACGCAAGCCATCCTCGGGGAAGTCTCTGAAGAGATTTGGGAGTGGATCTCTGAGGAGACCCTGCGGTGGTGCCCATCTTGGGGCTCTTAGAATCAGAAGAAGGAATTCCTCATACTTTGTATGGTTGAATTCCACGACAAGTGACTCAATCATTTTTTCCATGAAGGTGACATCACCTTGCGCCACAACTTGTTCATCAGTAGAGAAAGTAGTCCCCAGCAGAGTCGCCATCTCTTTGTTGGCCCAAAGGTTTACCACCCTAGTTTTGATGATGATTAACTCATGTAGTTATAGTACTAATGATCTTGTGTTTATTTAGTTTCAGATATTTGATTAAGATCTTAGTCAGTGTTTAGCTTCAACAAAAGATTCGAAGTCAAGTTTTGAAGTTAGCACGTGTTGATTCAAGAGCTCGTGCTTCAAGATTACATCAAATACTTAAAGAGGAGTCTAGCTCATGGATCAAGTTTGGACCAAGTCAAGATGGAGAAGAAGTTTTTCAAGAGAAGATTTTCAAAACTAGAGTCTATGTTTGTAAGTATTAAGATTTTATGTTTTAGATAAAATATAAAGGATAGATTAGTTGTGGATTGCTCAAGCTCATATACACACACACAAAATTTATATGTGTTTTCATGAGAATAGTTTTGATTTTGAGCTTCAAAGAATATATCTTTATGTTTCATGAATATAGTTCATTAAAACAAGTTTACAGTTTTATATGTGTTTTAAATTTCATTCATACACATTGATGGTTCAAATTTTTAGAAAAACTTATTTGATGTTTCTATATCATGTGTTAAAATTTTGTATTTATCAAAACTTATTTTAGAGCTTATTGTCAAAAACATAGATATTTCATCTTATATGTGTATTGGATCATATCCATACACACTATGCTTCATACAAGTTTTAATATCATATTTTTGTATTTGAACAAGTTTTGAAAAATTGATTTTTCATTTCAAAGTTGATTTTTGAGAAATACCGAATTTTGTTTAAAGCTGAATTTCTATATTACAAAAATAGTTCAACTTATTTGTATTATGTGTTGATTTTTTATCACACAAATTTGGATTTCAAAGTATTTCAATGAATTGATTTTTGTGGATTTTATGTGATTTTATGGGATTATATAGGATATTAAAAGACCGAGTTTTAATCCCAAATTAACCCTGACATGGGCTTCTGGCGGCCGATCGACTGGTCGATCGGACCAGAAGTCAGTCGACTGAGCGGTCGACTGATGTGCACAGAGGCATGCACAAGCCCTGACTTGAGGGCCGATCGATCGGGCGATCTGGATCTGGCCCCGGTCGACCAAGCAGTCGACCGGCCAGAGAGTAGTGCACTTTAGTTCTAGCCTCGGTCGACCGACTGGTCGACCGACAGGTTAAGACCTGGGTGCGATCGACCGGGCGATCGATCGGCAACCCCAACGGTCATAAATGGTCAGTCGATTGACAGGTGATCTGGCCTGGAGATTTGCCCAGCGGCTAGTTTTTGTAGCTCTATAAAAGGGTTATTTTGGCTAGTTTTAAATAAGATTTTGAAGAAGTTTTAGAGACAGTTTTTTTAATCTCTCTTAAGGTTTTTCTCTACATGTTTTTGGGTTAAAACTTTTATATCAAAAGGATAGTTTTTAAGAGTGTTTTCAAAAGAGATTTCTTGAGTTTTCCACCACAACTCTATCTTATTTTTCTTACACAAACTTGAGCTTTCAATTACTATATCAATTCTCTAGGGATCCTTATTGTGAGAGTTATTTTTATGATCAAGAGAAGTGATCAAAAGTTTTCATTCTTGTATTGTGAGGAGTTGTAGAGGTTGTGGCCTCAATGAAGAGAGTTTTGTGGTGATCAAGTGAAGTGATCACTAAGTGTTCCAACTTGTGGTTGGAGGAGTTTAAGAGGTGCGACCTCGGCAAGCTAGTGTGCTTGCGTGTGTTGTTCTTGCAAGAACAAGTGAGGAACTTGCGGGTCCAAGAGTTCTTAAGGGAACTCGTTGTAGGTGTTGCGGTACGGAGTGATCTTGCGGGATCGATTATAGTGAAAATTGATCGGTCCCTGATATTGGACATTCATTATCATATTCTCATACTTATTATATAATAAACTCTGCTTTTAATCCTAATTATTGTCTAATTTATATGCAGGTCCATTGCTAAAGGAAAGGAAAGAGAAATGAGCCCAAAAGCCCATCAAAGTTCTGATTTAATTCAGAATTAATTCGAAATCAGAAAATCAGGACAGATCATGGCAAATCAGAGAAGTTGAAAATCGGTTAAAACAAATCTTCCAAAATCAATTAGTTAAAGCCAAAGATCAAAGGTAGTTTTGTCAAATCTAGGAGCTAAAACGGAAAATCCAGAACGAGATAAAAAAAAATCGCTAACGCAGGAGCTGTACCCCTATGGGTGTGGCCACCTGGCCACACCCAGGCTGCTGAAATGCAGCCAAAGCCACATTTTTGCAGCTTTGTTGAAGCTATTGGGGGAGCGTTTGCTCCCCTTATCTTCGTACGCTCCTCCCTTATCTTCGTACGCTCCTCCCAGTTAGGTTTTGCCTATAAATATTGGGTTTTGAAGTGACTAGAGGGAGCGACCATGCAGAGATAGATTTTAGGCCAGTTTTTCATTCTTTTTAGTGTAGGTTTTTATTTTTCTTATTATGTAATTTTCAGTTTTATTTATGTAATTCAGAGGAGATCAGAGTTTCATAGGAGAACGAGAGTAAAATTTGTACTGAGAGTGACACCAGTGTAAGTTGTTCTTCTCTTCTCTTATTGTTGCCACATTGAATCTAAAGTACATTTTTTATGTTCTTTATTTTTTTGTTCTTCTTTTTTTTCTACTTTTCTTCTTTTGGTACCAATTACTATCCAAGTGAGTCTTATAGTATCGAAAGAGCCTTGCCTTTGCGAGTGCCACCGATAGCTCATGATGATGGATCTTAGTCTCAGTCTGTATCATTTCATACTTGTATCATCTTAATGATGCAATGTGAAAGAGACGGGAATCAATTCTTATGGGCTATGCACTGATTGTCTCCACTTCAAGGTAACATCGTCGCCACAGATTCAAGGTAAGTATTTGGCCAGAGGAGGTAAGTATTTATTTTAGTTTTCTTTCTTTTAATTCTTTAGTTTAGATCACCACAATCTCTCAACTATTTTATCGCTCTTTTTAATTTCTTTGTATAAACCCATTTTCCATTTTCTCCACCTTCTCAATCTACAACTTTCTTCCTAACTTAACTTTAACCTATTTTTTCTTTTCTTTTAAAGAACTCAAAGAAGATCTTTAACCATTGAATGTAACTTAAAAGATAACTTGCTAAAAAGCTTCCATCATTAGTCCCTCCTTATAGATCACGACCCGCATAGCCACTTGCTATGGCGGTAGTATTGAGTACTTGCACTCTTTATTCTAGTTCTGAAATTCTATATTTTTGTGTGCAGGTAAAACCTCAATCAAATTTTAGGGCCATTACTGGGAGGGACAGTAAGTTATTCTCTTTTTAGATTTACATTTTTTGTTAACTTTCTTCTTTGTTCTTGGTGTACAGGTTCAACAACAAAAAAAAATTTCTGCAGTGGACATATAAGTGGCCCTGGACTCTACTCTCGAAAGCAGAGCCCATGAGCCCTCAGATTTGCTACATTTCAGTGGCAATCTGAGTGACCTACTAACCTGTATTTTTGCAAGTTGGCTGAATTGCAAAGCTAAAATTCTGTAGTTATTTATTTCGTTGTTTGTCTCACTGTACATACTTTCTAACCTCAACAGTAAAAATAGTTTAGACTTTACATTTAGGTATGTGTCTAATTCCTTTGCATTTTATATTACTGTTGAAGAGTGCTGGAGAAAAAGGTACATATGCATAGCATATAGTTTAGGAAACATTCTTGAGTGATTATTTGCTTGTTGAATGTTACTTTTCTATATGCTGCACACTTTGCACATTTAATCTTAAGGGTTTATCCTATAAATAAGATAAGGTGGGGAAGTCATTACCCTCTCTTAGCTCACAAATAATCTCCTGACTCACTAATCCAAGCCTAACTATAAAACTAAGTAGACGTTGGCCCTAGGGACATCTTGGACTCAATAGGAGACTGACCTAAGAGGGAAGTTGATTAGAATTTAACTCTTGCCAAATCAGTGTCAAAGGTTGGGGATTGAGGGGAGAAATCCTGAAGGTTAGTGGTTTGGCATAATTAGGCCCGTTGCTTAGGCACAGATACTCCCATTAATTTTGCCCCTGTCTGGTCGATTAACTAGTGGTCAGATTCGACAATATACCCTATGTGAACAGTTTAACCACTTAGGAGTCGTCTAGGTCTAAGGTTTATCCTAACTTAGATTAGATTTTTTTTAATTTTTTGTTTGTGTATTTGTTTGTTTTTCCTTGTTTGATTTTGATAATTCTTTTGTGATATGGCTCATAACAACAATTTTTTCAATTTTAATGGTAATCCATGTTTCACCTCATTTGACTTCAATAATCCCAACCATATTTTTTATAATATGAACTAACCAAATACACCGGATTAGACTTATTCGAATCAATACAACTCATGCCCCCAATCTTATGACCATAATTTCTAAAATAATTTCAACTCTTCACAAAGTCAATGGGGATTCACCTCCCCGAGTCCAATTTTCAACTAACTTGTCCTCCTTATCCATCTTGTCCACAATTTTCATGATATTCATTCTCCGATTTTGCTTCCTATACTTCTTTTCTAGACCAAATCATTGAAGAAAAATCTGAGCTAGAAAAGAGTATAGAAGCCATGCAGGAGGCCAAATGAAATTTTCAGGCCTCCCAAATTCCACAATATTTCCAAGATTCATACTCAGTTCACCAGTTCAAAATAAAAAACCATCAATGTTGGAAATGAGTATGCATGAGTCCGGGTAACAATCACAAAATCTGATGGACTCACGATTTCACCATAAATTCCAAAATAAAACTTCATCTTTTCAAGTCCAATCGCAACAAAACGATGAACCAATTGATTATGAAAAGCTGCTTGAAGCCATGACTCAGGCTCAAATCACTCATAATCATGACATAGATATAATGGTCAAAACTTTCCATTCTCACCCTTTGACCATTCCTGATGTCTCTAACCATTCTGTTAGAACCAATGAATTATGTTGTTTTAGAAAACAAGATTCTATTTCAGCACACCCATTTGAACTTTCCCAAACTCTAAATTTTGAAAACCACATTGACATTTTGGCAAGTTATCCCTTTTCTGAAATTGAACTTGAGAATGAATATGATCTTGAACCTCAACTTGGTAGTTCAATTCTACTTCCTGATTCAATAATCACTCCGGTGTCTTCACCTGATTTCAATCCTTCTCCAAAGTCCACATTGGATCCTGTGCCTGTCCATTGGGAAATAGAATCGCCAATCTTTTATGATCATCATATGACTTGAACAATTTCATACTTTTGAAAGTCCTATTTACAAATTGGCTAGTTCTCATTTTTACGAAATTGAACTCAATGTGGAATGTGACCATGAGTCTCAAATTTGTGATCCAGCTCAAATTTCTGAATCAATATTGACTCCTATTTTGCTACCTGATTTAAGCAATATTTTAGAGTCAGTTTTGATTCTCATACCTGTCATTCTTGAACTTGAATCACCAATCTTAGAAAGCCACATTCTATTGTGGGAAAATGAATGTGGACTTGAGTTTTAACTTCTTGATTTGGACTCACTTCATGAACAAATTTTGACTCCTGAACCTTTACTTGACTTCAGTCATTTTCCTGAGTCGATTGTAGTTCATGCCTTTCCTGATTCTAGAACAATCATTCCATCTTTTCATACTCCATTTTGGGACAGAGGTGTTGATAAAAATGACTCTGAAATTAGTTTGAAAATTTAGAAATTAGATGGAGTAAAATTCTTAATAAAAATCATTCATATATACATCATTTTAGTGGGTTATATTTGAGAGGTTTCTGGTGGGTTCCTTCGAACTCCACGCAAATTAGATTGGGTTACATTTCGTGGGCCAATCAGACCACCACCAGAACCACCACCTTTAGGTAATATTTTCCTTCCCTTTCTTCTTTTTCATGCATCTATGCATTAATTCATACATTGGGGGCAATGAATGAGATAGGTGTGGGGGAGGGTCAAACATAACTTAGGTTTTCCTTTTATTATTTACTTAAAAAAAATTTAACGTTTTCTTTATTTTTAAAAACTTTTTGAAAATAGAAACAATATTTTGACATATTCTTTGTAAGAAATTAAGTCAATTTTAAGGAATAGGAGAATCATAATTAGAATTTCTTATAATTGTCAAAATAAGATTATTTATTTGATTTTCATGGTTAGGAAGAAAATTTGAAAAAGTAATTTAGTCTTGATCTTTACCTTGATAATATATGCATGCTTTATACACTTACACACTTAGGGTTCAAAAACAAAGATTCTTATGCCTTACTTAAAAAAAGGAAATATATATATTCTCTGATTAAACTGGGTATTTGTGCCTTATAAAGCATAAGTATTCACACCTAAAGGCGGTTCATATAATAAAATTCTTAGTTTTATGGCCTTGTTTGCTCGAGTCCTTAAGTCCTTGGGGTGTCTTCTCACCCGGTGCCTAAAAACGGTTCGATTTGGGAGTCACCGATTAAAGTCTCGTTACATGGGCAGATTAGAAAGCCTAATAAAACTAAGGAATAATACCACCAAAAAATAAAAAAATAAAAAATAAATAAATAAGACATAAGAGTTATAGTTAAAGAACCCTTAGTCAAAATTTCGCGGTCACGAAGGTGCATATGACTTAGGGTAAAGAAATAAACTAGATGAGAAGTACAATTTGACTCTTTACTTTGATTGACAACAAAATTTTGAATAGAGACTAAGTTTAGGAATGAAAATTTTAATTTTCCTATAACTTATAGATTACTTAATTCTTACAATAATATTTTAAATCTATTTCTCTTTCAAAATGTGTTTTCAAAATACTAACATTTTTCTCTTTCTTTATGAATTTTATCGGTGCAATCCACTGAAAATCTTCACGAGACAATCGTCCTCTAGGAAAACTTAGAGGTTTAACGGCTTGTTGCATGATTAGTCTACAGTTCTGCATTATAACATCGCATTTCCCTACTGATTTATGAATAAAATGTCGATTTAAACAATGTTTTGGTCTCTCTTGTAGATAATCAAGATAAGGAGGGTAAAAGGGTAATAATAGCATAATTAAACCATTTTGGGTAATTAAATCCGCATTTCTTGGAGCCAAGCAAGGGAGTTTCTAGAAGATATATTGAACCTAGACCCTTGCAGGTGTCAGACGAAGATCCGAACAAATATACCCGAATCTAAGTATACCAAGAAGGTCTTAGAAGCGACGGGGATACACTTGCCAAAACCAGGGACTTAAGTCCCTAGTTTGGCTATGAAAACGCAGCTATTGCCGTGGTTCCGCGGCCCTGTAGGAGAGCCACGCGTTAATTTTTGACGCGTAGCCTCGTTTCATCTTCTAGAAGCCTGTTTTGCCTATATATACCCCTGCAGAGACCCGAAACGCAAGCAGATTGAAAAATGGGCTAGGTTTTCTCTCTTTTTGTTATAGATTAGGATTTTCTTCTCTTTTATTATGTATTTTCTTTTCTTTTATAATCATGTATTAGGGTTGAGTTGATTCAGAGAGAGAGAGAGATATTGATGTAATAGATGGTGACAATCTAAGTAAAGGTGTCTCTTTTCTTCTCCATTATAATCTTCTCTATCTTCTACATGATGCTTAGCTAATCTTTCTTCTCATGGCAATCTAACTATTAACCACTAACCATCTAACCACTTACTTGATAATCTACATGAATCTAATAGTCTTTACAAGGCCTTACTCTTGCAAGAGCCATTAATGGCTCATGATAATGGATTCTAACATTCTAACACTTCTAACATCTAATCCACTAACTTGCTAACTTACAATGTCTTCTTTATTTCATGCTCACCTCTAACCGATTTTGATGATCTAATAGTAGCTTGCAACTTGTTGTGTGGTATGGATGTGTTGTTTGAATGTAGAAGAACAATCTTATGAGCCATGCTTTGTATCGTCTCTTGAAGCCAAGGATTAATGATGGCCATGGATCCATGTGAGACAATTATCATTAAGAGGTTAGTATGGTTAATGGAGCAATTAGTAGTTAGTAACCATGAGTTTTCTTTTATCTTATTTTAAAAATCAATTTTTAAACTCTTTTATCATTTTTCCAGAACCTCTTCTTATTTCATTTTCTTTTATCACTCATTTTCTACTTTCTTGTTTTCTTCCACCAATTTCACAATCACTTCTCTTTTGTTTTCTCATTGCTGATTTTATCGTCTTCTTCATCTATTACTTCTGAATTTCTTTCATTTTCTTTTTCATTCTTTAACAAAGAAGATTGTTAACAACCGACGTGAATAAGAACTGTTAATGCTTCTATCGCCTCCCGTCCCTGTGGATTTGACCCGTTGAGCCAATGCTATAACGGAAGTATCGAGAGAACATTAATGCACATATAATTTCACTAATTTCATAAACACACATTTTCAAGTGCTGGTTTCGCTCCGACCAAATTTTTGGCGTCGTTGTCGGGGATGGGAATGGTTTTGATGTCACATTTTTGTTAACATTTTCTTCTCTGTTTTGGTGTGCAGGTCAATCTTTACAAAAACTTGGCATTGCAGAAGTTTAGTTTGCTTGCATATCCCTGCTTTAGAAAGCAGAGACCCTGCTTGCTAAATTGTGCCGCGGAAACCCAAGAAAAGCCGCGCAAACGCAGCATTTGTGTGGCATTTGAACTTTGTCTTTTGCAAGGAATTTGCAAGTTGCATATATTGTTGTATTCTTCCGCTAATTATCTATTTTGATTGCCTTCAAACTGTAATAATTAAAAAACTAAAATACGGTATTTGGACACTTTTAATACGGTTTAGACATTTGCATTTAGGCACGTGTCAATTCAATTCCAATATACTGTATTTTGTTCTATTGTTGTGATCTGGATTGAGGTGTACATATGCCATTGCATATAGCATATGACAAACACGCGAGTGATTTACTCGCTTTGTGTAATATTCTTGTCTATATTGCACACATGCACAAATTGAAATTAAGGCAAAACCCAATACAAGATAAGGTGGGAATTTCATCACCCTTCCTTAGCCCAAAAATCACCTCCCCACTCACACAACCCAAGCCCTAATAAAAATTGATAGATGTTAGCCCTTGGGACATCTCGGACTCATTAAGAGATTGATCAATGGTGGGACTTGTTTTGAATCTTACTCTTGTGAAATCGGTGTTTAAGGTTGGGGATTAAGAGATTACGCCTCGAAGATACCGTGGTTTGGCGTAATTAAGGCCCGTTGCTTACGCACGGATACCTCCCACCGTATTTTGCCCCTACCTGGCCGATTAGCTTGTGGTCGGATTCATACAATAACCTCCCCCGAATAATCGACCAGTTAGGAGTCATTTAGGTCTAGGTCAACCCTAGTTTAGGCTTGGTTTTGATTTTTTTCCTTCTTTTCTTTTTGTTTGTTGCTTGCTTTTTGTTTTTTGTTTGTGACTGTTTGTGAAATGGAATTCAACAACAACAATTCTTTTAATCCTAATATGAATCATATTTCACACCGACCCTATTTGATTCGGATAATTCCAACCTGAATTTTTACAATGTGAACCAACTAAATACACCGGGTTGGACTTATCCGAATCAATACAACCCATACCTCTAATCTTGTAACCATAATTTTCAAAATAGTTTTCACTCTTCACAGAGTCAACGGGGATTCACCTCCCCTGAGTCAAATTTTCAACCACCTTTTCCACAATTTTCACAATTTCTGCAATATCCATTTTACAATTTTGCTTCCTATATTCCTTTTCTAGAACCATCATGTGAAGAAAAATCTGAGTTAGAAAAGAGTATAGAAGCCAACCTACAAGAGGCCGAGCGACAATTTCAGAACATGTTGGCCTCCCCAATTCCACAATATTTTCAAGAGCCTTACTCAGTCTCTCCTCTTCCAAATGATCAAATATCAATCTTGGGATTGACTGAGGAACTGTTGCATGAGTCCGAGCGACAATCTCAAAACTTGTTGAACTCACAATCTTCACAATTTTTCTAAAACTAAGATTCCTACACTCCCTTTCTAGAACAACCATTTGAAGAAAAATTTGAGATAGAAAAGAGTATAGAAATCTTGCATGAGACCTCACAATAATTTCAAAAATCTTTTACCCAGTCTATTGATATGTTAGAAGCATAACTGAGTCAATTAGTCAACATTCATAGGAATGAAGAAACTCGCTCTTATCAACCTTTGACCAATCCAGATATCTCTAACTCTATCAATCTAGACCAGGATTCATGTTGTTTTGGAAAATAAAATTCAATTTCAGCACACCCCATTCGAACTTGACCAAACTCTGACTTTTGAAAATCCCATTGGCAGTTTGGCAAGTTATCTTTTTCTGAG
Organism: Agave tequilana; assembly: GCA_038442645.1. Classification (NCBI taxonomy): domain Eukaryota; kingdom Viridiplantae; phylum Streptophyta; class Magnoliopsida; order Asparagales; family Asparagaceae; genus Agave; species Agave tequilana. The sequence continues at coordinate 455,602 of JAVJIF010030738.1, read as the reverse complement.
ATTGAACTTGAACATGAATATATCCTGAACCTCAACTTGGTAATTCAATTTCACTTACTGATTCAGTAATGACTGAGATATTTTTACCTGATTTCAGGCCTTTTTCTGAGTCAACATTGGATCCTGTGTCAGTCCATTGTGAAATTAAATGTCACATTCTCATACTTATTATATAATAAACTCTGCTTTTAATCCTAATTATTGTCTAATTTATATGCAGGCCCATTGCTAAAGGAAAGGAAAGAGAAACGAGCCCAAAAGTCGATCAAAATTATGATTTAATTCAGAATTAATTTGAAATCAGAAAATCAGGACAGATCATGGCAAATCAGAGAAGTTAAAGACCGGTTAAAATAAATCTATCAAAATCAGTTGGTAAAAGCCAAAGATCAAAGGCAGTTTCGTCAAATCCAGGAGCTGAAATGGGAAATCCTGTAACGCCCCGATCCGGCGGGTACGGGGACGTCACTGCAACGTATACCACCCTGTAACGCCCCGATCCGGCGGGTGCGGAGACATCACTGCGACGTATATACGCAGGTTAGAAATACCCTCACGTATATCGCTAAGCATTAGTACAGGCAAGAATCAGAGTACGGAAGCACGTGGTGCATTATACATTCCAATATATGAGTACAATTACAAAGTTATCACAGGAAGTGACCCAATATTACAATAATATTACATCACAATATGGTGCAAATGCGAGAATACAAGGAGATATACAAGTATGAAAAGTACAAATGGAGGCTCAGAGCCATAACAGGAAAGCTCTAGAGCCAAGCAGGGGGGCTGGAAGGATGGGGCTCTGGACGGTCTACTGGAGATCCACGCTACCGCTGTGCCACTCTAATCAGCAACTGGGAGAATCCACACGCTCCAAGCTTCAAGACCTAGACATGAGGATCCAGAGGAGTCAGAACTCCCCGGCGAGTGGTGATGCGAATGCCAGGTGGCGAGCATAGATAAGCACACGGTATCAATAAATCAGAATCATAAACATGCATTGAAAACCGTGTCGTGAGCACAAGCATGCAAGGACAAGTAGATATATAACAAGTAATATCAAGCAGGAACTACTCATGGTATGATAAGATAAGAGCAGGAGATTGGTGGAATAGAATATAAGTGGAAAGACAGGACATGAACAGGTATAGTATAATGATCATAAAACTGAAAATCCGAAGTAAAACCTGATGAATGCAATTGTGACAAAACAAGTGGTATAACTAAGTTTGTAGAGCAACATGACAAGTTATTATCTTGGCATTTTATAATTATTACTCGTCCGACCCAAATATCTAGGTATGCGTCCTGGTGTACATTTCAACACACATACATCCATATATAAGTAAATCGAGGTTGGTTATTGGAAGCTGATGAAGAACTGATAGCTCCTACTTATAGTAGTTCCCGTCTGCCCGGGACACAGCCATTGTGGGCATTAAATCCCCCTATCACGTATCTTCTGGGGGCCTGAAATCCCCCTAACATGAATCATCAGTTTTATTTAGTATTCCACTACTATAAGCAAGGCACCATACCGGCATCCATCACTTCCTCCCATTCTCCGTGCAAGTTATCCTTTTTATAGCTTATTAACAATATTATCAGATTTCGGGAATGAGTAGGATCATAACTGGTCATAACAGGAGACATAACAAGCATAACGGGAGTTCATAACAAGAGATCAAGTACTACATTCCCGTAATGTGTAATCATGGGTAGAGAGTTAATCATAAAGGTATCAGGTTTTAATACCGACAGTGACAAGTGATCGGGCAGGTGACAGGTAATAAGTCATGTCATAACAGGAGACAAGTGATAAGAGATAACATAACAGGAACATATATCAAGTAGAAGCATGTTAAGTGATACATAATGCCAATACAAGTCGACCCGACGAAGCGAGAAAATTGAATAGAGGCGAGGACACTCCCTAAACTTTTAGAAAACACGGTGAAATCCCCGATCTCTGGAATCCAAGAAAAAGCATTAAAGAGAAAGTGATAGAGAGAGGAGAAAATCAAGAGAGAGAAAGAGAATGAGAGAGAGGAGAGAAAAAGAGAGAGCTAGAGAGTGGGTACATGGAGCTGCAGTGTTGAGAGTGAGACGCGGGGTCGCAGACGCGAGAGTCACGTCGCGTAGATGCTCCAAACGCGAGGTTCGAGACACGCGTTCAAGTAAGAACACGAGAAGAACGCAGACGTGAGCATGAGCTCTGCGTCACGTTAACACAAGAACGCGAGGATCGCGTTAAACAAATAACAAGAACGCGAAGATCGCGTTAAGGAATTGCTTGGACGCGGGGATGAGATCCGTGTCTAGCAATTAACAAAAGAAAGAGAGTGACAGGGGGATGTGAGAGATGCAAGAAAGGAAGAGGGGGACGCAGGGAATGAAATAAAGGAAAGAAAGAAAGAAAGAAGGAAAGAAAAGAGAAGGAAAGTAAGGGAAGAAAAGAAAGAAGGAAAGGAAAGAAAAGAAAGAAGAAGGGAAGGAGGGATGGTCGGCCATGTTTCCGGCGACCGGAGGTGGCCGGAGACGGGTGGCCAAAGCCCCAAGCCTAATCAATGGTGGTGCAAGTGTAGTTCATTTTAGATTTTTGGAGTTTTGGAAATGAGGCTTCGGTGAACGAAGCTATAGCTCGTTGGAAAGAGCACGACGAGAAGAAGAAGATGGTATGTTTGGTGGTAATCAAGGTGGTGTAGATGGTAGTGGAAATGGTGGAGAAGCTTTGGAGGTTAATGGGTTCTTGGTGGAGAAAAGAGGAAGAAGAAGGTGGTGAAGTTGTTGTTGTGGTTGTTGTTGTCGTAGGAATGGAGGAGGAAATGGAGGGGAAAATTGTGGAGGAGTTGGTGGTGGAGAAGAGGGAGAAGGTGGAGAGGATGGCCGGCCAAAGGGAGGGCAAGGGACTTGGTGGGCTGCTGGACGCTTGCTGGAAATGGAGAAGGAAAGAAAAAATGAAAGAGAGAGAAGAAGGGGATGTGTATACATAAAGGGAGATGGGATATTTACAAGTTGACATCCCACTAAATGAAACATGCGTTTCATTCAAAAAATGAGCTGCGTCTCATATAATGAAAATCTGCGTCTAGCAGTTGTCCAAACGCAGTGATGGAACTTGCGTTCAGGGAAAAATGCGAAAGTTGCGTTTAACAAAAAGGACAAAAGTCATAATGACTTGATCAGAATTGATCAGAAGTGCATTAAATGCAGAATGAATGCGAATCTTCACATTAAAAATTAGATCTGAGTCTGGTGAGACTCGTGTCTGAGGAGGGAGAGAAAAATTAGAGAAAAGAAAAATAAAATATCAGGATAAGATTCCAGTATCTGGGGAAAACACCGAAAACTCCAAAAAAGCCTGAAAAATGAAGTAACTCGGAAAGCTTTCCAAAAATTTCAAAATAATAAATATTATTTTAAGATATTTGGTGAAACCAGTTTTTAGAAATTCAATCCTATTTTCAAAACAAATATCCTGAGGTCAACCGTCAATACTGGTCTACACCAGATCGGCCGGATTTTGATAAAATCTGAAAAATCTCAAAAATGCCTGAAAGGAGAAAATAAAATTTTAAGAAGAAATATAAAAGCAGAATCTAGAAATTTGATTCCAATTGTAAACTAAAATTCCTGGAATCAACCAGTGATACTGGCCGACACCAAATCCAGTGGAATTTCGATAAATTTAGAAAAACCTCAGAAAAAGTATTTAGATAGAAAATGTGATTTTAAGAAGTTATGGGAAAGCTATTTTTAGAATTTTAACTCCGTTTGTAAATTAAAAATTCGAGAATCGAGCAGCAGTATTGGTCGACATCGGTTTTGAAGATTTTCAATTTAATTCTGAAAAATTTCAGAAAATCATGAAAAATCTAAAATATTGGAAAACGATATTTGAAACTGAAATTGGTCAAATCAGAATAGCAGAAAGACCAAATCGAGCAATACAGATCCAAGGCAAAATAATAATATAAATAATTCATAATACAAAACAAATACAGGAAGTAAATCGAAAAATACGATCGAAAAATCTGAATACGCAACTAAGTACGTACTCCAGGAGCGGAGTGTTACATTCTATCCACCTTACAAAAAATTGCGTCCTCGCAATTTCGATAAGGGGTAAAATGAACACAAAGGGAACATGGATGGGAATTATACCAATTAAGATATGAATCACTGCAGGTAGGGCTCTCAAGTTGACTGCACAATAATCAGAATATAGACGTCTTCTGCACTCCTGTTGTATAAATCTTCGAATGATGCCAAATAATACTGATCTGATATCATTGCTTTGTAATAAAATTCCCACTGTACTGTATACTTGATAGCTCTCCGAGAATAAGTCAGAATATAAGATAAAAGAAACCCTGATAGTACAGAGCATGATAAAGAAGACCGATAATTGAGAATTCCGAAGATCCGGCATCAATCATTCTGAAGGATATAGCCAAGAATTGAGAATAACAATAGAAAATCCGAATGCTGCCTTCTGAAAGATAACTCGATCGTTGATCAATTCTGAGAATGCCTGAGCTTCATAGAGTTGGCCAAAGAGATCATATAATCGCTTCATCATTGCCAGCTGCTACCTCTCTAATCTATCATATCTTAAGTTGGTATAAAGGCTACAAAAAATCAAAACAGCAGAAAGATGGAAGGGATTAGGAATCAAAGGAAGGATGATCAAGAAAAAGATAACTCTGCACTTATAGTTGGACTGTATAATCAGGACTCAAGCAATTCCAGCTGCAAATTTCTTTACCACTAATTTGCTGACTGGTGGTACTGAGGATGTGAGAGCCTAGGCTCTGATACTACCCTGTAACGCCCCGATCCGGCGGGTACGGGGACGTCACTGCGACATATACCACCCTGTAACGCCTCGATCCGGTAGGTACGGGGACGTCACTGCGACGTATATATGCAGGTCAGAAATACCCTCACGTATATACGCTAAGCATTAGTACAGGCAAGAATCAGAGTACGGAAGCACGTGGTGCATTATACATTCCAACATATGAGTACAATTACAAAGTTATCATAGGAAGTGACCCAATATTATAATAATATTACATCACCAATATGGCGCAAATGCGAGAATACAAGGAGATGTACAAGTATGAACAGTACAAATGGAGGCTCAGAGCCATAACAGGAAAGCTCTAGAGCCGAGCAGGGGGGCCTGGAAGGATGGGGCTCTGGACGGTCTGCTGGAGATCCACGCTACCGCTGCGCCACTCTAATCAGCAACTGGGAGAATCCAAACGCTCCAAGCTCCAAGACCTGGACATGAGGATTCAGAGGAGTCAGTACTCCCCGCGAGTGGTGATGCGAATGCCAGTTGGCGAGCATAGATAAGCACACGTGTATCGATAAATCAGAATCATAAACATGCATTGAAAATCGTGTCGTGAGCACAAGCATGCAAGGGCAAGTAGATATATAATAAGTAATATCAAGCAGGAACTACTCATGGTATGATAAGATAAGAGCAGGAGATTGATGGAATAGAATATAAGTGGAAAGGCAGGACATGAACAGGTATAGTATAATGATCATAAAATCGGTGTAACACCCCGCTCTCAGAATACGTACTTAGATGCGTATTCGTATTTTTTGATCGTATTTTTTGATTTACTTCCTGTATTTGCTTTGTATTATGAATTATTTATATGATCCTTTTGCCTTGGATCCGGATTCGTAGACTCAAAGTCAACCCTAGTCTGAACCAGGAACCCGATCCCAGAGTACTACTCGATTTGATATTTCTAGTATTCTGATTTGACCGATTTTAGTTTCAAACATCGTTTTCCAATATTCTAGATTTTTCATGATTTTTTGAAATTTTTCTGAATTAAGTAGTAAATCTTCAAAACCGGTGTCGACCAGTACCACTCACCGATTCTCAGAATTTTAATTTACAAACAGAGTTAAATTCTAAAAATGGCTTTTCCATAACTTCTTAAAATCACATTTTTATCTAAATACTTTTTCTGAGATTTTTCTGAATTTATCAAAATTCCACTGGATTTGGTGTCGGCCAGTATCACTGGTTGATTCCAGAAATTTTAGTTTACAATTGGAATTAAATTTTTGGATTCTAATTTCATATTTCTTCTTAAAATTATATCTTCTCCTTTCAGGCATTTTCTGAGATTTTTCAGATTTTATCAAAATCCGGCCTACCCGGTGTAGACGGGTATCGACGGTTGACTTCAGGATTTTTATTTTGAAAATGAGATTGAATTTCTGAAAATTGATTTCACCAAAAATCTTTAAATAATATTTATTATTTTTGAGAATTTTTGGGAAGCTTTCCAAGCTACTTAATTTTTTGGACCTTTCCGGAGTTTTCGGTGTTTTCCCAGATACCAGAATTTTATCCAGATATTTTACTTTTCTCCTTTTTTCATTTTATCCATTTTTCTCTCTCCTCGCTAGACGCGAGTTCCACCAAATCTGGATTAGATCAATAGATGCAGAGATTCATTTTCGTTCTGCATTTAATGCCTTTCAAGTCAGCTCTGACCAAGTCATTACGACTTTTGTCTTTTCTGTTAAACGCAATCTCGCGTTTTCCTCCTGGAGGTGGCTCTCATCTCCGCATCTAATTCACTTTTTCCCAGACGCGGATTTCATTTCATGGAGACGCAAGTCTCTTTGATGAAGGGCATGACAATGGCACTCTTGTAATAATCCTAAGATTCCCTTTATATAAACACCCCTTTTCTTTCTCTCTCTTTTATTTTTTCTTTCATCTACTTCCCACCAACAACAGCAAGCGAATAGCAGCCCCAAAGCCACCGTGCCTCCCACCTTGGCCGGCCACTCTCCCCTTCATCTCCACCAACTCCTCCACCTTTCTCTCCTCCATTTTCTCCTCCATTCCAACAACAACAACAACCATAACACCATCTTCTTCCTCCTTTTTCTACCAAAATAACCCATTTTCACCACCACCTTCTCCACCATCTCCACCACCACATACTCCACCTTGGCCACCAACGACCATGCCATTTTCCTCTCCTCATCGTGCTCTTTCTATCGAGCTATAGCTTCGCTCTCCGAAATCCCTTTTGCAAAACTCTAATTTTCTATTTTTAACTACACTTGCACCCTACAATTTGCTTGGGCTTAGGCTTGGGCTGCCGGATTCCGGCCACCTCCAGCCGTCCTCCCGCCTTCCCTTCTTTCTTCCTTTCTTTCCTTTTCTTCTTTCTTTTCTTCCCTTCTTTCTTTCCTTCTTTTCTTCTCTTTTCTTTCCTTCTTTCTTTCTTTCCTTTATTTCATTCCCTGTGTCTCTACTCCCTCATTCCCTGCGTCTTCCTCTCACTCTTTCCTTGCGTCTCTCTCTCATCTTCCTCTGTCCCTCTTTCTTTTATATTTAATTGCTAGACGCGGCTCACCCCCCGCGTTCAAGCGATTCCTTAACGCGATCCTCGCATTCTTGTATCAATGCGACGCGGAGCTCATGCCCGCGTCTGTGTTCTTCTCGTGTTAACGCGACATGGAACTCACGTCTGCGTCCGCGTTCTTCTCGTGTTATGGCTTGACGGGGGTCTTGAACCCCGCGTTTGTGGCATCTACGCAACGCGACTCCCACATCTGTAACTTCCGTGTCTCACTCTCAAACCCGCGTCCCCCGTGCACACTCTCTCTCCCTCTGCACTCTCTCTCTATGGACTTCTCTCTCTTTCTCTCTCCTCTCTCTCATTCTCTTTCTCTCTCTTGATTTTCTCCTCTCCCTATCACTTTCTCTTTAACACGTTGACGCGTTGATTTCCTGGATTCCGGAGATCGGGGATTTCACTATGTTTTCTGAAGACTTAAGCGAGTGTCCTCGCCTCCATTCAATTTTCTCCGCTTCGTCGGGTCGACTTGTATTGGCATTATGTATCACTTAACATGCTACTACTTGATACATGTTCCTATTATGTTATCTCTTATCACTTGTCTCCTGTTATGACATCACTTGTCACCTGTCTAATATCACCTCCAAGGTATATAACACATGACACCTGATATACTACTACTTGACACTTGTTCTTTATGACATGACTTATTACCTATCACCTGCCCGATCGCTTGTCACTGCCATGATTAGAACCTGATACCTGTTACGATTACCTCTCTACCCATGATTATCACATTACGGGAATGTAGTACTTGATCTCTTGTTATGTACTCCAGTTATGCCTGTTATGAACTCCCGTTATGCTTGTTATGCGTTCTTGTTATGACCAGTTATGATCCTACTCATTCCTATAATCTGATATTTATGTTTAATAAGCCATAAAAAGGATAACTTTCACGGGGAATGGGAGGAAGTGATGGATGTCGGTATGGTACCTTGCTTATAGTAGTGGAATACTAAACCGACGATTCGTATTAGGGGGATTTCAGGCCCCCAGAAGATGCGTGTTAGGGGGATTTCAAGCCCCCAAATGGCTGTGTCCCGGGCGGACGGGAACTACTATAAGTATGAGCTATCAGTTCTTCATCAGTTTCCAATAACAAACCTCGACTTACTTATATATGGATGTTTGTGTGTTGAGATATGCACCGGGACATATATCTAGATATATGGGTCGGACGAGTAATAATAATATGTCAAGATAATAACCTGTTATGTTGCTCCACAAACTTAGTTACACCACTTGTTTCACCATAATTGCATTCATCAGGTTTTACTTCGGATTTCCGATTTTATGATTATTATACTATACCTTTCATGTCCTGCCTTTCCACTTATATTCTATTCCACCAGTCTCCTGCTCTTATCTTATCATACCATGAGTAGTTCCTGCTTAATATCAATTTTTGTATATCTACTTGCTCCTACATGCTTGTGCCTATGACATGGTTTTCAATACATGTTTATGATTCAGATTTATCGATACACGTGTGCTTATCTATGCTCGCCACCTGGCATTCGCATCACCACTCGCCGTGGAGTTCTGACTCCTCTGGATCCTCATGTCCAGGTCTTGGAGCTTGGAGCGTGTGGATTCTCCCAGTTGCTGATCAGAGTGGCTCAGCGGTAGCGTGGATCTCCAGCAGACCGTCCAGAGCCTCATCCTTCCAGGCTCCCTGTTCGGCTCTAGAGTTTTCCTGTTATGACTCTGAGTCTCCATTTGTACTATTCATACTTGTACATCTCCTTGTATTCTCGCGATTGCGCATATCAGTAATGTAGTATTCATGTAATATTGTGTCACATCTAGTGATAACTTTGTAATTGTACTCATATGTTGGAATGTATAATGCACCACGTGCTTCTGTACTCTGATTCTTGTCTGTATTGATGCTTAGCATATATACGTGAGGGTATTTCTGACATGCGTATATACGTCGCAGTGACGTCTCCGTACCCGCCGGATCGGGGCGTTACAACTGGAAATCCGAAGTAAAACCTGATGAATGCAATTGTGGCGAAACAAGTGGTATAACCAAGTTCGTAGAGCAACATAACAAGTTATTATCTTGGCATTTTATTATTATTACTCGTCCGAACCATATATCTAGGTATGTGTCCTAGTGTACATTTAACACACATACATCCATATATAAGTAAGTCGAGGTTGGTTATTGGAAGCTGATGAAGAACTAATAGCTCCTACTTATAGTAGTTCCGGGACACAGCCATTGGGGGCCTTAAATCCCCCTAACACGCATCTTCTGGGGCCTGAAATTCCCCTAACACGAATCGTCAGTTTTATTTAGTATTCCACTACTATAAACAAGGCATCATACCGGCATCCATCACTTCCTCCCATTCCCCATGCAAGTTATCCTTTTTATAGATTATTAACAATATTATCAGATTTGGGGAATGAGTAGGATCATAACTGGTCATAACAGGAGTACATAACAAGCATAACGGGAGTTCATAACAAGAGATCAACTACTACATTCCCGTAATGTGATAATCATGGGTAGAGAGTTAATCATAACAGGTATCAGGTTTTAATCATGATAGTAATAAGTGATCGGGCAGGTGACAGGTAATAAGTCATGTCATAACATGAGACAAGTGATAAGAGATAACATAACAGGAACATATATCAAGTAGTAGCATGTTAAGTGATACATAATGCCAATACAAGTCGACTCGACGAAGCGGAGAAAATTGAATGGAGGCGAGGATACTTGCCTAAACTTTCAGAAAACACGGTGAAATCTCTGATCTCTGGAATCCAAGAAAACGCATTAAAGAGAAAGTGATAGAGAGAGGACAAAATCAAGAGAGAGAAAGAGAATGAGAGAGAGGAGAGAGAAAGAGAGAGCTAGAGAGTGGGTACATGGAGCTGCAGTGTTGAGAGTGAGACGCGGGTCGCAGACGCGAGAGTCGCGTCGCATAGATGCCCCAAACGCGAGGTTCGAGACCCGCGTTCAAGTAAGGACACGAGAAGAACGCAGACGTGAGCATGAGCTCCGCGTCACGTTAACACAAGAACGCGAGGATCGTGTTAAACAAATAACAAGAATGCGAAGATCGCGTTAAGGAATTGCTTAGACGTGGGGATGAGATCCGCGTCTAGCAATTAATAAGAGAAAGAGAGTGATAGGGGGATGTGAGAGACACAAGAAAGGGAGAGGGGGACATAGGGAATGAAATAAAGGAAGGAAAGAAAGAAAGAAGGAAAGAAAAGAGAAAGAAAGGAAGGGAAGAAAAGAAAGAAGGAAAGGAAAGAAAAGAAAGAAGAAGGGAAGGGGGATGGTCGGCCATGTTTCCGGCGGCGACCGGAGGTGGCCAGAGATGGGTAGCCAAAGCCCCAAGCCCAATCAATGGTGGTGCAAGTGTAGTTCATTTTAGATTTTTAGAGTTTTGGAAACGAGGCTTCGGAGAACGAAGCTATAGCTCGTTGGAAAGAGCACGACGAGGAGAAGAAGATGGTATGTTTGGTCGTGATCAAGGTAGTGTAGATGGTAGTGGAAATGGTGGAGAAGCTTTGGAGGTTAATTGGTTCCTGGTGGAGAAAAGAGGAAGAAGAGGTGGTGAAGTTGTTGTTGTGGTTGTTGTTGTCGTAGGAATGGAGGAGGAAATGGAGTGGAGAATGGTGGAGGAGTTGGTGGTGGAGAAGAGGGAGAAGGTGGAGAGGATGGCCGGCTAAAGGGAGGGCAAGGGACTTGGTGGGCTGCTGGATGCTTGCTGGAAATGGAGAAGGAAAGAAAAAATGAAAGAGAGAGAAGAAGGGGATGTGTATATATAAAGGGAGATGGGACATTTACAAGTTTGCCATCCCACTAAATGAAACATGCATTTCATTCAAAAAATGAGTTGCGTCTCATATAATGAAAATCTACGTCTACCAGTTGTCCAGACGCAGTGATGGAACTTGCGTCCAGGGAAAAATACGAAAGTTGCGTTTAACAAAAAGAACAAAAGTCATAATGACTTGATCAGAATTGATCAGAAGTGCATTAAATGCAGAATGAATGCGAATCTTCGTATTAAAAATCAGATCTGAGTCTGGTGAGACTCACGTCTAAGGAGGGAGAGAACAATTAGAAAAAGTAAAAATAAAATATCAGGATAAGATTCCGGTATATAGGGAAAACACCGAAAACTTCCAAAAAAGCCTGAAAAATGAAGTAACTCGGAAAGATTTTCAAAAATTCTCAAAAATAATAAATATTATTTTAAGATATTTGGTGAAACCGATTTTTAGAAATTCAATCCTATTTTCAAAACAAAAATCCTTAAGTCAACCGTCAATACTGGTCTACACCGGATCGGCCGGATTTTGATAAAATCTCAAAAAATGCCTGAAAGGAGAAAATAAAATTTTAAGAAGAAATATGAATGCAGAATCTAGAAATTTGATTCCAATTATAAAATAAAATTCCTGAAATCAGCCAGTGATACTGGTCGACATCAAATCCAGTGGAATTTCGATAAATTTAGAAAAATCTCAGAAAAAGTATTTAGATAGAAAATGTGATTTTAAGAAGTTATGGGAAAGCTATTTTTAGAATTTTAACTCCGTTTGTAAATTAAAAATCTGAGAATCGAGCAGCAGTATTGGTCGACACCGGTTTTGAATATTTTCAATTTAATTCTAAAAAATTTTAGAAAATCACGAAAAATCTAAAATATTTGAAAACGATATTTGAAACTGAAATCGGTCAAATCAGAATAGTAGAAAGACCAAATCGAGCAATACAGATCCAAGGCAAAATAATAATATAAATAATTCATAATACAAAACAAATACAGGAAGTAAATCGAAAAATACGATCAAAAAATCTGAATATGCAACTAAGTACGTATTTCAGGAGCGGGGTGTTACAAATCCAGAAGCAGATAAAGGAAAATCGCTAACGCAGGAGCTATACCCCTCTGGGTGTGGCCACCTGGCCACACCCAGGCCGCAGAAATGCGACCAAAGCCACATTTTCGCGCCTTTGTTGAAGCTGTTGGGGGAGCGTTGTTCCCCTATCTTTGTACGCTCCTCCCCATTGGGTTTTGCCTATAAATATTGGGTTTTCAAGTGACCAGAGGGAGCGACCATGCTGAGATAGATTTTAGGCCAGTTTTTCATTCTTTTTAGTGTAGGTTTTTATTTTTTATGTAATTTTCAGTTTTATTTATGTAATTCAAAGGAGATCAGAGTTTCATAGGAGAACGAGAGTGAAGCTTGTACTGAGAGTGACACCGATGTAAGTTGTTCTTCTCTTCTCTTATTGTTATCACATTGAATCTAAAGTACATTTTTAATGTTCTTCTTTGTTTTTGTGTTCTTCTTCTTCATTTCTACTTCTCTTTTTTCGGTACCAATTACTATCCAAGCGAGTCTTATAGCATCGAAAGAGCCTTGCCTTTATGAGTGCCACCGATAGCTCATGACAGTGGATTTAGTTTCAGTCTGTATCATTTCATACTTTTATCGTCTTGTTGATGTAATGTGGAAGAGACGGGAATCAACTCTTATGGGCTATGCGCTAATTGCCTCCACTTCAAGGTAACATTGTCGCCACAGATTCAAGGTAATATTTTGCTAGAGGAGGTAAGTATTTCTTTTAGTTTTCTTTCTTTTAATTCTTTAGTTTAAATCACCACAATCTCCCAACTATTTTATCACTCTTTTTAATTTCTTTGTATAAACCCATTTTCTATTTTCTCCACCATCTCAATCTATCACTTTCTTCCTAACTTAACTTTAAACTATTTTTCCTTTTCTTTTAAAGAACTAAAAGAAGATCTTTAATCATTGAATGTAACTTAAAAGATAACTTGCTAAAAAAAGCTTCCATCGCTAGTCCCTCCTTGTGGATCACGACCCGCATAGCCACTTGCTATAGCGGTAGTATTGAGTACTTTCACTCTTTATTCTAAGTTCTGAAATTCTGTATTTTTATATGTAGATAAAACCTCAATCAGAAATCCTTCATAGTGATGAAGGCGGGGACGTAAAGCAAGTATGCTCAAACCTCGAAACAATTATGTCATGTTTGCGATTGCTCATCTCTTTCTTATGTTTATATATCTTGCATGCTTATATTATTTATCTCTTTATATGCTTGATATATTCGTGTTTAATTGATCTATACTTGAGATTGTTTGCTCACACTTGTATTCAATCAAGAGAGCCATAGTGGCACCCCAACTAGAGGAATCTTGACGAGATAGTCCAGCGTCCTTCACCATGAATTCGGCTACACTCTTGTGTTATACTTTGTGTGTTTGCATAATAGTTTTAGTTTGCACATTTAGTTTTAATTCCGCATTAGTTTTGGTTTTGATTAGCTTGTCACCTATTCACCCCCCAGGTGACCTACAATTGGTATCAGAGCTTAGTGCTCCTGATTTGGGTCTAACAACTTTGAGGTAAAGATCCTATTTTAGCTAATCACAATTTTTTGTTTACACATACATAGATTTCATTACACCTCTCTTGTTTGACATTCTTAACATCCAAACTTGGAAAGTTAAGATGTCCATGTACCTTAAAACCCTAGGTATTCATGACTATTTTGCCACTATTAAAAATTCATATTGTTTAAATGACAAACATCTAGAGGCTAATGCAAAAGCCATCTATGCTATAAAGAGTACCCTAAATGATAATTATTTATTTAGAGTTTCTAACATTGAATTGGCTTTTGTAATATGGAACACTATTTGCTCTCTGGGGAATAAATGCCAAATGAAAAAGAGAGTGACTCGGATGATAGAAGTGATACTTCAATTTGTGCTACATGGTCCAAGGGGATGACCTCATTGAGGTAAATTTCGAATCCGAGCTTGATGAGGATGTTGACATGCCATATGATGAGCTTGCTTTATTTTGTCAACAACTTCTTAAAAAGTATGAATTGTTAAAAATAGAAAACATACTTTTGAAAAATAAAAATGATTTGATTTCAAAAAAAAAGGATTCGTTTAAAAATAAATTTGAAATGTTTCAAAAGAAAATGAAGTTTTGAAAAACTAAGTTATTTTGAATGAAAAGGAAAAGAAGATTTTTGAAAAAGAAAATTATTTTAAAAGAAAAAGAAAATATTTCTAAAATGAAAAATAATTTTGATTCTCATTCTTGCCATGTCTCTCATGCTAATAATGTTGCACCTTCTTTTGATAAAAATAGGATTCATGTCTTGAAAAATAGAATTGATTGTTTGGGCTCCATTTTGAACCAATGTGCATTTAAACACAGTAGATTGGAATCCATGTTTCGTAAGAAACAAATTTCACATGTTCATTTACATACCCCTCGGCATACACCTCATGTACATCATGCTCATACACATCATTCACATATGTATGCTAGAGTGTATAAATGTACACATTGCGGCCGCAAAGGCCATTTAGCAAAATTTTATTTTGATAGAATAAATTTATTAAATTTTACAAATAAGAATGTTTGAGTTCTTTGTAATGCTAACCATCATGGACCCAAAAAGATATGGGTACCAAAATTCTCACCTCTTGTATTTGATGTAGGTATGGGCTCGCACAAGACGTGAGAGATTTGGTGCCTTGATGGTGGATACATTTGGAGCTTGAAGGAGAAACCTATTTGATCATCGCTATCAAGAAAGTTTGGTAGAAGGATCACCATGTTTTGGAGACCTGGAGATTGGTTCATTGGTTTTGGTAGCTATCTCTGAACTCCTATTTTAATTTACATGCTTTTACATTAATGATTTTAATGATTTTTTAGCATGTTTAGTTTTAATGCTCATTATGTTAAATGCAATGTTATTAGACAAGTGATATACATAAATAGTCTTTGAGATACACCCATGTTCATTTGGATTCATATTTTGTATTCTCACTATTGTTTAAATACTATGTATATACTAGTTCTAAAATACGTGCAAATAGCCTAATGATTATGTTTGTTTTATACTTCATGTTGTGATTACTTGTTTAGATCTAGTTTTCGTTAAAACTTGTGCTTATACTTGTACAAGTAGTGAACTACACTTGATTATTATGTGTTTGTGCTTCTTACTCATTTGTACTCATTACATGTACATGTATAACCTAGTTTTGATGATTCTTTCATTATACTTATTTTCTCTATTTTTGTACATATTTAACTTCATGTATATGTTATTTTTTATCTAGAACTAATAGATATACATGTATATCCTTGAATCACTTGCTTTCATGCAAAATTTCATTATGAACTCATTTGTGTTTGAGGATATGTATGTATACTTTTAGTTTTGACAAAACATACATATACCTTGATGCTTGTTTAGTTTTGATAAAAAACTTTAGTTTTAATGATTTTCATACTTATTGTTAAAAGAATTTTATTTTTATTTTGAGCTTTATTGGTTATTTTCATGAATATGCTATTTACATGACTCTTGTTTACTCATGATCTTATTTTCATGAGCTAATTTTTGTGCCTTATAGATCTTGAGTGACATTTTTGTGTACTTAGCATGCTTCATAGGATATATGATTTGGTTTTATGTTTTGAAGAATTTTTAACTAGTTTTTTTAAAAAATTAATTTAAACTAGTTTCTTGATTCTTAAATTGGTAGAGGTTTCAAACCATGCTCAAATTAATCTCAAATCTTAATTTTGAAAACCTCTACCTTTTAAGAGTGGTTGGTTAGGCGACCATGTCTTATATACCTCATTGAACATCTATTTAAACTTGTGCATGAGAAGGGTGGATGATTGATCGTGGGAAAACCGCGCACGAAAAGTGTATGTTTTGAAATCAAGAGTTAAAAGTGCATGCTTTGGCTTCCTCGATACTTCCGTTATAGCATAGAGGCTAAATGGGTCGAATCTACAGGGACGGAAAGCGATAGAAGCTTTACCGGTATGTTCACATGTGTGTTAAAGTTTCTTCAACGTTTTAAAGAATCAAAAGAAAAGAAAATAAAGAATGAAAAAAGAAGAGTACACTGAAACACGAAGAAGTGGGAAACATAGAAGAAATGATTTTTGTGATTTTAGTTTGTATATCAAAAATAAAGTAAAAAGAGAAAAAAACCATGGCTACTAACTACTAATGGCTCCACTAACTATGCTAACCTCTTAGTGAGTTGCCTGACATGTATCATTGGCCATCACTAGTCCTTGGTTCAAGAGCGTTTCAAAGCTTGACCCATAAGATAACATTCACATCTAAACTCAACAAAACAAGTACAAGCTACACTTAAACTATTAAAACTAAAGAAGAGTAAGCATAGAGTAAAATAATGTTACCTTGTTAGAGAGTTAGGATGTTAGAGTGTTAGAATCCATCATCATGAGCCATCAATGGCTCTTGCAAGAGTAAAGCCAAGTAGAGGCTATTAGATTCATGTGGATTATCAAGTAAGAAGTTAGCAAGTTAGTGATTAGTAGTTAGTTGACATGAGAGAAAATTATCTAAACATGTAAAAGGAGTTAAAGAAAAGAAAACAAGGAGAGATAAAAAGAGAACCTTTCATAGATTATCACCTTCCATTACAAGCATTCTTGCTTTCCTCTCATGTAATACTCTCTTTCCTATTATAAGATCTACAAGAAATAGAAGATACAAAGAGGAAAAAGAAGAACAATTAACTTAAACTATCCTAAGAAGAAGAAACTACTCTAAAACTACACTAAAATTAAAGAAAAAGTCCTCAAAACTTCTCCCCCTTGGTGCTCTGGAAACCCCAGGGTATTTATAGGCTAAAGGGGCCACCAGGGCATCTGTACGGAGCTGCGCGTCAAATCACGGCATGCGGGTCCACGATATAGCCGCAGAAACACAGCAATTCTAGGGCAGCGCCGCCTGCTGCGCGCCTCCTGCTTGTCCTCATGTCGGGTGTAAGTCTTGGTTTCTAGATTTGGCCCCCGGTTTTGACGAAACCACCCTCCAAAGTCAATGGCTATTCTTGTAGGCTTTTAATCACCAATTAAATGAGATTTTTGGGCTTCTTCTTCATTTCATGCAATGGACCTAGAAACATACAAGAGAGGTATTATTAACAGAATTTAATATTAAATAAATGTGAATATGTGGTATAAAATATGCAATTTTAGAGACTAATCACACCCCCACACTTATCTTTTGCTCATCGCGAGCAAAATAAAAAAACTAAGAAAATTATTACCCCACTTTCGCAGGTGACACGATTGCACTAAGCATGTGCAACAAGCCGTTAAACCTCTATTTTTTCCCTAGAGGAGGAGTTTTTTCTCCAAAGGGTTTTCACGGGTTACCCACAAAATCTATAAAGAAAGAAATCAAATGTTAGTATTTTAAAAACACATTTTGAAATAGAGAAAAGTGTTAAAATATTTTTGCGAAATTTAAGTGATTTAAAGTCATAGGTTAAGTAGAAATTATTCTTCCTTAAACTAAGTCGAAATGCAAAATCTTATTATAAATTAAATGTAAGATTTTAAAATTGAATTGATTCTTTGATCTTTTATAAAAACTCTTAAAAAAATATGCACTTTGTGAACTGTGAAGGTTTTTAGGATATTGACTCAAACTTTCATGCCATTAATTTGTGAATATTTATTTTTTTATTCTTTTTTCTTCCCTTAGTTTTCTTAGGTTTTTCTTATTTACCCGGGTAGTGAGCCTTTAGACGGTGACTTCCAAACCAGATAGTTTTAGGGCACTAGATAAGAAAAAGTCCCTCGGACTTAAGGACTCGATTAAACAAGACCACAAAAGTAAAGAGGATTATTTTGTTTCTGTTCACCGTTTTAGACGTGAATAATCATGCTTTCTGAGGCATAATTACCCAACTTCAATAAGTGGTTTTCTTATATTTTTTATAGCATTTTCAGTCTTTGTTTCAATCCCAAAAATTGTGTAAGTGTGAAGTGCATATATCTAAGGCAAAAAATTCAAGATTAAATTATCTTTTCAATATTACTTTCTTATCCTAAAATTTAAATAAGATCTATTATTTTGACTCGTTTAAAAATTCATTATTTTAGGTCTTCCTGATTCCTAAGATAATCTTAATTTTCTTAAAATTGATCAAAACTATTTCTCTTATTTTAAAAAGTTTTGTAAAATGAAAAGCAAAGAGTTTTTATACAAAATAAAATTTTAAAAATTTTCTAAAAAGATGTGTAAAAGAAAGAAAATATAAAACAACCTACGTTAGTAAACCCTCCCCTACTTATCTCATGCATTGTCCTCAATGCATCGTGAATGTGTATATACATGAAACAAATGAAAAGGGAAGGAAACTTACCTCATGGTGGTGGCTCTGGTGGTGGTCTGATTGGGCCAAGCGTTGCTACCCAATTCAGAAATCATGGATCTTGTAAAAACCCACCAGTGACCTCTCTAATATGATCCAGTAAAAGAATGATTGAGTGAACGGTCTTATTTAAAAATTATCCCCATCTAATTTTCAATTTTTAAAAATAATTACTGAGTCATTTTCTTCAACATTCTTGTCTAACAATGAAGTGTGATTTAGGGAGATGATTGATTTGGACTCAAATGGAACAGGAACAAAAACTGATGCCGATTTGGGAATTTGACTCAGATCAAGTCGAGATTCAAAAAGGGGAGTCAAAATTGGTTCAAAAATAGGGTCCATACTAAAGAATTGATGTTCACACACTTTTCCCATCACTGAAGTGTGATCATAAGATATTTGTGATTCAATTTCACGATGTACTGGTATAGGATTCAATGTTGACACTGAAATAGAGAAAAAATCTAATAAACATACCAGAGTCATTATTGAATCAAAAAGTAAAATGGAATTACCAATTTGAGGTTCAGTATCACTTTCAAACTCAAGCTCAATTTCAAGAAAAGGATAACTTGCTAAAATGTCAAGGTGGTTCTCAAAATTTTGGGCTAATTCAAATGGATGTAATGAAATTGAATCTTGATTTTCATCCACAGAAGGAATGTGACTGGGTGAAATGATCGATTCAAGTTCAGGAATTATGGGAATCAAAACTGGCTCAAGAATGTTACTTAGTTTAGGTAACACTACAGAAGTCGATATTGATTCAAAAATTGGACTCGAATTGCTAAATTGAAGCTCAGGTTTACATTCATCTTCAAGTTCAATTTCAAGAATTGGATAACTTGTCAAACTATCAAGAATTTGATGTTGGTCAAGTTCAGGTTGATATGATGAAATTGAAGCTGGATTTCCAAAATGACATGATTCTTGAGTCATATGAACATCTGATGGATATAGGAACTCAATCATATTTTGCATTATTCGCTCAGTCTCTTACACAAATTCTATAGTTTTTCCCACAATGATTTTTCTTTGAGTGGTTCTGGAAAAGAACTAAATGAATTTTAAAAATTTTGTGGACATGATGAGACGACCATGTTTTCAAATTATTTTTGGGCTTCTATTACTTCTTCCAAACTCCTTTGCAAAAACTTTTTAATTTGTAGTTCAGGAAAAGGATGATATGAAGCAAAATAGGGAATGATTATTGTGAAAATTGTAGATAATGTGGTTGAAAATTTGACTCGGGAGGTGAATCCCCATAAACTCTGTGAAGAGTAAAAATTATTTTCAAAATTATAGTCATAGGATTGGGGATATGGGTTATATTGAGTTGGATAATCCCAATGCAGCATATATGTGTTGGCCCAAAGGCTCATCACTCCAGTTTTGATGATGATTAACTCATATAGTTATAGTACTAATGATCTTGTGTTTAATTAGTCCCAGATATTCGATCAAGATCTTAGTAGGTGTTTAGCTTCAAAAAAGGATTTGAAGTCAAGTTTTAGAGCTAGCAAGTACTGATTCAAGAGCTCGCATATCAAGAATTGCATCAAGCACTCAAGAGGAGTCTAGCTCATTGGATCAAGGTTTGAACCAAGTCAAGAAAGGGAAGAAGATTCTCAAGAGAAGATTTTCAATAAATAACTTGTGCCATATTTATAAGTGTTAAGATTTTGTTTTTAGATAAAATGTAAATGATAGATTAGTCGATGGATTGCTCAAGTTCATATACACTCACACACAAAATTTATATGTGTTTTTCTAAAAGAGTTTTTGCTTTGAAAAATACCGTTTTGGTTTTTAAGCTTCACAATATACTTGTGTTTTATCAAAACTTATTTTAGAGCTTATTGTCAAAAACATAGATATTTCAACATATATGTGTAGTGGATCATATCTATACACACTAAGCTTTAAAAGTATTAATAATATCTTGTTTTTGTATTTGAAGAAGTTTTGAAAAAATCATTTTTCAATTTGAAGAATGTTTTTGAAAAATACAGATTTTTGTTTAAGCCAAAATTTCTATATTACAAAAATAGTTCAAAATGTTTATAATGTGTTTTGATTTTTAATCCAACATGTTTGTATATCAGAGTATATCAACGAACTTATTTTGGTAGAACTTATGAGAATTTATGGGATTTTATTGAAGGTAAAAAGACCGAGTTTTTAACCCCAAAAAATGTTGGACTGGCCTTCTGCCGGTCGACCGGACGGTCAACCGAGCAAGAAGTCGGTCGACTGCTCTGGTCGACCGATGTGCACAAACGTGCACAGCAAGGGTCGATCGACCGCACGGTCGACCGATAGAGAGTCTCTGCTCTCTCTAAATGGCCCCGGTCGACTGGGCGGTCGACCACTAGGTCATAGCCCAGTTTTCGGTCGACCAGCCGGTCGACTGCTTTTCCCAATGGTCAGAAATCCAACCGCTGACCAAGCGGTCGACCGACAGCAGGGAATCCTGCTGAGTTGGCCTTCAATAGCCATATTTTGGGAGCCTATAAATTGGGCTTCCCTTAGACTGTTTTCTACAAGATTTTAAGTGAGCTTTTAAGATAGTTTTTCCTACACTTCTAAATGTTTATCTCCACTTGTTTTGCCAAATACTTCTATATCAAAAGGAGAGTTTTTCAAGAGTGTTTTGAAAAAGAGATTTCTTGAATTTTTTGCCACCAAATCAATCCTAGTTTTCTTATACACACTTGAGCTATCCATTGCTGTATCAATCCTATAGGGATCTTTATTGTGAGAGTGTTTTAAGTGATCAAAGTGTTGTGATCACCAAAGCGTTCATTCTTGTATTTAAGGAGGCGAACTTGCGGGTTCGTGTTGTTTCGAGTTCTTGTGGGAGCTCGGTGTAGAGGTGCGGCCTCAGCAAGCTAGTGTGCTTGCGTGTGTTGTTTTTTGCGGGAACAAGAGAAGGACTAGTGAGTCCAAGAGTTCTAATGTGAATTCCTTGTAGGTATTGCGGCACCGAGTGATCTGGTAGGATCGATTCTAGTGGAAATCCTTCATAGTATTGAAGGCGGGGACGTAGAGCAAGGGTGCTCGAATCTCGAAACAAATCTCCCGTGTTTGTAATTGCTCTCTCTATCTCTCACTTGTGTTTATATCTTTCATGCTTACATTGCTTTTCTTTTTATATGTTTGATATATCTTGTGCCTTATTATTATATGCTTGGGATTGTTTGCTCACACTTGTATTCAATCAAGAGAGCTATAGCGCCATCTCAACTCTTATCTAGAAGAATCTTGAGGAGATAGTCCAGAGCCCTTCACCGGGAATTCGGCTACACTTTTGTGTTATACTTGGTGTGTTTAGCTTAATAGTTTTTAGTTTGATTAAATAGTTTTAATTCGCATTAATTCATCATTAGATTATTTAGTCACCTATTCACCCCCTCTAGGTGATTTCAATTGGTATCAGAGCTTGATGCTCTTGATTTGGGTCTAACAACCTTGAGTTAAAGATTCTTCTTTTTTTGCTAATCACAATATTTATACACATACATGGATTTCATATCACCTCCCACATTTGATATTCTAACATCCAAACTTGGAAGGTTAAGATGTCAATATACCTCAAATCCTTAGGTATTCATGTTTATTTTGCCACCATTAAAGATTCATATTATTTAAATGGCAAACATCTAGAGGCTAATGTAAAAACCATCCATGCTTTAAAGTCAACCCTAAATGATGATTATTTATGTAGGGTTTCTAACTTTGATTCAGCTTTTGTAGTATGGAAAACTTTAGTCTCCCTAGGCGAACAAAAATAATATTATGCGGAGAGCGACTCGGATGATGAAAGTAATGCTTCCAACTTGTGCTACATGGTCCAAGGGGATAACCCCCTTGAGGTAAACTCCGAATCTGAGCTTGATGAGGATGTTGACATGTCATATGATGATCTTGCTTCTTTTTGTCAACAACTTCTTGAAAAATTGTCAACAACTTCTTGAAAAATTGTCAACAACTTTTTGAAAAATATGATTTGCTCAAAAAGAATAATGAGAAATTGAAAAATAAATATAATTCCATTTTAGAAGAAAACAATTCTTTTAAAAATAAATTGAAATGCATTTAAAAAGAAAATGAATTTTTGAAAAAGGAGAATATTTTCTTGTCTTCAAAATTAAATGATGTTTGTGAAGGAAATAATTCTTTAAAAAATAAGATTATTTTGGTGGAAAAAGAAAAAGAAATTATTTTGGAAGAAAATAACTCTTTGAGAAGAAAATTTGTTTCAAAAGAAAAGAAAATATTTCTAAAAGAAAAGGATTGTTGATTCTCATACTTGTCATGCTCTTCATGCAATCATTGATAAAAATGAGATTCAATTTTTGAAAAATAGAATAGATTGTTTAAGCTCAACTTTGAGCAATTGTGCATTTAATCATAATAGATTGGAAATCTTGTTTCTAAAGAAACAAGCTCCACATGTTCATGCACATCATCCACGACACACATGTGCACACTTTACACATCATAATCACACTCATTCTCATGTACATGCTAGAGTGTACAAATATACACATTGCGGCCGCAAAGGCCATTTAGCAAAGTTTTGTTATGATAATGTAAATTCTATAAATTTTGTTAATAAAAATGTTTGGGTTCCAAGTAATTCTAACCCCCATGGACCCAAAAGAAAATGGGTACCAAAATCTCCACCTCTTGTGTTTGAGTAGGTGTGGACTCTCATATGACGTGAGAGGGTTGGTGCCATGGTGGTGGATGCATGAGCTTGATGGACGCTACAATTGATGCACCGCTATTAAAGATGTTTGGTAGGAGGACCACCATGTTTTGAAGACTTAAAGAATAGTGCATATGGTTTGGTAACTATCTCTAAACTCCCATTTAGTTTACATGCTTTTATATAGATAATATTTTTAGCATGTTTTATTTTTGTGCTTCATGTGGTGAATACTTGCTTAGATAAATTTTTATTAAAACTTGTGTATATACTTATACAAGTAGTGAGCTACACTTGATTATTAGATGTTTGTGCTTCATTGCCTATTTGTACTCATTACATGTATATGTATAACCTAGTTTTTGATGATTCTTTCATTTATACATGTTTTTCCTATTCTTGTATATGTTCTGCCTCATGTATATGTAATTTTTGTCCAAAACTAATAAATAAACATGTATTCCCTTGAGTCACTTGCCTTCATGCAAATACCATTATGGACTCTTTTGTGTTTGGGATGGGTATGCATATTTTTAGCTTTGGATAAAACATACATATACCTTGAAGTTTTTTTAAGAGAAAATAAATTTTTATGATGCTTTGGTATTTGAGCCTTATTGATTATTTTCATGAAAATGCTACTTACATGATTCTTGTGCACTCACACTTTCTTTGTTTACTCGTGACTTTGCTTCATGAGCACATTTTTGAGCTTTATATATTTCGAGTGTCAACTCTTGTGTATTTAGTATATTCATGAGATATATATGATTTGTTTTCATGTTTGAAGGATCTTTAACTAGTTTTTTAAAAATTACTTTAAACTAGTTATTTACTCTTCATTTGGTAGTGTTTTCAATTTAGAACAAATTTCAAATCATATTTTTGAAAACTTCTACCCTTAAAGGGCGGAAGGTTGGGTGTCCATGCCTTATGTGCATTATTGAACCACTATTTTAATATGTGCAAGACTAGAGTGGATAGTTATGAGTAATACACATGAACTTCATGAAATTCTATTTTTGTATACTCATATTTGTTTCCATATATGTATGCTTCAAAATCTCAAATAATATCAATTTCAATTAGTATTTTCTTTTTCATACATATATATGATTTGATTGTGCTTGATTTACAATATCATTACATATTTAAAGCACAAATCATGTTTATGTTAAGCTTGACTAATTTTTAAATGTTAATTGGTATCTTAATAAGCTTATGCATTATTTTCTATTAGTATTTCATTTGATATCAAAATATACTTCATATTTTACCTTTTAATTGGTATCAAAATTTACAATGTTTTGATTTCAATGGGTATATATACTTCAAATTGGTATCAATATGTTTCAATTTTAATTGGTATCAAATTTTCAATTGGTATCATGTTTCAAAAATCTTAAATTAGGTATCTTAAAATTTTGTTTATTTACTAGTTGTACCAAAAATTTTGTTTTAAGAAATTTCAAAATTTTGTTAAATAAAATGTTTTGATGTGTATTTCCTATATGCAAGGGGAGCTTAACATCTCTTCTATATATAAATTCTTGTTGAGTGTATCTTATATTGAGGAGCTTGACTTCACTTCTTTATGTGATATAGGTGTGTAGGGGGAGCTTAACATCTCCACTTATGCATTGCATATTATGTTTTATGTGAGTTAAGATTTTGTCATCCCTTCTTCATGTAATGCATGTATGCAGGTGAAGCTAACTTCACGTCTCTCTTCTTCATGAATGTATATCACATGTATCTTTATTGCTTGATTTGTTTTCTCGCCTATGTTGATGAATTGACAAAAAGGGGAAGAAGTATTTGAAGAGTTTTATATGCATAATTAACATATTTGTTTTATACAAAAAGGGGGAGAAGTATTTTGAAAGTTTAAATATGCATGTTTGCCTTGTTTTATACAAAAAGGGGGGAGAAGGTTTATGCATGTTTACCTCTTTGTTTATGCATTTATGTTTGTTTAGTTATGAGCCTTCATTGAATATCTTTATGTTTATTGTCATGCATGAGTTAAGGGGGAGCTTCTATGAAGCTTAACTTTAATCCATGCATATATAACTCCATAAGTTTTGCCATCATCAAAAAGGGGGAGATTGTTGGTCCAAAGGCCCATCACTTTATTTTTGATGATGATTAACTCATGTAGTTATAGTACTAATGATCTTGTGTTTAATTGTCTTAGATATTTGATCAAGATCTTAGTAGGTGTTTAGCTTCAACAAAGGATTCAAAGTCAAGTTTTGGAGTTAGCACGTGTTGATTTAAGAGCTCGCGCATCAAGAACTGCATCAAGTACTCAAGAGGAGTCTAGCTCATTAGATCAAGGCTTAAACCAAGTCAAGAAGGAGAAGAAAATTTTCAAGAGAAGATTTTCAAGAAATGACTTGTGTCATGTTTGTAAGTGTCAAGATTTTGTTTTTAGATAAACTATAAAGGATAGATTAGTTGGTGGATTACTCAAGTTTATATACACTCACACATAAAATTTATATGTGTTTTCCTAAAAGACTTTGTTTTAAAAAAATACCGTTTTGAATTTTAAGCTTCACAATATACTTGTGTTTTATCAAAATTTATTTTAGAACTTATTGTCAAAAACATAGATATTTCATCATATATGTGTAGTGGATCATATCCATACACACTAAACTTTAAAAGTGTTTATAATATCTTATTTTTGTATTTGAAGAAGTTTTGGAAAAATCGTTTTTCAATTTGGAGATTGTTTTTGAAAAATACAGATTTTTATTTAAGCCAAAATTTTTATATTACAAAAATAGTTCAAAATGTTTGTAATATGTTTTGATTTTTAATCAAACATGTTTGTATATCAAAGCATATCAAGAAACTTATTTTTATAGAATTTATGAGAATTTATGAGATTTTAATGAAGGTAAAAAAGACCAAGTTTTTAACCCCTAAAAATGTAGGACTGGCCTTCTGCCGGTCGACCGGACGGTCTACCGAGCCAGAAGTCGTCGACCGCTCTGGTCGACCGATGTACACAAACGTGGACAACAAGGGCCGGTCGATCGTGCGGTCAACCGACAGAGAGTCTATGCTCTTTGTAAATGGCCCCAGTCGACTAGGCGGTCGACCGCTAGGTCATAACCCAGTTTTCGGTCGACCGGCCGGTCGACCGCTTTTCCCAACGGTCAGAAATTTGACCGTTGGTGGTCGACCGGGCGGTCAACCGATAACAGGGAATCCTGCTGAGTTGGCCTCCAGCGGCCATATTTTGAGAGCCTATAAATTGGGCTTCCCTTGGACTGTTTTCTATAAGATTTTAAGTGGAGTTTTAAGATAGTTTTTCCTACACTTCAAGTGTTTCTCTCTACTTGTTTTGGAGCCAAATACTTCTATATCAAAGGGAGAGTTTTTCAAGAGTGTTTTGAAAAAGAGATTTCTTGAGTTTTTTACTACCAAATCAATCTAGTTTTCTCATACACACTTGAGCTATCCATTGCTGTATCAATCCTATAGGGATCTTCGTTGTGAGAGTGTTTTAGGTGATCAAAGTGTTGTAATCACCAAAGCATTCATTCTTGTATTCGAGGAGGCGAACTTGCTGGTTCGTGTTGTTTTCAGTTCTTGTGGGAGCTCGGTGTAGAGGTGCGGCCTCGGCAAGCTAGTATGCTTGCGTGTGTTGTTCTTGCGGGAACAAGAGAGGGACTAGTGAGTCCAAGAGTTCTAGTGGAACTCCTTGTAGGTGTTGCGGCACCGAGTGATCCGGTGAGATCGACTCTAGTGGAAATCCTTCAGAGTGTTAAAGGTGGGGACGTAGAGTAAGGGTGCTTGAACCTCGAACAAATCTCCCGTGTTTGTGATTGCTCTCTATCTCTCACTTGTGTTTATATCTTGCATGCTTACATTGCTTATCTCTTTATATGTTTGATATATCTTGTGCCTTATTGTTATATGCTTAGGATTGTTTGTTCACACTTGTATTCAACCAAGAGAGCTATAGCGTCACCTCAACTCTTATCTAGAGGAATCTTGATGAGATAGTTCAGAGCCCTTCACTGGGAATTCGGCTACACGCTTGTGTTACACTAGGTCTGTTTAGCTTAATAGTTTTTAGTTTGATTAAATAGTTTTAATTCCACATTAATTCATCAATAGATTAGCTAGTCACCTATTCACCCCTCTAGGTAATTTCAATATGGTTGGTTCATATTGTACATAGCCGAGTCAGAGTTATCCGAGTCAAACGAGGTCGGGGTGAAATATGAATTCATTTTAGGATTGAAAAAATATTGTTGTTAAAATCCATTTCATAATTTATAAAAAAGAAAAACAAACAAACAACAAATAAAGAAAGAGAAAAAAAGATAACAAGCCTATGCTAGGATTGACTTAGACCTAGATGACTCCTAACTAGTTGACTGTCCCCCGGGGGTACCTTGTAGAAATCTGATCACAAGTTAATCGGTCAGGTAGGGGCAAGACCAGTTAGAGGTATCCGTGCCAGAGCAACGTGCCTACTTATGTCAAACTACTGTTCTTCGAGATTTCACCTCTCAATCCCCAACCTTGGACGAAATTCTAACAACTTTTCCCTTATGTCAATCTTCTAAATGAGTCTGAGATGTCCCTAGGGGCCAATGTCTAGCCATTTTTATTAAGGCTTGGGTTGTGTGAGTGGGGAGGTGATTTTTGGGCTAAGGGAGGGTTATGACTTTTCTACCTTATGTTGTATTAGGTTTTGCCCTTAAGTTCAATTCGTGCAAGTATGCAATACATATAAGAATGAATATATAAAGTGAGTAAATCACCCACGTGTTTGTTCTAACTATATGCAATGCAATATATACACCTCTATCAAGATCACAACAATACAAGAATAAAATACAGTATATTGGAATTAAAATTGACACGTGCCTAGATGCAAATGTCTAAACCATTTTGAAGTATCCAGTTTCTATATTTTAGTTCTTAAATTATTATAGTGCATAGGTAATAAAAACTAGCAATAGAATATATTAATATACAAGAATTTATCCAACACACAAAAGCTAGTATGGACTTCTGTAATGCTAAAAATTTGACCTGCACACCAAAAACAAAGAAGAAAAGTTAACAAAAACGTGAAATCAAATCATTCCCATCCTCGGCAACGCCGCCAAAATTTGATCATGGGAAAACCGCGCATGAAAAGTGTATATTTTGAAATCAACATTTAAAAGTGCGTGCTTTGGCTTCCTCGATACTTCCGTTATAGCATAGAGGCTAAATAGGTCGAATCCACAGGGACGAGAAGCGATAGAAGCTTTACAGTATGTTTATGTGTGTGTTAAAGTTTCTTTAACATTTTAAAGAATCAAAAGAAAAGTTAAAAGAGAACCATACAGTGAAACACGAAGAAGTGGGAAACAAAGAAGAAATGATTTTTGTGATTTTAGTTTATATATCTAAAACAAAGTAAAAAGAGAAAGAAAGCTCATGACTACTAACTACTGATGGCTCTACTAACTATGCTAACCTCTTAGTGATAGTTGCCTCACATGTATCCTTGACCATCACTAGTCCTTGGTTCGAGAGCGTTTCAAAGCATGACCCATAGGATAACATTCACATCCAAACTCAACAAAACGAGTGAACCATCAAAACTAAATAAGAGTAAGCATAGAGTAAAGTAATATTAGCTTGTTAAAGAGTTAGGATGTTAGAATGTTAGAATCCATCATCATGAGTTATCGATGGCTCTTGCAAGAGCAAGGCCAAGTAGAGGCTATTAGATTCATGTGGATTATCAAGGAAGAAGTTAGCATAGTTAGTGGAGCCATTAGTAGTTTGGAGCCATGAGTTTTCTTTCTCTTTTTACTTTGTTTTAAATATACAGACTAAAATCACAAAAACTATTTCTTCTATGTTTCCCACTTCTTCGTGTTTCAATGTACTCTTCTCTTTTCATTATTTGTTTTCTTTTCTTTTGATTCTTTAAAACATTGAAGAAAGTTTAACACAAACGTGAACATACTGGTAAAGCTACTATCACTTCCGTCCCTATGGATTCGACCCGTTTAGCCTCTATGCTATAACGGAAGTATCGAGGAAGTCAAAGCACGCACTTTTAACTCTTGATTTCAAAACATACACTTTTCATGCGTGCTTTGGCTTTGATTGCACTCCAAATTTATATTTTTATCATCACTTTTACACATATATCCTTGATCATTCCTTTATTAAATAATTCTATTAACTAATTTTCTTTATTATGGTGTGTAGTTATCTAAATGGAGAGGATAAAAGTACAAGAAGCTTCATTTTATCCCTAATCCTATCTAAAGTTGGATTTTAAATTAAATTGAATCCAAAGGAGGAAAGGATTAATCTTCATCTCTTATTTAAGTTCAAATTCAGAATATAAAGATGAATGGGATAAAGCTAATTCTACAAGGAATAAGGAGGATAATTCAAATTAAATGAGTTCAAAATCAATTCAGACTCGGATTTAGACTGTACACGTTTTAGTATTCAGATCATAACTTTTAATCCAGATATTCAAATTTGATGATTGAAGATTCTACAGAAAGAAGACTTGAAGGACTATAATTCTTCTGTTATCACTCTATCAAATTCAGCTTTTTGATGAGTCATATTTAGCAAAAAATACGCCAACGTGCTGCAGGACTGAATTCCCTATTGAATTATGAAACCTTCTAATTTGTATCCTAGTATGATTAGTTTTGAGGTCTATTTAAAGAGCTAAAGTCTCTGATAATCTCTCATCTCCATATCAGTAATCATAACTTAGGAGTTTTTTTAGTTTCTCTTTCAAATTTCTTTTGTAATTTTTAGATTCTACTTCTACTTCTAATTCAAGATTTGTGAGAAAGAGAAGTCATTATAATTCGAGGTGACAGATCAATACAAGATACTTTCGTTCTTTTTATATCTCTTTTGTTATTTATTTTATTTTTGCTTTTTCTTGTTTTTTTATTTCTTGCTTTCTTTTGCTCATCATGTTTACCATGAGTAGCTAGATTTTTTTCATGGCTTGCTAAGCCATCACCACCATCACATCTAATGTCTAGTAGATAACCAGATTAGATCATATGCATGTCTACTCCAATTATTATTCTTGAAGACTCATTAGGATAAGCAATTAGGTCAAATATTTATTAATACTTCTTAACTGTTTTTCTTAATCTATGCTTGATAAAAATCTTGATATTTTAATGTTAAACTTTGATTAGTGTTATTTCAAATAGGGATGAGATTTGCTAAATACTTTTTAATAATTTTTTCTTACTTTATACTTGATTGACAGCCTTGATATTGTAACGTTAAAACTTGGATGGTATTATTTCAATTCATAACCTATTTCTATCATATGAATCTTGCTTGATTTTGTGGTAGAATATCATATTTAGGATTTGAAGTGAAGTAATTATCTATCTAGCATTAGCATGTATGATGGCTGATTATTAGTTATCTATGAACCTTTATTTAGTTTAATTCTTTATCCACATACAATTCATCTTTTCTTTTTTAAGTACTTTAAACTGAGAAGATAATAAAAAGGCAATATTACCGAAAAGCTTCAATCGCATCTCTCCCTGAGGTTCGACCCGTTTAGCTCTTGCTACAGTGGTTAAATTATAAAAATTCAGAGTTAAAACCAATCACACACACTTTTCATATTCTCTGTACTCTATTTTATACAATCAGGCTTCCCCAGCAACGGTGCCAAAAATTGATCATGAGAAAACCGCGCACAAAAAGTGTATGTTTTGAAATCAAGAGTTAAAAGTGTGTGCTTTGGCTTCCTTGATACTTTTGTTATAGAATAGAGGCTAAATGAGTCAAATTTATAGGGATAGGAAGCGATAGAAGCTTTACCGTATGTTCACGTGTGTGTTAAAGTTTCTTCAATGTTTTAAAGAATCAAAAAGAAAAGAAAACAAAGAATGAAAAGAGAAGAGTACAGTAAAACACGAAGAAGTGGGAAACATAAAAGAAATAGTTTTTGTGATTTTAGTTTGTATATCTAAAATAAAGTAAAAAGAGAAAGAAAACTCATGGCTACTAACTACTAATGTCTCCACTAACTATGCTAACCTCTTAGTGATAGTTGCCTCACATATATCCTTGGTCATCACTAGTCCTTGGTTCAAGAGCGTTTCAAAGCATGACCCATAAGATAACTTTCACATCCAAACTCAATAAAAAAATGCAAGCTACACTTAAACCATCAAAACTAAACAAGAGTAAGTATGGAGTAAAGTAATGTTAGCTTGTTAGAGAGTTAGGATGTTAGAGTGTTAGAATCCATCATCATAAGCCATCAATGGCTCTTGCAAGAGTAAGGCCAAGTAGAGGTTATTAGATTCATGTGGATTATAAAGTAAGAAGTTAACAAGTTAGTAGTTAGTAGTTAGTTGTCATGAGAGAAAATTATCTAAACATGTAAAAGGAGTTAAAGAAAAGAAAACAAAGAGAGATAAATAGAGAACCTTTCATAGATTGTCACCTTCCATTACAAGCACTCTTGTTTTCCTCTAATATACTTCTCTCTTTCCTATTATAAGATCTACAAGAAATGAAAGATACAAAGAGGAAGAAGAAGAACAACTAATCTAAACTACCCTAAGAAGAAGAAACTACTCTAAAACTACACTAAAACTCCTCAAAACTTATCCCCTTGTGCTCTGGAATCCCAGGGTATTTATAGGCAAAAGGGGGCACTAGGGCATCTGTACAGAGCCGCGTGTCAAATCACAGCGCGCGGCTCTATGATATTGCTGCGAAAACGCGGCAATAGTCGCGTTTCTGTGGTGATTCTAGGCTGCTACGCGCCCCCGCTTGTCCCTCTGTCGGTTGTACGTCCTGGTTTCTAGATTTGGGCCCCGGTTTTGATGAAACCACCCTCCAAATTCAATGACTATTCTTGTAGGCTTTTAATCACCAATTAAATAGGATTTTTGGGCTTCTTCTTCATTTCATGTCATAGACCTAGAAACATACAAGAGAGGTATTATTAACAGAATTTAATATTGAATAAATGTGAATATGTGATATGAAATATGCAAGTTTAGAGACTAATCAATGATATGAGTTATACACATGATTCATTTGCTATATCATTTTGTATACTTATAGTTGTTTTGTACACATGTATGCTTCAAATCTCAAGTGATATTTTTATACATACATATATGTGATTTAGATTGTGCTTATTTTACAATGTCACATATTTCATTTTAAGCATAAAAGGTTTATACTAAGCTTGATTTAATTCTAGATATTGATTGGTATCTCTACAGGCTTATGCTTTGATTTCAATTGGTAATTTTTTTGGTATCAAAATATATTTCATGTTTTACCTTCGATTGGTATCAAAGCTTACAATGAATTATAAATAGTATCAAAATTTGCAATTGGTATCAAAATTTATTTTGTTGACTCAAAAAATTTCAAAATTTTGTTTAAGTATTATCAAAAAATTTCTTTTAAAATTTGTTGATATATATTGCCTATATACAAGGGAAGCTTAACATCTTCTCCATGTATAAATTCATGTTGATTGTATAACACATATAGTAGAGCTTGACCTCTCTTCCTTATGTGGTACACGTGTGTAGTGAGAGCTTAACATCTCCATCTATACATTGCATATTATGCTTATGTGGGATAGAGTCTAGTCATCCCTTCTCCATATAATGCATGTATGTAAGGGGAGCTAACTTAACGTCTCTCCTCTTCATGAATGTATATTGCATATACATCTTTATTATTTGTTTGTCTTCACCCCTTTATTGATGAATTGACAAAAAAGGGAGAATAATTAAGAGAGTTTATATATGCATGTTTATTGTTATTCATGCATATATATTTGTGTTTAATTTATGTGCCTTCATTGATTATCTTTATGTTTATTTGTTAAGCATGAGTTAAAGAGGAGCTTCTATGAAGCTTATGTTTAATCCATGCGTATATAACTCCATGAGTTTTGTCATCATCAAAAAGGAGAGATTGTTGGCCCAAAGGTCCATCACCCTAGTTTTGATGATATTTAACTCATGTAGTTATAGTTCTAATGATCTTATGCTTATTTAGTTTCAGATATTTGATCAAGATCTTAATCGGTGTTTAGCTTTAACGAAAGATTCGAAGTCAAGTTTTGAAGCTAGCACGTGTTGATTTAAGAG
This sequence comes from Agave tequilana, assembly GCA_038442645.1. NCBI lineage: Eukaryota > Viridiplantae > Streptophyta > Magnoliopsida > Asparagales > Asparagaceae > Agave > Agave tequilana. Next base: position 422,031 of record JAVJIF010030738.1, on the reverse strand, counting down.
CTTGCGCTTCAAGATCGCATCAAGTACTCAAAGAATAGTCTAGCTCATGATCAAATTTAGATCAAGTCAAGATAGAGAAGAAGTTTTTCAAGAGAAGATTTTCAAGACTTGAGTCTATGTTTGTAAGTGTTAAGATTTTATGTTTTAGATAAAATGTAAAGGATAGATTAGTTGTGGATTGCTCAAGCTCATATACACACAAAATTTATATGTGTTTTCATAAGAATAGTTTTGATTTTAGAAAATACTGTTTTGATTTTGAGCTTCAAAGAAGATATCTTTATGTTTCTTGAATAGAGTTTATCAAATTAAGTTTACATATTTTATACGTGTTTTATATTTCATTCACACACATTGATGGTTCAAATGTTTAGGAAAACTTATTTGATATTTTTATATCGTGTGTCTAAGTTTTGTATTTATCAAAACTTATTTTAGAGCTTATTGTCAAAAATATAGATATTTCATCTTATATGTGTATTGAATCATATCCATACACATTATGCTTCATATGAGTTTTAATATCATGTTTTTGTATTTGAACAAGTTTTGAAAAATCAGTTTTTCATTTCAAAGTTGATTTTTGAAAAATACCGATTTTTGTTTAAAGCTGAATTTCTATATCACAAAAATAGTTCAACTTATTTGTATTATATGTTAATTTTTAATCACACATATTTAGATTTCAAAGTATTTCGATGAATTAATTTTTGTGAATTTTATATGATTTTATAGGATTTTAAAAGACCGAGTTTTAATCCCTAATTAACCCTGATCTGGCTTTTGGAAGTCGACCGACCGGTCGATCGAACCAAAAGTCAATCGACCAAGTGGTCGACCAATGTGCACAGAGACGTGCACAAGACCTGGCTTGAGGGCCGGTTGACCGGGCGGTCGACCGGCCCAGAGAGTTTACTCTCTAGATCTGGCCCCAGTCGATCGGGCGGTCGACCGGCCCAGAGAGTTTACCAGCCAAAGAGCCTTGGTCGACCGACAGGTTAAGACCTGGGTGCGATCGACCAGGCCGTCGACCGACAACCCTAATGGTCATAAATATGACTGTTGGCCAGTCGACCGGCCGATCGACCGACAGGTCATCTGGCCTAGGGATTTGCCTCAACGGCTAGTTTTTGTAGCTTTATGAAAGGGGGTTGTTTTGGTTAGTTTTAAATAAGATTTTGGAGAAATTTTAAAGCCAGTTTTTTCCATCTCTCTTAAGATTTTTCTCTATTTGTTTTTAGGCTAAAACTTTTATATCAAAAGGAGAGTTTTTAAGAGTGTTTTCAAAAGAGATTTCTTGAGTTTTCCATCACAACTCTATCTTGTTTTTCTCACACAAACTTGTGCTTTCCATTGCTATATCAATTCTCAAAAGATCCTTATTGTGAGAGTTATTTTTGTGATCAAGAGAAGTGATCACAAGTTTTTCATTCTTGTATTGTGAGGAGTTGTAGAGGTTGTGGCCTCGGTGAAGAGAGTTTTGTGGTGATCAAGTGAAGTGATCACCCAGTGTTCCAACTTGTGGTTGGAGGAGTTGTAAAAGGTGCAACCTCGGGAAGATAGTATGCTTGCGTGTGTTGTTCTTGTGGAAACAAGTGAGGGACTTGCGGGTTCAAGAGTTCTTGAGGGAGCTTGTTGTAGGTGTTGCGGCACCGAGTGATCTTGCGGGATCGATTATAGTGAAAATCCTTCATATTGTCGAAGGCGGGGACGTAGAGCAAGTGTGTGCGCGCCTCGAAATAATTCTCCCGTGTTTGCCATTGCTCATCTCTCCTCTTACTTGTTTTTATATATCTTACATACTTATATTATTTATCTCTTTATATACTTGATATATTCGTGCTTAATTGATATATGCTTGGGATTGTTTGCTCACACATGTATTCAACCAAGAGAGCCATAGTGGCACCTCAACTCTCAATCTAGAGGAATCTTGAGGAGATAGTCCAGAGCCCTTCAACGAGAATTCGGCTACACTCTTGTGTTATACTTTATGTGTTTGCACAATAGTTTTAGTTTGCACAATTAGTTTTAATTTCGCATTAGTTTTGCATTTAATTAGCTTGTCACCTATTCATCCCCTCTAGGTGACCTACACTCTTGTACGGAGGGGGGATGTTGAGAATATATTGCAAAATTTTTTTGAATCAATGAAAGATTATAACAATTCAAATTCCAACTATAAGAGAGTGAAGATACTCAAGCTCAGATCTTCTCTTTATTTAAGACTGGGTACTTTACGTAGTTGTGGAAAGTTAATCTTATTTTTCGTTGACCGGGTGAACATCAAGCTCCTCTGAAACTTTTCTCTTTGGATCACTGATGGAGTAGGCAGCTCCTATCCAATGAAATCTCAAAGAGACTTGGGTAAAAACTTGAACTCAGCAAGTTGGTAAAAGAGTTCAACTGTTTATAAGTATTCCTCAGCTGAAAATTCTGATCCTTCTTCATTAGTAAACTGAGCTATTTATAGGGGTTTCAGGGGTAAAACTATACCCTAAAAATCCTCCATGATGGGAGTTAACTCCCCTCATTACGTGGGCAGTATTTAACCCAGTAATGGGGATAGTTATAACCGAGACACAAGGCTCCTCTCTAGTTGGAACGCGGGCGTGAACTCTGCGTTTAGCTGTTGAGATAACGCTGGACCCGGGTCTTGAGCTCCGCATTTTGGGTATCGCGGTGGTGTTGAAACGCTAGCTCCGACTCTGTGTTTGCTTATTGACGTGGTATTAGACGCGCGCCTCGAGCTTCACGTTTGAGACGCGGGCTTCAAGCTATATGCCTGAGCACTGAAGTGGTACTGAGACGCGGGCTTTGCGCTCTGCGTCTTAGCATTGTAATGGTGTTGAGACGCGGGCTTCGAGCCCTGCGTTTTGCCTTTGCACGAGTGATTTTGATTAGCTTCGCGTCTGAAACATGGACTCTGTTATCTGATGACTTGTTTTCAGTGATTTTTAGACAGTCTACACTGACCATTATCCTAAAAAAGCAAAGAAAAAGATAAAAAAAAAGTGTTGAAACTTGTTTTGATGATAACAAATGTAATTTGGCTATTTTGTGTATTTATATAGAATGTTAAAAGCCTTGAAACACATACACACAGATAGTTCTATTAGTCGACTTGACCCTTCCTATAGTTGACTAATACAATGGATAGTCGACTTATCATAAGTCTATAGTCGACTAAGTCCTATCTAGAAAAGATATCAAACTTTCTATTTCTTGACTGTTAGCAGCACTGGTCGACTTACCTACATTACTAGTCGACTAATCCATGTTGTAGTCGACTAATCATTTCTGCTGGTCGACTAATAGTAGTTTCCAGAAACTTGCATATCTGTATTAGCCTTGATGTAGTCGATTTGCTTCTTTGACTAGTCGACTAACCCAGGCAAATTATCATATCCTAGTCGACTAACCTCCATTCCCTAGTCGACTTATAACAATTTTGACTGTTAAATAGTTATTGAATTCTAGCGTTTATTCAACGTTTTAATATTCAAATTTGTCTTATAACTACTTTAACTGACCATAGATTTCAGATATAAATAGAGATGTTGTCCTAAGCTAAAAACACCAATTCATATGATTAGTTTTCTATCTAAAATCTATTAAAATATTCTGTTTTCTAGAAAACTAGTTTCCACTTTCTTTTCTTCACACAAATTTCAATTCTCTAGTGAAGAATTCTGAGAGTCCACCTATAAGAGTCCTTGTTCACGATCACATACAAGTTCTCAAGGCTTATAGGTTATTTTGTAATCACTCAAAGAGAAGTATTGTACAAGGTTATCTTCTTAGTGTTGAGAAGAGGTGTACAAGAAAATCGTCTTCTTGGTGTAGAGAAGAGTTATACAGATCTGGCAAAAGTTGTTTTGCTAAGTGGTGTACAAGGAGTTGGTTTTGGGTGTACAAAATTAAGGATAAGAAAAATCTCAAACGGGTTGCTTAGGTACTAGATGTAGGTCAAGGGGATTGAACCAGGATAAAATCTCATGTATTTGCGTTTGCATATTTTCTGAGATTTATTTCTTTTCTTGCAAGTTATTTCATTTAACGCTAATTATCTTTATTTTAGTGTTGTGTTGACATAATTTTTAGATCCTACAATTGGTATCAGAGCCCTGCATACCTGGTCAACACCATACAAAGATGGCAATGGAGTTTCCTTCATCACACTTCAGAGAGACACAGCGTCCACCACTATTTGATGGATCCAACTACAACTATTGAAAGTGTAGAATGAAGATCTATTTACAATCACTCAACTATGAACTGTGGAACATGGTAGAAGCACCGTACACCAAACCGACCACAAATTACAGTGCCTGGAATGAAAAACAAAAGAAGTCTACAAACCTTGATGCCAAAGCAATGAACGCGCTTTTCTGTGCTTTGAACAAAAAAGAATTCAATCGCGTATCAATGGCCAGATCTGAAAATTAAATATGGCAGATTTTACACATAACCCCTGAAGGTACAAATAAGGTTAAATAGTATAAATTTTATGTTCTTATTCACAGGTTTGAACTCTTCAAAATAAAGGAGAACGAAACAATTTCATAAATGATTATAAGATTCATGAAAATTTCAAATTCCTTAGCATCCCTTCGAAAGGAATACACTCAAGTGGAAAAAGTTAGAAAGGTTCTTCGTGCACTCACATCAGATTGGGAGAAGAAAACCACTACAATAGAAGAAGCAAATAATATCTCAACAATGTCATTAGAAAACCTTATTGGTAAATTAATGGCATATGAAGTGCAACTTGAAGATCGGAAGAATGATGAACTTCAACTTCAATCAAAGAAGAAAGTACTTGCCTTCCATACATCTTCAGATATGGACGATTCAGATAATAATGAAGAGGAGATGGCAATACTCTCAAGAAAATTCAGAAAGTTCTTGAAGTAAGGTAAGTTTAATCCTACATGTTTTAATTGTAATAAAATAGGTCATATGAAGAAGGATTGCCCATTGCTCAAAAACAAAGAGAAATTCAAGAGCAAAAAGTTCAAAAAGAAGAAAGACTATCAACCATCATGAGAAAATAGTGATTTATCTTCCTCAGATGAAGAAGAAGCCACTGAACATGTAAATGTTTGCTTTATGGCTTAAGAAGAAGATGAGGTACAATATACTTAATTCTTACATGCATTTCATGAACTATATAATGATCTTAAGAATGGAAAGATGAAAATAAAGTTTTATCAAAAGAAAATTCTGTTTATTTTTCTCAAATTTCTTCTGTAAATTCTCAAAAGGATGACTTTGAAAAAGTTATATCTTCATTGAAAAAGGATAAAGAGAATTTATTAAAAAAAATATTTTACTTAAAAAGAAAATATATCTTTAAATGAAAGAATTTCTGTCTTAGATAAAGACATGACAAGTTTCAAAGATAAATATGAAGAACTTTTGAATAAACTGACAAAGTTTAATAAAGGAAAAGAAAATTTAAATGATATATTATCATATCAAAAGATTTCATATAATCATTTTGGACTTGGATTTTCACAAGATAAGCATATTGGTCTTGGTTGTTCAAAAAATAATGTTGAAAGAACTACATATGTCTATAAAAAGAATAATGATAATTCTTTTGTTAAGAAGACTATGAAATCAAAGTATAAATATATTTGGATTCCTAAAATCTAAATAATATGGACAAAAATGCTTATATTACATCATATGTACATGATATATGTAATTCAAGTAATTATGTTTATACTAACATATGGAAACCAAATTCAAATTGGGTTTGGACTCCTAAAAGTTAATATTTTGATCATGTTATGATTGGTACCATTAACAATGTTTTATCTTATAGGTACCATACTTGATGATATAAGTTATTTCTAACACTTGAAAATATATCATATGTATGTTATGATGCAGGAGGAGAACACTTATTTTATATATATATATATATATATATATATATATATATATATATATATATATATATATATATATATATATATATATATATATATATATATATGTTATAACCTGTTTTCTCTATAGGGGTAGCTTGTGCATACATACATTGTCATCATCAAAAAGGGGGAGAATGTTGGAACTTGTTTTGATGATAACAAATGTAATTTGGCTATTTTGTGTATTTTATATAGAATGTTAAAAGCCTTGAAAAACACACACACACACAAATAGTTCTATTAGTCGACTTGACCCTTCCCATAGTCGACTAATACAATGGATAGTCGACTTATCATAAGTCTATAGTCGACTAAGTCCTGTCTAGAAAAGATATCAAACTTTCTGTTTCTTGACTGTTAGCAGCACTAGTCGACTTACCTACATTACTAATCGACTAATCCATGTTGTAGTCGACTAATACTAGTTTCCAGAAACTTGCATATCTGTATCAGTCTTGATGTAGTCGACTTGCTTCTTTGACTAGTCGACTAACCCAGGCAAATTATCATATTCTAGTCGACTAACCTCCATCCCCTAGTCGACTTATAACAGTTTCTGACTGTTAAACAGTTATTGAATTTTGGTGTTTATCTAACGTTTTAATATTCAATTTGTCTTGATAACTACCCTAACTGACCATAGATTTCAGTTATAAATAGGGATGTTGTCCTAGGCTAAAAACACCAATTCATATGATTAGTTTTCTGTGCAAACTCTGTTGAAATATTCTGTTTTTCAGAAAACTAGTTTCTACTTTCTGTTCTTCACACAAATTTCAATCCTCTAGTGAAGAATTCTAAGAGTCCACCTATAAGAGTCCTTATTCACAATCACATACAAGTTCTCAAGGCTTATAGGTTATTTTGTAATCACTCAAAGAGAAGTATTGTATAAGGTTATCTTCTTGTTGTTGAGAAGAAGTGTACAAGGAAATCGTCTTCTTGGTGTAGAGAAGTGTTGTATGGATTTGAACAAAGGTTGTTTTGCCAAGTGGTGTATAAGGAGTTTTTTGGGTATACAAAATCAAGGATAAGGAAAATCTCAAGCGGGTTGCTTGGGAACTGGATGTAGGTCAAGAGGATCGAATCAGGATAAAATCTCTTATGTTTGTATTTATATATTTTCTGAGAATTCCTTTCTTGCAAGTTATTTCATTTAACGCTAATTATCTTTGTTTTAGTATTGTGTTGACATAATTTTAGATCCTACAAAAAGGACCCATGCTTAAGGTGGAGAAAAGATGAAAATAAAAGAAGATAGCATTAGAAAATGAAAAGTACTAGCCTTTGATTTCAGAATAAAATTTGGACTGACTTGCCTTTCAATGATAATGCAAGCTTCGAAGAAGAGAAGGCCGATGTGGCTTTGCTTAAGATCAATTTCTAAGAGAAGAGAGCAAAAGAGAATACAAGAGGAATGAAGTTGAGGAAATGAATTTGGGAGAGAAGAATTTTTTAATGGCACTAAATATTGAGAAAATTAGTTGAGAAATTTTGTACCTGAGCTAACTTTTAATGCTCACTTGTCAGGCTGGCCTAGTGCACGTCGCTAGAGTTTAACAATTTGTCAGCTTTTTTAAAAGTGAAAACATCTAAATACTCTATAGAGACTTCTAAAATTGTCCCAAAAGAAGGAAAAAACATGTGATGGGAACCACACCGGGTGAAAAGGAATATAGACGAATGAGTAGTTTTATGAAAATTGGGATCACGTTTCACAAAAATACTTTTCTTACTAATATAGCTAAAGCATTTCTTTCTTTCTTTTTTGGGGTGGGGGTGGGGGGAGGGATAGAACAAAAGAGAAGATCACTCTCTAGTGTAAATAAACCCCTACAGGTCCCTATTCAGCAACTCAACCAACTCAACCGATAACTGCTCAACATTGTACTAGTGCCGAGCTAAAGCATTTCTTTACAAAGTTACTTTTGATTTGTGAATCCACTTTAAAATTTATAATTCACTTGTGGGAATTTCTTGTTTTGCATAAATTTAATTCAACTTTTTTAGAAATCTTGCATTCCCATCGGCATTACATTCCTTCTTTCCTCAGAATATGATTACCCCTATGAGATGTGGGTACCCTACATTATTCATGAAAGAAACTAACGTCCCAAAATAACCTTATTCCATATTTCATGTTTTCTTCCCTTTCTTATCATGACTGTTTGTGCAACCATAATCGTTATTGTTGCCATCATCGTTGCCCCATCGACCCCCCTCCACCACCATTATCCATCACCTATCTTATAACTGCCATCTACCTCTTGTTGTCACTGCCACTGCTACCATCACCACCACTAATGTTGACTCTTCATGATTTATCGTTTTGCTGACACTGTGAGCTTGGGGCCATAACCGCATCATTGGGTCATTGTAGCTTCCGATGCTAATCTACTACCACCATGTAATACCCTAAGTTAGAGGGAATAAACATTGAATATTTACTGGGAAAATCTTTCTATGTAACAGTTTTCATAAACTCAAGAATTAATTGCAGCTAGTATTTTTAAGAGAGGAACTGTGGGAAATATACTCGGGACGTAATAAAATGATATCAGAGCTAGTACCAGCCGAAAGTGTATGGAATTAAGTGCCATATGGAACTAATATGCTACACGGAGCAAAACACCACGCTACATAAGGTTGTAGTGGGGCCACCTCGTAAATCCTTGGGAGTCACCTCTAGAATTCGTGGGACTATCTCTAAAATCTCACATCGCCTAATGAAGTGTTAGTATGATGAGAACGCCAAAGGGAGTACATAATACCCAAGTTAGAGTGATTAGTCCCACAATGAATATTTATTAAGAAACTCCCTAAAATATAATAGTTTCTATGTCAATCCTCATGTGGCCTATCGAAAAGACGTTGGGTTTGCTCCCCAATGAGCGCCGGTTCGAATCCCATGAGAGGTGATATTTCTCTCATGGGGCTATGCCTCAGGATTTTCCCATCAGAGTAGAGGGGTTCAAACTGTGGTGTGCATGGAATGAGTCTAAGGGATGATTGCTGGCCCTCTGGGATACCCATGTGTTAACAAAAAAATAATATAATAGTTTCATGAACTAAAGAATTAATTAACACTAGCATTTCTGAGAGAGAAATTATGGAAAATATACTCGGCGCATAACACGTAGCCTAATATCACAATCACCTCTAACTACTCTGTCACAGTCGGCCCTTTCTTATTATCATTGCCACTATCAGTGCGGCCGACCCTCCATTTAATATCATTTTTAAGACTAGCGCTATCATCGTCTGTCCATCGCTGTTGTCGCCGTGGCCCACTTTCCAAGCCACCAACACCGGCTCGTGGCCACCAACGCTATTGCCAGCTTGCCCCCACTGATTGACTACTAACACCATTACTCGCCAATTTATCCATTACCGTTCATGCGTCTTCTCTACCATCACTAGCACTCACTATCATTGGTCATGGCTGTTACTGCCACTGCCACGTAAGCATACTGTTTTTTTCTCCTTATAGTAATAAAAAGTACTCAAACGAATATTAAATCGAGGTACTTGTAGCTTTTGCTTATTTATCGGTCTGCATCTCACTCGGGCGCTCCACTTGGAACGGAGTCCCCGATTCGAGTCCATTATGCCCCATTTAGGATCAAAAATCTGGTGCCTGGTAGGTCTCATTCACCGGTCCCGATTCCGCAAGCGTGGCGCAACGCGCCTGTTACAGGCACCTCAGCACCGGACCCATTCCCTTATTTACACCAGACCCAAAAGCAAGCGGGTCCAAAAAGTCTCTCCGCTCCCCCTTCTATTGGTTTTTTCAACCGAAGGGGAGAAAAACTCGAGGGCGAGCGAGAGTGGAACTGCGAAAAAAAAATTGAGCGTGAGAGTGGTTCCGATAGCAACCTTTTGCCTTTTTCTTTTGATCGATCGATCGGTCGATCGATTGAGAGAGAGCTGGACGAGACTCTCACGCATCCTCTTCCTATTTGTTTAATTTTCGTACTGCTTTCTCCCCCTCGCAGTAAAGAAAGATGAGACGCTCGTCCTCGAGAAAGACCCAGCAGAGCTCAAACTCCGTGAATTCTTCCGGCGTCTCCGATCTCTTCCGCTCAGGTAATCACTAGATTTGGATTCCTGTTTTTGTTGAAAAAGCCCTTTCTATTGCGTGAGGAATCGGTGGTTTCGTGCTGGAACGAGCTGGGGAAAAAGTTGGGTCCTTTCTGGTTCAAAAGAATTCTTGAAGTGTAAATTTTGATTACAGATACGTCTAAGAAATAAAATTTGATTGAATTCTTTTTTTGTTTTGTTTTTAGTTCTATTAAGTTACTGGGATTTTTGTCTTTAAATATTTGTGGGTTCTTGTGGATTTGCTTAAGTGTTTGTTGTTATAAGCGTATTGAGTGAACTGGGATTGTTTCTGCTGTCAGATAATTCGTTTGCATGCTTTAAATTGTCTTTTCATTTGAGGGCATCGATCAGTCTGAATGGAATACTATTAGTAAAATGCATTCTTGCAAGAAAACTGTTCCCAAAGCCTTTCTTGAATTGGAGTGAAGGTGCAGATTGTGATTCTGGAAGAATGCTTAACTGGAGGACTGAACAAAACCTTTTTGACTGAAATGCCAACCCTTTTTCCCATTTTTATAGATGATTGTTGAATTTATGACAAGAAATTTTGGGCAGAAAATAGTTTTGCCTTGAAATGCAGAAGTTGAATTTGCAGGCGGGAGAGAGTAACTAATAAATGTGGACTTTATGCAAATTAAATTCTTTAACCATGGAAAAACTTCTTAAAATGCATTGTTGTTCTTTATTTTATAATGAATGGTATATGAACTGCTTCTTCATTATACTTTAAGTATACGGATAGATATGCATGTTTTCCTGCCAACTAACTTGCCTATTAGGTTTATGACACCCTCTTTTCTCCAAACCATACTTTGGCTAGAAATAAGATGAATACTCTTAGGGAGAGGGCAATGTCTGGTCGACGGCTGGTAAGAATTTGTCAAATTTCCCATGTAGCCTTGTCAGTATATGTCCACGTCATGTTTTGATGAGAAAAAGGGTTTAGATGATGACGGAAACAGTGATTATGTAGATGATGAGGAAAACATTTAAAATAAGAAACTACTCATCACAGATGAAACAATTTCTAAGGCAGAAAAGCCATATCAAATACTACCGCAAGCTTGTAAGTTCTATAATTTTTTTGGTACGAGCTTTACTTTGGTTATGTAGTCATGTTGATTTTTATTTTCATCCTTTGTGTAAAGCCTAACATTTGGTGATTTTTGCATGGGATACTATTGCATGTGATTGGAACTTGTGCTACTTAAATCAATGCTATACGGTGAACTGTCGATAAACTGCTAAGATGTTTCATTCATGATTTTGATCACACTATAAGATCTTTCTCTTGTATTTCAATTAGAAAGCAGCAGAGATAATTGTGGTTGTATTTCATGAGAACCTAGTGATATCGAGATCCTCTATCATATAAGAGCAGGAGCATATGTGCTGTAGCATATTCCTTCAGAAAATAAAAAAATGCTGTGGCATTTTGATGCCTTCTAGAGCATAATAGAATGTATTCAGACTTTAGCATTTGTGCATCAGATGATCATTTAGTTGTGGAGTTACATTTCCACTGTTATATAAGTTCTTGTACCCTTGTTTCTCAGCTACAGGTAAAGTGATCTCTGTGCTTTAATCACATGTTAATTTAGCTTGGAGTTACATTTCTCAGTCATATAACTCTTGAATTCTTGTTTTCTCAGCCACGAGTAAAGCAGTTTCCAAGGAAATGGAGCGAATTGACCACCTATTCTATGAGTACGCAGACCAGTCTTCTGGTATGATAGAGTGAGTTCTGATAGACACTTATTTTATGATCTCTCTTTGTCCATCTCAAGCATGAACCTCTTGCTGCATAGAGCAATTTTTTTTTTTTTTTTGCATGTTGCACTAGTTTTTTGGTTAACTATTTGGGAAGGACCACCTTTGTTCTCTCTTATTCCCACCTCTCAAGGACATGAAACTGTTAAATATTTTTGACTAAATTTTAACGTTCTGGTATATTGAATGTTAATTACTGTTGTTTGAATTTGGTTAGCGTAGTTGTTTACTAATAGTGTCAAACTGACATTGTATTATAAACATTTAAACAAGAATGACTTCAGTTTATAAGACATTTCTGAACCAATTTCCGAGGCTGAAAAGCCATTTACGTGGTTTAAACACACTAAATTACACAAAGTGGCATTTCATGTTATCAGATCCTGACACCCTGAGAAAAGAACTCTACTGTACCATCTAGACAGGACCTTGGCACTAATTCTAGAATGCAGTCAAGCCATCCTGTGGTTCTTTGGTTTCTGCTATCAGTTGGAGAACCATGCATTTATCTCCACCTAGATCGGGGGGGGGGGGGGGGGGGGGGGGGGACACATTCTTTATTTTCAGGATTTTTTTTTTTTTCCAGATCTTTCTCCTCTAATGGATGGTCTAAGAATTGTGACTTGAGTAAACTGGATACCAGATCTGCCAGCATGTTTCTTTTTTTACAATGTTGGTGCATTCCTTACCTCTGAACATAGTTGTTTGCTTTGAAGTCTTAACATCTTTTAGAAATTTAGTCAGGAATGTACTCAAAAGTCTGAATTTTTTTTTGAAGATTTGACATTGAGCAAACAATCATGGTGTCATATATATGGTAACAATTAACGATGCAACTAGAAGGTTTAAATATTAATTAGTTACTTGGCCTCCATCAATCTTCTCTATTGTTAACTAGTTAGCTATTTTGATTTTCTTTTCAGTTTAAGTTGATCTTCTTTATGGTTCAAATAGGACTGCCTAGGCTTACCGTTTTGCTACTTGAACGTTGGAGAGGGGAAATGCAGGAAAATAAAATGTGGCCATAGAAAGATCTAGCTGAGTGTAACTTAGTGTGTTAGGTGGTCGTGCACAAGACAAAAGATTAAACATTAGAATTCTGATATTTGCTACTGATGCAAATATCTGAGTACCAGATAATCATTTTTTTTCCACTCCCCTCTCTCTCACGCAGATTTTCTCGTAGAACAGAGAGAGTTTTGTCATATCTTAAGGGCGGTGAATATATAATGCTAATGGAGGTGATATTACCTGCATTAACAACCTGCAATAATGGCGACATAACTAGGACCGTGTACATCACATAGTTAGGAAGACGAGGCTGCTTGTTTACTGACAGAATGTTCTACGCCAACTAAATGAAGTACCCTTTTGAAGATATCTCCCGCTTCCCTCCCTTTTATTGACTCTATCGATTCTCTTGTGCCCTCATTTTTTTCTTCTTCCTTAGATTCCCTCCCCCTTTCCTCTCTGAGCATTCATCTTTATGTTTCCCCTGCCTTATATACTCTAACTGCATGTCTACTAGTGTTGAGCTGATGTATATTTTCCCTCTTCTTACTTCTTTACTTTCTTTAGTATTATTGTGTTCTTCTCTTTCTTCTATTCTCCTTCTTAAGACTCCTTTTGGCTTTCTTTAATTTTTTTTATCTCACACTAATTTCCTTTGCAATATAGAAGCGAAAGGTAAAAATTGAAATCAAAAGCCTCAACCCTAAGAAATATCAGTTCCGCTAGGAACCTTGAATCCATAAGTTAAATAGTAGAAATACAAATTTCAGAAAATTTATTAATGGGATCATTGATCGATGTTTAATGGCCAAGGTCATTACCCTTGGTCTCCTTTATAAAGAAAAGTAAATTTAACTACTCTTAATTATATAAAGATGTTGCATGCAATGCACATTATGCAGAATATGAATTTGGAGAGAAGATGCATATAGAAATACTATTTGAAAATTAAAAGAAATTTAAAAAGTTATGATATTGTATTAGAAACAAATATAAAAGAGTCTTGTTCCCCCTTCCTTTTTTCCCAACAGGGGTATTTCAGGTAGTGAGAATATTTTTCAATCTTTTAATGTTTTTAGAATTCCTGTTGAATTCTTTCCGATCTGAACCACAGTAAAATGGCTACGACACTGTTATGATATTGTTTTCGAAGTCCAATCTTACCATAGTTTTTTCAGTTTTCCTAAAATTATTTAGTTCCACGCGCATTAAAACGTGCCAAATATCTAGTTCCCCATAAACGGAAGAGAAGAAGTCACAAAACCTGATGTCATGTCAGCTCAACTATGAAATAACAGGATGACGACTCTCCTAAACAATTTGGGCTCGTGGAATATGTTCTAGTAGAATTCTAGCTTTCTTGGAGCATGTAAGGCACAAGAGTTAACCGGTACAGGAGGAAAAATGCCTGTCATGTCCCCAGTGTCATGTCCAACCCTTTTCCTTCTGTGTAGTCTTGAGAGTAATTGGGTCAACTCAGGAATAACAAGGGTGCCTAGTGATGGCGAGAGCAAAAGATATGGCTCTTAATGATGGTAGAGCAAACCATATGGCTTTTTTTCCCCTACAACAAGAGATGCTATTTTTAAGAGAGTTATGACTCTTATGTGAAGCAGAATGGAGGGATAAAAGAAACTATGAGGCTGAATGTGTATGTTCTTAATGTGGAAGAAGGATTGAGGACAACCGTGGCAGCCAATTTCTGTGGTGATAACCAAGGAACAACAGTATAGCCAAAGTTTAGTTGAATTCACCTACGTGTGAAAATTCACAGTAGTTTTTATTTTTCTTGTTTTACAATGTGATATAGATTGTTTACCAACAGATAAAGATGAATAAATAAATATAAAATAAAACCTTGAAGAAGGCCTCTGCAGTGACGGAACCTACTAAAACCAGAATTGGAACCATCTTTATAAGGAGACAAGTCTGCTACCATGATTCATTAGGTTGGACACTTGGACTATAGCTGTTGGTTGGGATTGGGAAGGGAATAGAGAAAAGTGGTCTTGAATAAATTCTCCTTTCATTGTTTTACCGTGTACTTGTTGTTCTGGAGCATGTCCTCTCTCCGCGTAGATAACAGCAGTCTGTTAGGAAGGGTTCAAGAAATTGTTTACGAGGCTTCACATTTGCTTTAATCATTACTTACATAAAGTTAAAGCTTTCTACTTGCTGCCTACTTTCTTTCTCTCTAATTTCTATTCATTTATGTCCTAAATATAGTGTTATGTTCAACATACGTTGGTTCTCGAGTAATGAATACTGTTTGAAGACAGTGTCCACCTTAAAATATGTAATATGTATATTGATGTATCAGAATTAGCCAGAGCCAAATGGAGTTGCGCTCCCAATTGTTGATGAACTGGTAAGATAATATGATTTTCTATAGGAATTACTCTCATCTTTGGATTCTGTACCAATATCACGTTATTTACCTCTTTGCCTCGACCCTTTCTTGGTCTTGGGGAATTTGGAGACTTGTTCCTAGGTTGTATGGGCTTAAACTGTGTGACAAACAAGCGGGATCTCATGGTTTTATGACAAGGCCCTCTGTTGCCCGTACTTTGTCAGGAATTTGGCACAGGCCCCTATAGACAGATGATGTTACATCCACTTCGTGTCGTACCTTATTTCCTTCGAAGTGTTGCTCATTTCTTATTAACTTCAAACTATGAGATTGATTGGGCCTCTGGGTCATATCAGGATTGAGCATTTCTGAAACTTTAGTTATTTTTGACCTTTTATTTTTGTGTGTATTTCCTTTAGTTCTCAAGGCCTCTCATGATCCTATATTGTTAATGACTGACAATAACAATTTTGTTCCCTTTGTACTTTTTGCCCTTTTAACAGTCCTGAAGGTATTGAGTCTTTCTGCTCTGATGTGGAAGTAGATCATACTGATGTCAGGATACTCATGCTTGCCTGGTATTGTAATACCTAATACTTCTCACTTTTCTTCTTCTTCTTTTTTACTGGAGTCTATTGCTTATTTTATTTATTTTTAATGCTCAGGAAGATGAAAGCTGAAAAGCAAGGATATTTTACCCTGGTACATCTCTCCTTTGAATTTTCTTCAATAAAAATGAAGACACATGATTATGTATCCCCCCACCCCTGCACACAAAATAAATAAATTTCACAAATCATATAGGCAATTTATTATTATTATATTTTGATTGCATGCCTAACATGTAGCTTCCTTTCATGACAGGAAGAATGGCGCAGGGGCCTAAAAGCACTACGAGCTGATACTATCAGCAAATTAAAGAAGGCATTAGCAGAATTGGAGAAAGAGGTTGGTGAATTTTGATTCTTGATCCCATTCAGGCTAATTTTATCTTTTATCATCATCATCATCATCATTATTGACTTGCCAAAAGTTTGGATCTTTTACTTTTGTGATTTTTGGTTAAACATGACTGCATGCTGATATTTCTTTGTGCCATTTCTAAGGTGTCGAGGCCACAGAATTTCCTGGATTTCTATACATATTCATTCCGTTACTGTTTGACAGGTATGTTAATTTTTTGCTTGTTAGCTTAAATTTCTAGACCTAAATACAAACACAACAATAGATAGTTTATCTGAAGTTTTTGGGTCAGCTATGGGAACCCTTTTTTCTCTATTCAACTCTATAAAGGGCTGTCATCTCTATTAATTAGCGACTGCCTTATCCTTTTTTACATCCCTAACCCTGTTCATTATTGGTCTCTCCAGAGTCTTAGATATCTTACCTCTCCTACTTGGTGCATTCTTAGGTCTTCCTTGCACAGGTCCAAACCAACTTAAATCATTCTCCTTGCATTCACCCTTACTTGCAGCTACCTTTAACTAGTTATGGATGCACTTTTGTCTAATTGTATCGTGTGTCACATTGTCACTCCACATTATCACTTAACTTTAGGAGAATCAGTAGGGAACGAGCTATGTGGCTTTTCACTTTTGATAAGGTGTCTTAAGTAATGCCTCCAACAAAGTACTGGGAGGAATTTCCTCTCCTATATTTGGAAGGGGTGGCAGGAGACCATATTTTCATAGAGAGGATTTCACTTAGTTGTCTTCCATTCAGGTCCTTTTTCCTTGATCAACTTTGTTTATTGCCTTCTATTTATCCAGAGGATAATCAGAAGAGTATAGATATCGAGAGTGCTTGTGAACTGCTGGATCTTGTGTTAGGACTCCAATTTCGCCCCCAAGTTGACAAACTTGTTGAGTACCTTAAGGTGGATATTTCTTACTGCGCCGTTATTTTACTCTTTTCATTTATCTAATCCCACGTCTTTTAGCCATTGGATTGATTGGTTTAATGCATGTATGTTCTGCAGAATCAGCATGAATACAAGGTAATAAACATGGATCAGTGGATGAGCTTTCTCCGGTTTTGCAATGAGGTCTGGATATAAATTCACTTGTTAGTATTTTCTGATTATGCTGATTACTTAACCAAATAGTTTAATTTGCATCTAGTTTTGTCTTGTGCTCTTGCTATTGCTTTCATTTGTGGTGTGGAAATGCTGATACCTAATCTCTTTCCTGTGACAGATAAATTTTCCGTCCTTTGATAATTACGATCCAGAGCTTGCTTGGCCTTTGATTTTGGACAATTTTGTTGAATGGATGCGTGGACAATAATGTCGAGCCCAAGTTTTTACTATTTCCAACTGTCTTGCTGTTCTCCTTTGAACCAATTTGCTCTCAGATTAATTTCACAGTCACACGCTGGTTTCAAGCAAGGAGGAAGTAACAACCTAATTCTGCCCTGATTGTGCGATTTGCCTATTTTCTTATTTCTGTGCGGTAGAATTACAGTATCTTGGAAGATGAGCAGGAGTGTTATCGATTGCTATTTTTTTTAACAACCTTTCAAACTATTACAGAAATGATTGTTGTGCTATAATTGCAGGGCATTTGCCTGATAAAACGTTTCCTTCTGTATTGAATGGTTTTCGCTCCATTATTGAGTCATCAAAGCAAGGTTTCTTTTGTTAGGAGTTTGGAATAATACAGGTTACATTTGTGGGTTTGAAATAAACTGAAGGCTATTTTTATCAAGTGTTGCCAAGTAGTACTTTGTGTTGTAATCGTTGCTTCATTTCCGGTGGTGCATAGCCTTTATTCAAACAAAGTTTATTTTCTTCTCCCCTCTGAATTTTGTGCACTTCCTTTTGGAGATCTGATGCCATTTCTTGCCATTACTATTTTTAGGGGCATCTTGTAAGACTGAAGATGCTGCTGCGTACGTTAGAATTTCGATTGAAGCTAAAATGATCTCTGTTGCTCAAATTGTAAGGTAGCATACTCATCTTATCTTGTGACCTCTATAATTCATAAGCTTTTAGTTACTGTTATCGTTGCTAACTTATATGTTTGTGCTGTCACGGGTGGATCTGAGGTTGCAGTTGTATAGCTGCAACTGTTTATTCTTCTGCTGCAACTGTTTATAACTACTGTGATAGCTGTGTTTACGGCCAAAATGATTGCAAACACACTTGCAATTTTGTTGAGTGTGATCGCGAGTCAAATAACATACTTTGGGGCCGTTTGTTTCGCGTAAAAGTCCGTAAATCATAAATGACTTACAACCCAGTTACAACTACGACGTTTGTTTGGACCGTAATTCGTAAAAGGCTCACACAATTCAATTATCACTCACTTCAACCCAAATTATCACTCACTTACAGCCCAGTTACAGTTAATTTTGTGGTCATGCAAATTTGTATTATTTTTTTATGTTAATATTAATTTTTTTTTAATATTTAACATTTTTAATATTTATGTACAATATTAAAACTTTTTAAATCACCAAATAGTTAATTTTGTGGTCATTTTTTCACTTACAGCTTACACATTACGACAACCAAACATCGTAAAACACAATACACTTTTTCACTTACAACTTTATATTTACCAACCAAACATCATAAAGCTTACATGCATGTAACTAATTTATAACTGTAAAAGACTTTACTAATTACGACTTACGAATTACGGCCAGTTACGACAACCAAACAGGCCCTTTATGTATCTCAATATACTAACTAATAGTTGCAAATGGTTTAAGCTTTTAAGTTTTAGAGGGAATTTCAAATCTAAAATCAGATATCTGATAACTGTTGTCGAAAATGTGGGTTGCATGCCAGCCTACTTGTGGTTAAAAGATCAGTCGCGATGAAACTAGCCTAGTCGACTTGTAGTTGAAAGTTCAGGGGGCAACGAAACAAACATGGCTGTGAACTCAGTTGGAGTTGCGAATGTTTGGTTCTTACACTCTCATTTGTGTTTGGGAGTGGTTATTTTCTAAAAGAGAATCGAAGACTTAAATTTCTAGTTGATTAGCAATTCTGGCGCATTGAATTAGTCTCTGGATTTTCTTGTGAGGACCTTCATTTTGTTTCAAGCTGCAGTCACTAGTGCCTCCAATCTTTTCGATAAAGCCCATGATTTATTTGTAATCTCACAGTTTAATTTCTACTTGGTTTTTCTCTTAACAATGCATCTTATAACTTTCTAGGTTAGCTAGAACTCCTCTGGCATTATCTTAACTAATTTTGTACTAAATCATGGCGATGACAGCCAAGTGATGAAATGTACTGTCTTGCTCTCTCTCTGGCTTGAATATTTTGTCACGTTTATGTACCCTCAACTGTAACCAAACGATTCACACTCTGCGACATTTGAGCATAAGCAATGGCGTGCGGGTAGAGGGGTTGCCCTGGTGCGTCTTTGCAGGGGCCATTGTCAGATTCAGAGGCAGACTCACGTACACACAAGTGTGGGTGGAATGTATACTGAATTTTATTAAATGTATGGAGTGGTATATATAATTTGTATTTTTTTTTTTATATGATCTCTCTCTTTTTAGATTATTTTTATTAGAATAAAAGATACTTTAAAGCTCTAATCCAAGTGGTAACTTATAAAAAAAATGTTATTAGATGTTACAGAAAATACACCTGGGGGGGGGGGGGGGGGGTGAATAGGTTTATGGCTAATCTAATGACAAATGGTGCGAAATCAAAAACTAATTGCAACACACCAAGTGTAACCAAAGAGTGTAGCCGAATTCCCGGTGACATGCTCTGGACTATCTCCTCTAAATTCTTCTAAATAAGAGTTGAGGTGTTATATGACACTCTCTTGGTTCAACACTAGTGAGGCACACAAATAACACCAAGCATATAAGATATGAACAATAAGATGCAATGCAAGATATAAAAGAGAGATAGTTTATAGATAATGGATCAATTGCAAACACTGAGATATGTTTCGAGGTTCAAGTCACTGCTCTACGTCCCCGCCTTCACACAGAAGGATTTTCATTAAATGTCTACACAGGACTTCCCGTACAGGAAACCTCCATTGAGGATTTGACAAATACAAACTAAGAGTACACAACTCCTCTCTCCAACAAAACAACCTCTACACAAGAGGCAGGGCATAACAACTATCACTTCACACCAGAGGGATAAGGCACTAAGCCAAACAATAACAATCACTTTTACACTTAGAGGGATAAGGCCCTAAGCTAACACTCCAACAATCACCTCTACACTTAGAGGGATACCAACAAACTCAAACTCCTCCACAATCACCTCTACACAAGAGGGATAACAACCAACCCAAAACACAACCTCCACAATCACCTCTACACAAGAGGGATAACAACAAACACAAAAAAGGTTACAATTCTTGGTGGTCTCAATAAATCACAAACCAATTCTTTCCCACAAAAACAAGATCCTATAGATAAGATGGAGTTGATAGCTCAAGTGTGAGAAAATAAAGTGCTTGGAATTAAAATAACAAAGAAAAACACTTAGAAAAATCACAAGATAAATGTTGAAATAAAGATCAAAAACCAATTCCCCAAAACTCTCTTTTTCTTTGATTTTTCCAACACTTTAAAAACAAATAAAGATAAGTCTTTTTAACCCAAAAACTCTTTAAAATCTTGCTGCTAAAACACTTGTAAAGATGAAAAAAATTGCTCTCTAAAAACTTATTCAAAACAACTCAAGAGAAGGCATATATATCCTCCAAAATTTCTGCCCGTTGGCAGCAGGAAAGGGCAAAAATGCCCTTCCGGTCGACCGGCGCAACGGTCATATTTCTGACCGTTGTGCCTCCGGTCGACCGCCCGGTCGACCGCCAGCACCCGAGAGTAGGGTGCTTTCAGTCGGTCAACCGCGCG
Source organism: Agave tequilana (assembly GCA_038442645.1). Classification (NCBI taxonomy): domain Eukaryota; kingdom Viridiplantae; phylum Streptophyta; class Magnoliopsida; order Asparagales; family Asparagaceae; genus Agave; species Agave tequilana. The sequence continues at coordinate 401,013 of JAVJIF010030738.1, read as the reverse complement.
GTCGACCGGCCTTTGTGGCTGGCCTTTGTGCACGTCTCGTGCACATCGGTCGACCGGACCAGTGACGTTCCGGTCGACCGATCACTGGTCCGGTCGACCGCCAGTGTGGTCTGGCTGGGATTTTGGTTATTGAAAACTTGTCTTTTTAATTTCAATTAAATCTCATAAAAACATATAAATTCCACAAAAATAAGTTCTTTTAAGATCTTTGAATACCAAACATGTGTGATAAAAAATCAACACATATTACAAACTATTTGAACCATTTTTGTGATATTAAAATTTGGCTTAAACATAAAATTTGTTTTTTCCAAAACTTGGATTTTGAAATAAAGAATTGTTTTCTCCAAAACTTGTCTAAATACAAAAACATGATATTGAAACAAATTTGAAGCATATTGTATATGGATAGAATCCAATATACATAATATATATATATATATATATATATATATATATATATATATATATATATATATATATATATATATATATATATGTTTTTGATATGAAATCCAAAGTCGGTTAAACCGAAAACCAAACTTTAAACTTGTGTGTGTATGTGAACTTGAGCATCATCAACACTATCTATCTTTACACAAGATCTAAACATACTAAACATAAACCGAAGTCTTCTTGTCTCCAAGCCGACTCGATCCAAACGCGATTCAACGAGCTTGACTCCAACCGAGTGTTAGATGCGATCTTGACGCGCGAGCTCTTAAATCAACACGTGTTAGCTCCAAAACTCCTTTGTTGAAGCTAAACACCTACTAATATCTTTGTCAAATATCTGAAACTAATTAAGCACAAGATCATTAGTAAACTATAACTACATTAGTTAATCATATCAAAACTAGAGTGATGGGCCTTTGGTCTAACAGTTACAATTTCAAGTTTTGAATATAATTATTTTTTTTTCCATTTTGCTTTCTTTCTTTTCTTATTACATTTACACCGACACTTTGCTTGCGAGATTAGACCTGGGATTCGGGCCGTACCACAAGAACTGCTAGTGCACGCTCTATGATGGTCGAGGGTGTTCCAAGTCTTTTTTTCCGCTTGCAATAAGATCTCATCCCTCCTCTGCACTGAAATCTAACGAGCAAGTCCGATCCACCAATTGTTTCTTCAATGATCATTAATGGAATACAGAGTAGTTTCACACTATTTGTCTTTAAAAAAGGGTAATATAAATCGCTTAACAACATGTATACTTGATTTCATATAGATATCTTCATGCTTGCTATGGGTACTTTTCCTATTTGATTATTGGTACTTGAGCAAAATAATCCCACTGGTCGAAATCAAAGAAGGCATTTTAATTTATTGCCAAGTTTTGGATTTGAATCTAATCTGCCTATTTGGTTAAGAGTGGAAGTGAGAAAGTGGTAATAGTTCTCTTTGAAACTTAAGAATTGGTTAATAAATTTTTTAGTGTTTGGATGTTGTTGGGAAGTGTGATTTAAAAAATATTATGTTTTTTTTCTGGTGTTTAGATGGTAATATGGAAGTGGAAGTGGAAAAGTTGACCACAAAGTTGACCGTAAAATTATATTAAAATAAAAATTATTTAAGAAAAAAATAAAAATTGGACTGTAATTAGAATACAAGTGAAGTTTACATTAGCAAAAAATTAACTATTTTGTGCTACAACTTATTACAAATGAGATTTACATGACCACAAAATAACTGTAGCATTCTGGAAGTGAGGAAATGATTATGTAAAAGAGAAAAGAGAAAAGGAAAAGAACTTTTTTTATTTTTCTTTTCCGGTGTTTGGATAAACAGCGAAAATGAGAAAAAACACTACCCACTTCCTCACTTTCACGCAATTCCTTGAATCCAAACAGCCCAATGATACTAGTTCTTCGGGTGTGTATAAAGTCTTGCAAACTCTGAAATTCTTGCGCAATAAAATAAAGCTAAAGAAAATTAAAACCAATCTGTAAGGCTGCTTGTATGATTCTAATATTTTCTTAATTGTTGCACCTCCCACCCCGAGTTGAACTAAGGGTCTGTTTTGGTTGTCGTAATTGGCCGTAATTCATAAGTTGTAATTGGTAAAGTCTTTTACATTTGTAAATGAGTTACATGAATATAAGCTTTATGGTGTTTGGTTGGTAATATAAAATTGTAAGTGAAAAAATGTATTGTGTTTTACGGTGTTTGGTTGTCGTAATGTGTAAGTCATAAGTGAAAAAATCGATCACAAAATTAACTATTTGGTGATTTAAAAAGTTTTAATATTGCAAATAAATATTAAAAATGCTAAATATTAAAAAAATTAATATTAACATAAAAAATAATACAAATTTGTATGACCACAAAATTAATTGTAACTGGGCTGTAAGTGAGTGATAATTGGGTTGCAAGTGAGGGGTAATTGGGTTGTGTAAGTCTTTTACGAATTACGGTCCAAACAAACGCCGTAGTTGTAACTGGGTTGTAAGTCATTTACGAATTACGGACTTTTACGCGAAACAAACGGCCCCTAAATTGAGCATCAAAGGGTCCTCACACCTCAGGTTGGAGCTCATGCTCGACTGCTTTGACCTTGTTGCATGTTGTGTGGGTCGAGTTTTTAGTGGCCTCAAAGGTGGCAATTGGGTCACATCAAATCATATTATTCATATATATTTTATTTGCATTTAAATCTGATTTAGAGTTAAATAGGTCAATCAGATCTGACCCATCGGACCACTTATTAAATGGGCCGGGCAGGACGGGAGGGTGGGGTCAACCCACTTAGAGCTAGTGGAGCCATTTAGGATCTTAATCTCTTCTAAAAAAACGTTATAGTGTAATTATCATACAACTTACAAAATAAGTTAAAAAGTTATAATTTCATAAAAGAACAAATAAAAAGTCGTTCATAATATTAATCAAAATTAAAATAATAACATATTTAGCATTCATAAAATATACATAATATATGTGATATTTTCTAAACGGATCTAATCGGGTTGTAAATCAGATTAAGCTAAAACTCAAACCGCACCGCACACGAAATTCAAAATCTGGGAATTCCGGGCCGGGTCGAAATAGCCACCATTAGTCGACACCTACTGTTGGCCCAAAGGCCTTCCACCCTAGTTTTGATGATGATTAACTCATGTAGTTATGTTTACTAATTATCTTGTGATTTTAGTTACAGATCTTTGATCAAAATATTAGTTGGTGATTGCTTCAAAAAAGAGGAGTTTAGAAGCCTTCACTTGGTGATTCCCGTGCCCGAGCATCAAGATCATACCTTTGCACTCGGTGGATCACGTTTGGGATCGAGTCGACTTGAAGATGGAGATCGTCAAGAAGACTTAGGTATCCTAATTTAGGTTTGTGTGTTTTAGATCCATTTGTAAAGCTTAGTATAGTTGATATGCTCAAGTGCACACACACACAAGTTTTATGTTTTGAATTTGATTTTCATGAATAGATTGATCAAAACAAGTTTACATGGTTTATATGTATAATAGATGTATTCTAGTTATACATACATGCTTAAACTTCTTATACAAACTTATTTGACTTTCCTATTCATGTATTGAAAAATCAAAGTCTGATAAAAATATATGTTTTGGTTTTTGGTTTTCATGAATAGTTGATCAAAACAAGTTTACTTTGTTTTTATGTATATTAGATGTGCTCTATATACATACATGCTTACATGACTTATACAAACTTATTTTGACTATCCTATTCATGTATAGAAAAAATCAAGTTTGATAAAATACATGTTTTGATTTTTGGTAAAAATGTTAAAACACAAAAATAGTTCATATTGATTGATATTTGAGCCAAACTTTTTATCACATGTTTATATATCAATGCAAAATGATAAAACTATTTTTGGGTATTTTTATAAGAGATAAAAGAATTTTTAGAAATATTTTTAACATGTGTTTCTGTCCCAGAACAGTGGCTGACAGGCCAGGTCGGCCGATCGCACGGGTCGACTGCACCTAAGGCCGGTCGACCCATGAGGTCGACCGACGTGCACAAGCTTGTGCACGTTTGGCAGCCACAGGGACGGTCGGCCGGGCGGCCGACCGGACCAGAGAGCTCTGCTCTCTGTTTATTTGGGTCGACCGGGCGGTCGACCGGGTTGCCCCAACGGTCACATTTCTGACCATTGGCGGTCGGCCGGGCCGGCCGACCGGTAGCCTGTCAGGCTGCCAGATCAGCCTAACGGCTAGTTTCTGTTTTGGCCTATATAAACCCCATTTCTTTGGGATTTTGGCCAGGTTTTTATGAGCTAAAATTTCTCTCTATTCTTGGTGTTTAAAAGAAGTTTTCAAAAGAGTTTAAGTACCAAAAAGATTCATCTATTTGTTTTTAAGTGTTTTGTTATTTTCAAAGAAAATAGGTTTTTGGGAATTGGTTTATTGTTCTTCAATTCAATATCTATTTGGTATTTTCTCAAGAGTTTTTCTTTGATCAAAACACTTGTTTTCCACACTTGAGCTATCATCTATCCTATTCTATTAGGATCTTGTTTTGTGGAAAAGTGAAAAGAGAGATTGTTTGTGGTTGAAAGAAACCACTTGTTGTAAACACCCTTTGCTCTTGTTGTATCCCTCTTTGGTAGAGGTTGATCGGGTGATTGGTTTGCTCCCTCTTTGGTAGAGGTTGAGTTGGTTGGTTTGCTCCCTCTAGTGAGAGGTGGAGTTTGGTTTGTAACCCTCTTCGGTAGAGGTGTTTGTTGTTGTTGTATTGGCTACGGGCCTACCCCTCGGTTGTGAGGCGGTGTTTGAGAGAGGAGTTCGGTACTCCTAGTGTTGTAACAAATCCTCCTCGGTGGAGGTTCCCTCGGTGGGAGATAGTGGATTGGAAATCCTTCACGGTGGTGAAGGCGGGGATGTAGAGCTAGGGGCTCGAACCTCGAAACATATCTTTGTGTTTGCGTTTGATCCATTGTCTCTCTAACTCTCTCTCTCTTTTATTTGTGCAAAGCATCATTTTTCATTCATATCATACATATCATATTTGCTTGTGTATTGCCTTGCATCTTTCATATTGCTCATCTTATATGTTTGGCTTGATTGTGTGTGTGCCTCACTTATACTTAACCACAAGAGCTTCACATAGCACCTCAACCCATATCTAGGGGAATCAAGAGGAGTTAGTCCAGAGCCCTTCACGGAGAATTCGGCTACACTTGTGTGTTGTATTAAGTGTGTTGCAAAATTTGCATTAGCTTCCGCATCTAGCGCATTTAGTTTCTAGATTAGCAAGTACACCTATTCACCCCCCCTCTAGGTGTGCTTTCAATTGGCATTAGAGCACTTTCAATTGGTATCAGAGCCAACGCTCCTGATACTTAGGCTTAACATCCTAGGAGTGAGATCCTTTGTTTGCTAATCTACATTTACATTTGCTTGTTTGCACACATATAGTTTGCCCTCATGGATAGCCCTCCTATGTTTGATATTTCTAGACTTGAGATTTGGAAGGTTATGATGAGTTGTTATTTGAAGACCCTAAGTTTGCATGTCTTTCTTGCCGCTACCAAGAAATGCTATCTTGGTAACGCAATCATGTAGGGGCCAATGCACAAGCCCTTGAGGCCATTAGAAGCACGCTTTTAAAAGAATATCTTATGCATGTTTCTAATCTTGATTCCGCTTTTGCAGTGTGGAACAAGTTGACAACAACCACCACCTCCAAGTTTCAATGCCAATCCAACAAGAGAAGGAATCTAGTGGAGAATCCGAGCCACAACAATGCTTTATGATCCAAGGAATGACTCCCTTGAGGTACAATCAGAAACTCAACTAGATAGTTTTGATTCTAGTTCTTCATGTGATGATTATGTTGATCCCCATGTTTTGAATGAAGAACTATCTATAGTTTGTGAAAAATTGATTGAAAAATATAATGTTTTGAAAAAGAAAGTCTAGGCCTTAACAATGATAATAAAATTTAATTTCTAGACTTAATAATGTTTTGCAAGAGAAGGTTGAGGTCTATAATGAAAGGGATTCATTGAGATCTCAACTAGACCTTGCACTAAAAGAAAATGAATTTTTGAAAAATAAAATGATTGTAATGATGTTTTGAAGAAAAATAATGTTTTGTCTTCAAAATTGAATTTGTTGTAAAAGAAATAATTCTTTGAAAATAAAAATTGATTCTATTTCAAAGGATTTAGAAGCTTGTTTAAAGAAAAATATTGTTTTGAAAAATGATTTAGATGCACATGTTTGCCATGCTAGTGTAGCCTCTTCATCTAGTTTACCTATTGCATGCACCTCTTCTTCTAAAATTAATGATGATTTTTGTTTGTTGAAGAAGAGAGTGGATTGTTTGGGCTCCACTTTGAGCCAATGTGCCAAGAGCCATACACGATTGGAATCTTTGTTTCGAAAGAAATAAGTTCCACCTATGCATGCACACCCATCACGGCATACACATGCTCCTCACGGACACCATCACACTATGTATGCTCATGTGTACACTTGTACACATTGTGGACGTATGGGCCACCTTGCTAAATTTTGCTATGATAGAATACATGTTGATAATTTAGCAAATAAATTTGTTTGGGTTAGAGAAGGTACTAACCCCCATGGACCCAATAAGATATGGGTACCAAAGACCACCCATCCTATTTTTGATGTAGGTGTGGGCTCTCACATGACATAAGAGTAGCGGTACCTTGGAGTGGATGCGTTCCGTGCTTAAAGGAAACTATTTGGATGCATCACTTTCAAGAGAAGTTTGGTGGAGATGGCCACCATGTTTTTGGAGACTTGGAAAGTTGCCTTCTAGGTTTTGGTAACGATTCCTAACTCCTTATTTATGTTTACATGCTTTTATATTCATTGTTTATAGCATGTTTCATTGTTTAGTGATTAGTATGAAATGCCATGATAATTAGATTCTTGACATACATGTATAGTATTTGAGACACCCATGTTTAATATGGATTATTATTTTGTGTTCTCGTATTTGATTAGCTATCATGTACATCATAAATCTAATAACATGTGGATATTCATAATAATCATGTTTATGTTTATCATGTTGATTTTTATCGTGTTTTGATGCTTCATGTTTTGAATATATGTTTAAATGTTAGTTTTCATTAAGACTAGGATTTATACTTGTGCATATAGTGGGCCACAATAAATTTATATATGTTTGGGCTTGATTGCTTATTTGAACCCATTAGATGTGCTAGTATAGTCTAATTTTGATGATTCATGCATTCTAAACTTGTATTCACATTTTGGATTTGTTTTGTAGATCATGTGTTTTCATTTCATGTATATGTCTATTTTGCCAAACTTTAAGATATACATGTATACCCCTTGAGTCATTTGCCTTTCATGCAAATCTATACATATGGACTCAATTGTGTTTAGGGATATGTATGTATACTTTTTGTGTTGACAAATCATACATATACCTTGAAATGAAATTTGTTTTAATTTAGTTTTTCATGTATTTATGTTTAACTTCATGTATATGTTCATTTTATCCAAATTATTGTTATACATATACATCCTTTGAGCCATGTGCCTTCATGCATATATCTTTGTGGACTCGTTGTGTTTGGATATGTATGTACACTTTAGTTTGTATAAGACATACATATACCTTGAAGATTAAATAAGTTTTTGATGATTTTCTTGTTTTAAAGGAATATTGAGCTTAATGTCCATCTTTCATGATTATGATCTTCACATTGTATTTTTACACTCAAATTTATTGTTCACTCATGTATTTGTTTTCAAGAGTCATTTTATGCCTAATTGATTATGAGTGTTGACTATTTTGTGAATTTCATGTTTATGAAAATTAATTTTGTTTGATTCCTTGCTTGAAGGATTTCGTACTAGTTTACAAATTTTTCATATAATAGTTGCGATATTCTTCATTTTGGTAGAGTTTTTCAAACATACTTCAATTTTCAAATCTATTTTTGAAAACCCCTACCTTCTATGGGAGGTTGGATGAGAGATCATGTTCATGTATGCTTTAAAATGAAAATTATTTAAAACTTGAACCATGATTGGGTGGTAGTTATATGAGATATACACTTGATCATTATTGTTGTTTCAATTGGTATCATTGGACTCTTTCAATTGGTATCAATTTTGACTTTTATTGTATACTCATATATTTTCGTATATGTATGCTTGCATTTTAAAGAATATCAATTTCAATTGGTATCTATTTTTCATACATATATATGTTTGTGTTTATGCTAAGCTTGAGCTTCAATTTTGTTGCAATTGATTACTTTTAAATGGTATCAAGCCTACGCATTGTTTTAGTTTGTATTCATAAAGGGGGAGAAAATTTGATTTTGTCTTTCAATTGGTATTTGTACTCCCATACTTTATGATTGAAAATTTAAATTTGGTATCATATGTTCAAAATGAAAAATATTTACAATTGGTATCAAAATTTTTGTTTAGACATTCAAAATTTATTATGTTTAATTTCAATTGGTATCAAGATTTTCATGTGTTTTACTTAAAATTGGTATCAATATTTTTTTGTTGTTTGTTTCTTTCAATTGGTATCAAGATGCTATTCTTTGACATATTTTCAATTGGTACCTTAATTGATTGTCACCCCTAATTGGCTTTGTTTTTTGTTTTAGACAAAAAGGGGGAGAAAAATTTATTGATTTGGTTTTGCCTTTACCCTTTATTGATGATTGATTCTTTGTATTAAAAAGGGTGAGAAGATTTTGTTTTGTTTTGGTTTTTACCCCTTTGTTGATGATTGACAAAAAGGGGGAGAAAGATTGTGGTTTATATATGCATATTTGTGTTTTGCATATATTAAGTTTAATTTAGTTTAATTTAATTGGTTTCCAGAGCATGTTTTGTTTTTAAACATTTCATTGGTATCTAGAACCTTTTTATTGTTTATGCATATCTATGTATGCATTCATGTTTAAGAGCTTTCAATTGCATATCTATTGTTTATTTGTTTATGCATGAGTTAAGGGGGAGCTTCTTTGAAGCTTAACTTTAATCCATGCATATATAACTCCATGAGTTTTGTCATCATCAAAAAGGGGGAGATGTTGGCCAAAGGCCTTCCACCCTAGTTTTGATGATGATTAACTCATGTAGTTATGTTTACTAATTATCTTGTGATTTTAGTTACAGATCTTTGATCAAGATATTAGTTGGTGATTGCTTCAAAAAGAGGAGTTTAGAAGCCTTCACTTGGTGATTCCCGTGCCCGAGCATCAAGATCATACCTTTGCACTCGGTGGATCACGTTTGGGATCGAGTCGACTTGAAGATGAAGATGGTCAAGAAGACTTAGGTATCCTAGTTTAGGTTTGTGTGTTTTATATCCATTTGTAAAGCTTAGTATAGTTGATATGCTCAAGTGCACAACACACACAAGTTTTATGTTTTGAATTTGGTTTTCATGAATAGATTGATCAAAACAAGTTTACATGGTTTATATGTATAATAGATGTATTCTAGTTATACATACATGCTTAAACTTCTTATACAAACTTATTTTGACTTTCCTATTCATGTATTGAAAAATCAAAGTCTGATAAAAATATATGTTTTGGTTTTTGGTTTTCATGAATAGTTGATCAAAACAAATTTACTTTGTTTTTATGTATATTAGATATGCTCTATATACATACATGCTTACATGACTTATACAAACTTATTTTGACTATCCTATTCATGTATAGAAAAAATCAAGTTTGATAAAAATACATGTTTTGGTTTTTGGTAAAAATGTTAAAACACAAAAATAGTTCATATTGATTGATATTTGAGCCAAACTTTTTATCACATGTTTATATATCAATGCAAAATGATAAAACTATTTTTGGGTATTTTTATAAGAGATAAAAGAATTTTTAGAAATATTTTTAACATGTGTTTCTGTCCCAGAACAGTGGCTGACAGGCCAGGTCGGCCGACCGCACGGGTCGACCGCACCTAAGGCTGGTCGACCCATGAGGTCGACTGACGTGCACAAGCTTGTGCACGTTTGGCAGCCACAGGGACGGTCGGCCGGGCGGCCGACCGGACTAGAGAGCTCTGCTCTCTGTTTATTTGGGTCGACCGGGCGGTCGACCGGGTTGCCCCACGGTCACATTTCTGACCGTTGGCGGTCGGCCGGGCCGGCCGACCGGTAGCCTGTCAGGCTGCCAGATCAGCCTAACGGCTAGTTTCTGTTTTGGCCTATATAAACCCCATTTATTTGGGATTTTGGCCAGTTTTTATGAGCTAAAATTTCTCTCTATTCTTGGTGTTTAAAAGAAGTTTTCAAAAGAGTTTAAGTGCCAAAAAGATACATCTATTTGTTTTTAAGTGTTTTGTTATTTTCAAAGAAAATAGGTTTTTGGGAATTGATTTATTGTTCTTCAATTCAATATCTATTTGGTATTTTCCCAAGAGTTTTTCTTTGATCAAAACACGTGTTTTCCACACTTGAGCTATCATCTATCCTATTCTATTAGGATCTTATTTTGTGGAAAAGTGAAAAGAGAGATTGTTTGTGGTTGAAAGAAACCACTTGTTGTAAACACCTTTTGCTCTTGTTGTATCCCTCTTGGTAGAGGTTGATCGGGTGATTGGTTTGCTCCCTCTTTGGTATGAAAGGGGAACACCTAGAGGGGGGTGAATAGGTGTTAGTGCTAATCTAAAACTAAATGCAAAACTAAGTGCGCAAAATGCGGAAGCTAATGCAAATCTTGGACAAACTTAATACAACACAACAAGTGTAGCCGAATTCCCCGTGAAACTCCTCTTGATTCCCCTTGAATGGGTTGAGGTGCTATGTGAAGCTCTTGTTGGTTAAGTATAAGTTAGGCACACACACAAGCAAGCCAAGCAAATAAGGATGAATAGCAATGTGAATTATGCAAGGCACAACACAAGCAAATAGATATGATATGACAATTTGAATTATGCTCAACACAAGCAAATATGATATGAATGAAGTATGATGCTTTGCACAAATGTAAAGAGAGAGAGTTTAGAGACAAGTGGATCAAACGTAAACACAATGATATGTTTCGAGGTTCGAGCACCCTTGCTCTACATCCCCGCCTACACCACCGTGTAGGATTTCCAATCCACTATACCGTCCACCGAGGACTCCCACCGAGGGAACCTTCACCGAGAAGGATTTTTACAACAAATGGAGTACCTAACTCCTCTCTCAAACAACCGCCTCACAACCGAGGGGTAGGCCCGTAGCCAATACAACAACCACAACAACCAACACCTCTACCGAAGAGGGTTTACAACCAAACTCCACCTCTCACTAGAGGGAGCAAACCAATCACCCGATCACCTCTACCTAAGAGGGATACAACAAGAATAAGGGTGTTTACAACAAGTGGTTCCAAAAACCACAAACTCAATCTCTCTTTCTTTTCTCTTTTCTTTTTCACAAAACAAGATCCTAAATAGATTAGGATAGAAGATAGCTCAAGTGTGGAAACTAGGTGTTTTTGGAAACAAGCAACAAGAAAAATTACTTGGGAAATCTCTTGAAGATGATAGAAAGTGAAATCCAATTCAATATCCCAAAAGCCTAATTTTCTTTGATTTTTCAAAAACCCAAAACAATAAAGATGAAATCTTTTTAGCACAAAAACTATTTTGAAAACTTGTTTAAACACTAGAGAAACACTGAAATTTTTCTTCTTGAAAACCTTGACAAAACAGCCCAAGAGATGGGGTATATATAGCCCCAATACAAAACTAGCCGTTAGAGCTGAACTGGCAGCTCTGACAGGCAACGGTCGACCGGCCCGGTCGACCGCCAACGGTCGGAAATATGACCGTTGGGCAACTGCGGTCGACCGGCCCGGTCGACCGAAACAAACAGAGAGCACTGTAAGTGCCCCGGTCGACCGGCGCGGTCGACCATCCCAGTGCCTTCAAACGTGCACAGAATTGTGCACGTCGGTCGACCGGCCCGGTCGACCGACCTCAGCCTTAGTCGACTAGTCAGGCTACTAGTCGACTTGGTGAAGCCTGGAACAAAAACTGGGTCAGAAAAACTGGGAAAATTATTTTATAAAAATCTTTTATCTTTTCTGAAAATCTCATAAAACTTGTTCTAACATTTTGTATTGAAACACAAACTTGTGATAAAAATTTCAAGACATATATCAATCATATCAATTCATTTTTGTGTCTTGCCAATTTTATCAAAACCAACACTTGTGTTTTATCAAACTTGATTTTTCAACACATGAATAGGGACATCAAAATAAGCTTGTATAGGAAGTTAAAACCATGTATGTATATCTAGAACATATCTAATATACATAAAAACTATTTAAGCTTGTTTTGATCTACTATTCATGGAAACTAAAATCCAAAACATAAATCTTTTGTGTGTTGTGTGCACTTGAGAATATCAAATATACTAAACTTTACAAATGGATCTAAAAACACACTATCTAAACTATGGATACCTAAGTCTTCTTAACGATCTTCATTTTCAAGTAGACTTGCTCCAAAACTCCATCCATGGGCTAGGCAATGTGTGATCTTGACGCTTTGGCCCTGGAATCATCATGAAAAGCTTCTAAACACCATGTTGAAGCTAATTACCAACTAATATCTTGGTTAATGATATGAAACTTAAACAACACAAGATTATTAGTAAACATAACTACATGAGTTAATCATCATCAAAACTAGAGTGGAAGGCCTTTGGGCCAACAATCTCCCCTTTTTGATGATGACAAAACTCATGGAGTTATATATGCATGGATTAAAGTTAAGCTTCAAGGAAGCTCCCCCTTAACTCATGCATAGACTTAAATAATAAGATATGGAAATGAAACACATGAATATGTATGCAAGTATGGAGATAAAACATGCAACAAGCATAAATCAAAATCTTTTTCTCCTATTTGCAATACACAAACATATATGCATAAATAACAAGGAAGACAAATACTTCTCCCCCTTAAGCAATGAAAACATGCATATAAACTCAAATACTTCTCCCCCTTTTTGTCAATCATCAACAAAGGGTTCAAAGTAAAATCAAATCAAACAAATTTTTCTCCCCCTTTTTGTCAAACAAAAAGATCAAGAAGGGTTAAACAATCCAAACAATAAAATGAGGGGTAAAACTCTTGCTCCCCTTTTTAAGTCAATCAAAACAATAAAACAATGTTCTCCCCCTTTTGTCTAAAACAAAAACAAGGTCAATAAGGGTGACTATAAACAACATGATATCAATAGATGAATATGTCAATGAAGCATCTTGATATCAATAGAAAATAAACAAAGATCAATAGATGTTATATGCTATATAACAATTCATGAAGAGGAAGACGCTAAGTTAGCTTCCCTACACATATGCATTACATGAAAGAGGGATGTTAAGCCCTAATTCACATAACACACATTATGTAATGCATAAGAGGAGATGTGAAGCTCCCCCTACACACGTGTACCACATAACGAAGAGATGTTAAGCTCTTCAATACAAGATACACTCATCATGAATCTATATGCATATAGTCAATACAAATCAAAACTTTTGTATTTTTCTAAAAAAAAATTTTAGATACCAATTTTAAGCAAAAACACATGAAATATCTTGATATCAATTGAAATTAAACATAATAAATTTTGAATGTCTAAACAAAATTTTGATACCAATTGTAAATAATTTTCATATTTAAACATATGATACCAATATGAAATTTTCAATTATAAAGTAAGGGAGTGGGAAACAAAAACCAATTGAAGAATCACCAATTGAAAGACAAAATTAAATTTTCTCCCCCTTTATGAAATACCAACTAAAAGGATGCATGGGCTTGATACCAATTTAAAAATAATCAATTAAAACAAAATTGAAGCTCAAACACTAGCATAAACAAGATTTTGTGAAAAATTTATATCTTAAGTACAAATAAAAGTGTATGAAATAGAATGAGTACCAATCACCAATAGATGATACAAATTGAAAATATACATACACAATAAACATATGAGTATACAAAAGGATCAAAATGATACCAATTGAAAGAGTTCAATGATACCAATTGACATAACAATAAGTTCAAGTGTATACATCATATTACAATACCTCCCAATCAAGGTTCAAGTTTTAAATGATTTTCATTTTAGAGCATACATGACCATGATCTCCCTTCCAACCTCCCATAGAAGGTAGGGGTTTTCAAAATATATTTGAAAATATAGTATGTTTAAAAATCTCTACCATAGTGAAGAATACCGTAACTAGTTAAATGGAAAATCTTTTAAACTAGTACGAAATCCTTCAAGTAAGGAATAAAAACAAAATAGTTTTTCATGAAATAAGAAATTCACATGAAAATCAACACTCTAATCCAATTAAGCACAATTTTGACTCATGAAAACAAAACATGAGCAAGCAATAAAAGTGAGTGTACATATAAAGTGTGAATATCATAATCATGAAAATTTTCATTAAGCTCAATTATTCCTTAAACATGAAAACACAAAAATCATCAAAACTCATTTAATCTTCATGGCATATGTATGTCCAATACAAACTAAAGTATACATACATATCCAAAACACAACGAGTCCACAGAATATATGCATTAATGCACGTGGCTCAAAAGGATAAACATGTATATCTAATAGTTTGGACAAGATAGACATATACATGAAGTTAAACAATTAAACACAAAATCAAGAAAATCTTCACCAAAACAAATTTCATTTCAAGGTATATGTATGAATTGTCAACATAATAAGTATACATACATATCCCTAAACACAATTGAGTCCATATATATAGATTTGCATGAAAGGCAAATGACTCAAGGGGTATACATGTATATCTTAAAGTTTGGCAATACAAATATATACATGAAGTGAAAAACTCATAAAACAAATTCGAAAATGAGAATACAAGTTTAAAATGTATGCATCATCAAAACTAGACTATACTAGCACATGTAATGGGTTCAAATAAACAATCAAGCTCAAACATATATAGATTTATTTGTAGCCCATTACATGCACAAGTATACATCAAGTTTTAATGAAAACTAACATCTAAACAAGTAATCTTAACATGAAGCATCAAAACACAATATAGAAATCATCATGATATAACTAAAATATGATTACTATGTAAATTCACATGTATTAGATTCATGATGTACATTATAGCTTAAACAAAAGTAAGAACACTAAGAATGGGTTCATATAAGCATGTGTGTCTCAAATACTATATATGTATGTCAAGGATCTAATAATCATGGCATTTACATACTAATCCATAGACATCAAAAACATGCTATAAACAATGAAATGGAAAGCATGTAAACAATAAATGGGAGTAAAGGATTGTTACCAAAACTTAGAAGGCAACTCTCCTTGTCTCCAAAACGTGGTGATCCTCTCCACCAAACTTTCCTTGAAAGTGATGCATCCAATTGATCTCCTTTAAGTCCGGAACGCATCCACTCCAAGGTGTCATCACTCTCACGTCATGTGAGAGCCCACACCTATATTAAACAAAGGAGGGGTGGTCTTTGGTACCCATATCTTCTTGGGTCCATGGGGTTAGTACCTTCTCTAACCCAAACAAACTTCTTTGCTAAATTCTCAACATGTAAACGATCATAGAAAAATTTAGCAAGATGGCCTTTTCGGCCACAATGTGTACATGTGTACACATGAGCATACATGTGTTGATGGTGTCCGTGTGGAGCATGTGTATGCCGTGGAGGGTGTGCATGCATAAAAGTTGGAACTTGTTTCTTACGAACCAAGGTTTCCAAGCGTGAGTGGTTCATGGCACATTGGCTCATAGTGGAGCCCAAACAATCCATTTTCTTCTTCAACATGTTTATATCATTTTTAATCATAGAAGAAGTGGAGCATGCAAGGGATGATCTAGGTGAAACTACCCTAGTATGGCAAACATGTGCATCAATCTTATTTTGTAAAGCAACATTTTTCTTTAAACAAATATCTAAATCATTTGAAATGGAAATAATTTTATTTTTCAAATCAACATTCTCTTTTAAAACAAAATTAATTTTTGAAGACAAGTTTTCATTTTTCTTCAAAATTGTTTCACAATTATTTTTAGACTTTAAAAATTCATTTTCTTTAAGTGCAAGATCTAATTGAGATTTTAATGAATTCCTTTCATTATAGACCTCAACCTTCTCTTGCAAAGCACAATCAAGTCTAGAATGCAAACTTTTATTTTCTTTTTTAATTTCTAGACTTTTCTTTTTCAACATCTTATATTTTTCTATTAACTTTCACATACAATAGATAGTTCTTCATTTAAAGCATGGGGATCAATATTATCATCACATGAAGAACTAGCACTATCATCACAATCTAAGTGGGGTTCCGAATGTACCTCAAGGGAGTCATTCCTTGGACCATGAAGCATTGAGAATCGGATTCTCCACTAGATTCCTCTTCTTGTTGGATTGGCAATAGAAGCTCGGAGGTGGTGGTGGTTGTCAATTTGTTCCACGCTGCAAAGGCGGAATCAATGTTAGAAACACACATAAGATAATCTTTAGGTAATGTGCTTCTAATGGCCTCTAGGGCTTGTGCATTGGCCCCTATATGATTGCTATCACTAAGAAAGGATTCCTTGGTAATGGCAAGGTAAACTTTATGACCTAGGGTTTGTAAATAAACGGTCATCCTAATTTTCCAAACATGAATGTTGGAAGGGTCAAACATAGGAGGGGTCATGAAGGCTATGGTAAACTATATGTGTGCAAAACAATCAAATGCAAACAATAAATTAGCAAGCGAGGATCTCACTCCTAGGATGTTAAGCCTAAGTATCAGGAGCACTAGCTCTGATACCAATTGAAAAGGGAACACCTAGAGGGGGGGTGAATAGGTGTTAGTGCTAATCTAAAACTAAATGCAAAACTAAGTGCGCAAAATGCGGAAGCTAATGCAAATCTTGCACAAACTTAATACAACACAACAAGTGTAGCCGAATTCCCCGTGAAGGGCTCTGGACTAACTCCTCTTGATTCCCCTTGAATGGGTTGAGGTGCTATGTGAAGCTCTTGTTGGTTAAGTATAAGTTAGGCACACACACAAGCAAGCCAAGCAAATAAGGATGAATAGCAATGTGAATTATGCAAGGCACAACACAAGCAAATAGATATGATATGACAATATGAATTATGCTCAACACAAGCAAATATGATATGAATGAAGTATGATGCTTTGCACAAATGTAAAGAGAGAGAGTTTAGAGACAAGTGGATCAAACGCAAACACAATGATATGTTTCGAGGTTCGAGCACCCTTGCTCTACATCCCCGCCTACACCACCGTGTAGGATTTCCAATCCACTATACCGTCCACCGAGGACTCCCACCGAGGGAACCTTCACCGAGAAGAATTTTTACAACAAATGGAGTACCTAACTCCTCTCTCAAACAACCGCCTCACAACCGAGGGGTAGGCCCGTAGCCAATACAACAACCACAACAACCAACACCTCTACCGAAGAGGGTTTACAACCAAACTCCACCTCTCACTAGAGGGAGCAAACCAATCACCCGATCACCTCTACCCAAGAGGGATACAACAAGAATAAGGGTGTTTACAACAAGTGGTTCTAAAAACCACAAACTCAATCTCTCTTTCTTGTCTCTTTTCTTTTCCACAAAAACAAGATCCTAAATAGATTAGGATAGAAGATAGCTCAAGTGTGGAAACTAGGTGTTTTTGGAAACAAGCAACAAAGAAAAATTACTTGGGAAATCTCTTGAAGATGATAGAAAGTGAAATCCAATTCAATATCCCAAAAGCCTAATTTTCTTTGATTTTCCAAAAACCCAAAACAATAATGATGAAATCTTTTTAGCACAAAAACTATTTTGAAAACTTGTTTAAACACTAGAAAACACTGAAATTTTTCTTCTTGAAAACCTTGACAAAACAGCCCAAGAGATGGGGTATATATAGCCCCAATACAAAACTAGCCGTTAGAGCTGAGCTGGCAGCTCTGACAGGCAACGGTCGACCGGCCCGGTCGACCGCCAACGGTCGGAAATATGACCGTTGGGCAACTGCGGTCGACCGGCCCGGTCGACCGAAACAAACAGAGAGCACTATAAGTGCCCCGGTCGACCGGCGCGGTTGTTCGTCCCAGTGCCTTCAAACGTGCACAGAATTGTGCACGTCGGTCGACCGGCCCGGTCGACCGACCTCAGCCTTAGTCGACTAGTCAGGCTACTAGTCGACTTGGTTGAAGCCTGGAACAAAAACTGGGTCAGAAAAACTGGGAAAATTATTTTATAAAAATCTTTTATCTTTTCTGAAAATCCCATAAAACTTGTTGTAACATTTTGTATTGAAACACAAACTTGTGATAAAAATTTCAAGACATATATCAATCATATCAATTCATTTTTGTGTCTTGCCAATTTTATCAAAACCAACACTTGTGTTTTATCAAACTTGATTTTTCAACACATGAATAGGGACATCAAAATAAGCTTGTGTAGGAAGTTAAAACCATGTATGTATATCTAGAACATATCTAATATACATAAAAACTATTTAAGCTTGTTTTGATCTACTATTCATGAAAACCAAAATCCAAGACATAAATCTTTTGTGTGTTGTGTGCACTTGAGCATATCAACTATACTAAACTTTACAAATAGATCTAAAAACACACTATCTAAACTATGGATACCTAAGTCTTCTTGACGATCTTCATCTTCAAGTAGACTTGCTCCAAAACTCCATCCATGGGCTAGGCAATGTGTGATCTTGACGCTTTGACCCTGGAATCATCATGAAAAGCTTCTAAACACCATGTTGAAGCTAATCACCAACTAATATCTTGGTTAATGATCTGAAACTTAAACAACACAAGATTATTAGTAAACATAACTACATGAGTTAATCATCATCAAAACTAGAGTGGAAGGCCTTTGGGCCAACATGGTGGAGGTTGAGTTGGTTGGTTTGCTCCCTCTAGTGAGAGGTGGAGTTTGGTTTGTAACCCTCTTCGGTGGAGGTGTTTGTTGTTGTTGTATTGGCTACGGGCCTACCCCTCGGTTGTGAGGCGGTGTTTGAAAGAGGAGTTCGGTACTCCTAGTGTTGTAACAAATCCTCCTCGGTGGAGGTTCCCTCGGTGGGAGATAGTGGATTGGAAATCCTTCACGGTGGTGAAGGCGGGGATGTAGAGCTAGGGACTCGAACCTCGAAACATATCTTTGTGTTTGCGTTTGATCTATTGTCTCTCTAACTCTCTCTTTTATTTGTGCAAAGCATCATTTTTCATTCATATCATACATATCATATTTGCTTGTGTATTGCCTTGCATCTTTCATATTGCTCATCCTTATATGTTTGGCTTGATTGTGTGTGTGCCTCACTTATACTTAACCACAAGAGCTTCACATAGCACCTCAACCCATATCTAGGGGAATCAAGAGGAGTTAGTCCAGAGCCCCCTTCACGGGGAATTCGGCTACACTTGTGTGTTGTATTAAGTGTGTTACAAAATTTGCATTAGCTTCCGCATCTAGCGCATTTAGTTTCTAGATTAGCAAGTACACCTATTCACCCCCCCTCTAGGTGTGCTTTCAATTGGCATTAGAGCACTTTCACCTACTAAAACCCAAGTCCACACTCCATCTACGGGCATGTTTGGTTGCAAGGAAGTGGGCGGAAGTAAGGAAATAAGGAAATATAATTGCTCACTTCCATATCTATCCAAACACCGGAAAAAGAAAATGAGAAAACACCTTTTCCTTTTCTTTTATCTTTTACACAATTACTTTCTCACTTCCGGGTGCTACAGTTAATTTTGTGGTCATGTAAATCTCATTTGTAATAAATTGTAGGTCAAAATAGTTAATTTTGTGGTTATGTAAATTTCACTTGTATTCTAATTACAATCTAATTTTTATTTTTCTTAATTAATTTTTATTTTAATATTATTTTGCAGTCAACTTTTTGTGGTCAACTTTTCCACTTCACTTTCACATTATCATCCAAACACCAGAAAAGACATACCATTTTTCAAATTACACTTCCCAACAACATCTAAACACCGAAAAACTCACTAACTAATTCTCAAATTTCAAAGAAAACTATTATTACTTCATCACTTCCTCACTTTCTCACTTGCACCCCGAACCAAACAGCCCCTATACTGACTAAAACCCAGGCGGACTCGGGTTCGATTCGGCCTCGTACCCGAATTCATGGGGGCTGAGCTTTTCGCCCTCTTGACTCTCGTTCCGCGCCCCTCTCCTTACTATCTTCCAGTCCCTCGGTGATCTCTCCCTCGCCGGCGGACCCGAGACCCGTTAACGGACCGATGAGGGCGAAATGATCCAAAGCCGCCGTCTTTTCGTTCCCATAGTTCCCCTCGCCGATCTCCACCGCCGGCTGCGTCCGCTCCTAGGCCACCTCCGACCCCTCTCCGCCTCCAACAGTTCCGGCAAAGATGCGGCACCGCCTCCGGCGACGGTGGATGGAGACGGGGGCATTGTAACGAGGGAAGAGGCCTATCGCCAGATCCAACGACCTCGATTTCATGAAAGCCGCCAAGATTCACTTCACGACACCTCCAAAAGGGAAACAATTTGGGTATAGTTTTTATCAATCCTAGGTTTTAGGGTTATAATTAGTAGTCTGAATCACTAGTTATCAATTTGAAGATATTGTGATTTTGATTTGAATGCAGATTTGATTTCCATCTGGTGCAATTCTTCTTTGTCTGCATGCCTTCTTTAGGTATTTGTTGTGGGGATTGTTCTACTATTTTTGAATCTTTTTGGGAGAAATTTTGAGTTTTTTTTTTCCTTCTAATATTAAAATTCAAGGAGTTTGTTTATTTATTTATTTGTTGTTTTGGTTTAATGTTTTTGTTATCAGTTGTGTACTTGGTGGCTCAGTATGCGCGATATGTGATTAGAAGAATGGAGGCGGTAATATTGCTTTTCAGATTCTCTATTTCTTGCATGCTTTCTGTTGGATTCAGTTAGTTTTATGATGCATTATTTAAATCCAGAAAGTTCTTTCCTTTTAGATGACATTTTGGGCAACAAGTTTAGCTTGTAATTGGCAATAAGTGGTGGCTGATTATCCTTTTTGATATTCTCATGCTTTTCTCATGCTCAATACTTCCCTACTTGATCAATGGTTTGAGCTTACCCGAGTTAAGAATGTACCTCCATTTTTCTTGTTCCTTTTTTTGCTCTGTACATACTTGCATCATTTGTTTATTTGTCTGTTGGTTTCTTTTCTTTTTTTTGTTAGAATAAGGAAGGGAATCAGTTTCATTCTCAGCTGTTACTTGCATCACTTGTAGGTCCTCTGATGAAACGGTATCCATCGTGAGATATTAGTTGATTCATAGAGATTCTACTGTTTTATTTTCACTGTCTAGAGTTGTTTTCTACTTATCTGGATTTGTGTCCTTAGAGTGAGTTTCATTCCTGTGCTATTGAGTTCTGGTCTAAGAAAGCAATTTGGCAAAAGTAAACCTACTGAAATCATTGAGCAAAGAAAACTTTTTTTCGCACTGACAGCTTGAGGATTTTTGGTTGTTTACTCAGTAATCGATGTGAAGGAAATCCACAAGCAAGCCTACATTCTGCCACAGATAACTCGTAGGGTTTAGGTTGACGTCCCTAGGGATTGTCTCAAATGCGCCTTAGACCATAGGAGGGTTCAATTTGTGCTTTTCTGTAAGCTGCAAATTGGGATACTGATTCTTGTAGATATAATTTCTATTTGTGTGTGTGTGGAGCAGCGGCAGCTCCAGCACACATATTGGATTCATTATCACTTCTAGACATGGATCAAAGTATCGGCCATTCCGGTTCCGACTCGGCCGAGTCGGAACTGGAACGGCGGCGACCGGTACAAGAACGTTCCCCGATTCAATATTTTTTACCCTTTTTTGCGGCTCGGGAAAAAATCCAAGTCGACTCGGCCGATATCGGCAGAGTTAACTATGGAATTGGTTGACTCGGATTTTTTCCCGAGTCGAAACTCGTGACGAATTTGTTAAAAAAAAGACTTACCAGATCCTTGTCCCCGCCGTCGTCTCTCTCGCCTCCATCCTGCCCTCCCTGTCGCCTCCTGCTCGTTGCCTGCTCCCCCTCTCCCGCCTCTCTTTCCCTCCCCCTCTCCCGCCTCTCTCCCCCTCCCTCTCACGATCTCTCTCTGATCTCGATCTGAGAGAGAACGAGAGAGGGAGGGGGAGAGAGAGGCGGGAGAGTGAGAGACAGAGACAAAGAGAGGGGAGAGAGAGGCGGGAGAGGGAAGGGGAAGAGATAGAGAGAGAGATCAGGAGAGGGAGAGAGTGTGGAGAGGAGAGAGGAAAATATGAAAAGAGAGGAGGAAAATAAGGGAAGAGAGAGGGAAAGATATTTTAGGGGAGGGGAGCAATGGGCTAGGGAAAGAAAAAGAAAAAGGAGAAAGAAAGATTGAAAAATAATAAAATAATAGTATATTCTGTAAATTTAAACTAATTTAAAAAATCTTCAAAAATCCTCAAAAGCAGAAAATATCATCCTGAGGAAAATGTGATGTCAGATTCAATAAATTCAATCCCGTTTGCAAATTAAAAATCCTGAAATCGATTGGCAGTACCGGTTGCCATCAATTTTAGAAAATTTGCAAACTAAACTAGAAAATTTTTAGAAAATTGTGAAAAATCTAAAATATTAAAAAATAATATTTAAACCGAAATAAGCCAAATCCGAGTCGTGATTTTGGACATGTGATACATATTCCAGGAACGGGATGTTGCACACCAATTATCCCTCAAAACAAATTTGTTTTGGACATGTGATACATGAATTTTGATGTCTATATTTTTTTAGGATTTGTCGTGATTTTTCAGAATTTTTTGAGCTCTCTATGTAGTATTTTGCGCGTATTGCCCGAGTCCGTTCCGCGACGCTGAGACCGATGTGGAACGGTGCCCTCCGAGTCGGCGGCCGAGACTGCGACTTTGAACCATGCTTCAAGAGAACCTTATGAGTTATATTTGTGGCTAAGATCAAATTTAATTGTGCTTATCATACAATATGGACTGAAAAATGAAAAACAACCAAGTGCTCTCAAGAACCAAATTGTTGCGATTAACTGTAACCTCACTCCGGTTGAGGAAAGTAAGGCTAGATATGGTGATGCTTGACCTCGTTGTTTAAGTAGGTACAATTAGAATTGTTTTTTACCTTTCTTTTTTGGTTGGCAACATGTCAAATCTAGTAAGCTTTTCAACATGTCTTCAATTAGGCTCATTTGTTTACAATATCAAATTTTAAAATAACATGGTTGTTAGTTTGATTTCAAACACACCCTCTCTTATGACTAGATTTAGAAGATGTGGCTCAAAGTTAACATCGGTAAGACCACCCAACTCTCCAACCAGACAACGGTTTGCAACATGTTTAAAGGATTTAGAATTAGTAGAATTAAAATAGAAGATATGGAATGTAATTTTAGCAAAATAGTGAGAAGAAATGTGATGTAAAACCACCTGGATCGCAATCACCTTCAAATCGAACCCGGAAATTTGAATTGAGGAAAAGATAAAAGTTGGGTTTCCACCCCTTACGCGGGCTTCTCACCCAAAACTCGAGAGCAAAAGAGACTCAAGAATTACCAGATATTTTGTGAAAATTTAATCATTCCATTAATCATTTTTTATTCCAATAGTTTAAGGGGCCTTATATAGGCTTTACAAAAGAGGAGTACTGGGGAATAACCGATGTGGTACTAAACGCCCACAAAGGAACACAAATACAGTTAAAACACCTACTCAAATAAAGCTGAAACAAAGTACTAAATCTCCCGAATAAGCTAAGGCATGAAAAGATAAAGAACTGCGTGATGTCCTCATCAATTCCCTCGGGGGGTGGAGGAACTCGACCCTGTCGAATGAGGACTCTCCTCACGAAGCATCTCAATCGGGCCATGGTGGTGGTCGTGACAGTAGCATGGGAACATCATGTCGAGACCATGGTGGCGGAGGAGGAGCTGGTCTCCATGACAGATCGGTGGTGGAAGATAGCAGCACGATCAAGGAACAGAGAGTAGAGCGAGGTGCATCATCCTGGCTGATAACGGAGCTGATACCAGGATCCCACGGGCTATCCAACTCGTAAGCAATCACCCTATTATCAACTGTAAATTCCTGCAAAATACTATGTGGGTATGCAGCAAATTTGTAGGTTTTATTACAAATTGCTATCAGCCTAGTGAAATCATCGATGTGTGCAACAGGCAGATGCAATGCATTAGGTATTCTAAGCATAACTCCTAACGATGGAAGAACGAGAGATATAGTATGCTTAGAAGGACACACATCTAACAATGGAGGTACACGGGACTCGGATGCAAACTCTAAACAACCTGAAACATAAGTATTAGAAACCATTTGTTGGACCTTGGCAAGAAATTCAGGTGACTCCCTAAAAGATGAATTTATAGGAATAACCATAAAATTAGGTTCAACACAAGGAGACTCGACTAGCTGATTAGGCACAGTGGGTTTATTAGGTTCAACTGTCTCGTCCACTTCATCATTGGCACTATCAGAAGACATGTTAATTTCCTCATTAATCTGTGTGACAGAATCAATTGTTATGTCTTCAATTATATTAACCGTTTTAGAAGAAACTTGGTCATCCTTAACAGTCTTCGAATCGTCAACTTCATCAGTGGGTAAAGTTCTAACATGTTGACTTTCCGAGGGGCATTGATAATTATAATGTCCATAGCCCTTACATTTAGAACATTTGACCTTGGCATTGACCAGCGTCTTGAAAGTCAAGTCCAATCTTAAGGCCACATCAAAGGCATCTTCAACGGTGTCTAGGTCATAGGGGCCAGTAATCATAGCATGTTTTATTTTAGGCCGTAAACCCCAAATAAACCTAGTTAGAGTCTCAGAAGGGTGCTCTCTCACTTCACTGCGATGGGTTAAGTCTTAAATATGGTAATGTACTCATGAACGGATATATGACCCTGATGGAGATTGTGTAGCTGGTCTAAGTGAGAGTCCCTATCATGCTGATTAGTCATGATGACTCAAGCAAGAAGCAGATGCAATGGAGAGCCCTAAAGTCGGTTAAACTAAATGCATGCACTAAACAAAAAAATTCCCTAAAGTTTAAGCTTTAAATGTAAATAAAATGCATTCCTAAAATGATGAAAAGATGCAACCACCAGATCGAAGCAAATAGCATTTCTACCAACAAATTATAGCAATCCGTGTAGTAGTTGCAAGTAATTAACAGTTAACAACTTAGATCAAGTTAGGATATCACCTCGAGAATGGAGCCAATCAGGCTTTAACCTGGGCAGGAACAAACTCTGGCGCGCTGAGCTGAACCTGGGGAGGCGACCGTAACTCAAACCGGAATGAGACTGCTGTAGGCGCGTAGTACTGATCGTCACGAATCCACTGCCTCGAAAACGGGTCAATTCGGACTTGAAACGAACCCTGAACGGCCTCCGAAACTGAACTGAACCAGACTTGATCTGGTTTTAATTCTGGTTGAACCAGACCCGGTTCAATCTGGGCTTGATCTGCTCGGCTTGGACCGGACTTGAGTCGGATTTGACCCAACTCAGATTGGGCTCGCCCCCTTTTAAGGACGGGCGGTGTTTGTTAAGTCCAGTGATCGGGTCGACCTGGGCTGGGGCTGAGAACTCAGACCCGATCAGTCCCTGCTTCTCTTCTCGCGCCGGCTAGGGCAAGGATGGAGCGAAGGGCGGCGGCCACTTGATGGAGCAAAGGACGACGTCGGCGAACCCGTGGATGTCGACGACGGTAGACCAGACGGCGGCGAGGGCTGAGGACGACGTCGGCGAAGATGGCGGTGATCTTGGTGGATCTCGGGCGACGACGACGACCCAATACCCAATTCCCTTCGTTCTCGAGCGCAGCTAGGGCCGGATCAAACTCGGCGGCGATGGCGGGCGACTTGATGGAGCAAGGGCGAAGATGACGGTGAGCGGCGGCGACGACGGCTTCGTCGAGCGGAGGCTGTCAGCGGCGGGATTTGGTGCCGACTTGCAGAGATCGGCGGCGAAGACTTCCCGGTGATGATGGCGGTGGCAGATCTCGTCGGTGAGGGCTTGGGGGAAGTTTGGGAGACTCCCTGCGCGTCGGCGAGGGCCCACCGACGATGGCAAGAAGCCGGAGAGGGCTCAACGACGAAGGGGAAGTTGGTGAAGGCTCGACGAAGTTTTAGATGGCTTCGTGAGGGCGCGGGTGGCACTGAAGGGCGAGGAGATCTCGATCGTGGATCTGGTGTCGAGCGGTGGTGATGATGCTGGTGGCGGTGATCGGGAAGCGGCGATGACGACGAGCGGCGGCGGTGGATGAACTGGGAGAAATCCGATCCCTGTGGAAGGTGCTGTCGGTGACGAGGTCGGACGGAGATGGCGCAGAGGCGCGGCAGAATTGGAGAAGATGAATGAACAGTACCAATTTGGATTTTTGGGGGATTTTCGACGGAATTGCACTGTATAATTTTTTTTTTTGAAATAGTGTAATCTTCTCTTTTTTTTTTTTTTTTTCTCTCTTTTTTTTTTGAATGGATTTGGAATATAGATCTAGGGTTTGAAAGGTTGGAAGAAAATTTGGAAAAGACAATATTTGAAGGGAATTGAAACCGGTGCTCTGATACCAAAATGATGTAAAACCACCTGGATCGCAATCACCTTCAAATCGAACCCGGAAATTTGAATTGAGGAAAAGATAAAAGTTGGGTTTCCACCCCTTACGCGGGCTTCTCACCAAAACTCGAGAGCAAAAGAGACTCAAGAATTACCAGATATTTTGTGAAAATTTTAATCATTCCATTAATCATTTTTTATTCCAATAGTTTAAGGGGCCTTATATAGGCTTTACAAAAGAGGAGTTCTGGGGAATAACCGATGTGGTACTAAACGCCCACAAAGGAACACAAATACAGCTAAAACACCTACTCAAAAAGCTGAAACAAAGTACTAAATCTCCCGAATAAGTTAAGGTATGAAAAGATAAAGAACTGCGTGATGTCCTCGTCAAAATGAACATATAACATAGATTGATCAAGAAATACCTCAAAGTGTTCTTTTTCATTATTTGAGATCAATCATTCATCACAATGGTAAAATCAAATAAAATATGATTCGTAGAATCAAAGTGGGATGATTAAAGTTAAAAGTGCAATCTGTTGTTTAGGTGATTATAGGATGCTCATGATATTGAGGAGAATTTTTTTACATATGGCTATAAGACATGCTATGTTGTATAGGTCAGGATATTGGGCAATTACGAAACACATAAAAAATAATTGTAGAAGAAATGAAAATATTGAGATGAATGTCTTGTAGTATTCTGAATGATAAGATAATAAATGAGCACATTCATGAAAAGTTAGAGATTGCTTTCATTGAGGATAAAATGAGAGAGAGTTGATTGCGATGATTTGAGCATGTGCCTTTGGATTTATTTATTTAAAAGAGAAAACTTGAGTTTTTTGTTGGCTTTATTTTGGCTCAATAAATTAATTTCTTGTATGGTTTAAATTGGGTCCAACGTTATCAGGTTTCAGTTTTTATTGACTTACACCCAAATTCGACCCGGTTTGAATTTATTCTTCTCTTCCATTGGTTAAAGATTGATATAACGTTTCTTTTTTTCCCTGCGTGTCGAATATGAGAGATTTATTTTGACAGAATTAGATGGGTTTTTATTGGATTTTAATTGGATTAACGGGATTAAGTTTCTTCTTTTCTCCATATGAAAATAAAAACCTATATAAAGGGTTGATTCTCATGATGGAGAAAGTACGACAGAGACACAATCCCTTTAGCTCGAGTTCAATTTTTTTTCTATTTTAATTTTCTTAGAAAGTTTCACTTTTTTATTTTTTTTCTTTTGGGAAAAATTGTTGCATCCCTTCGAGCATGAAGGCTCGAATATGTGTAATGCGATTGAGTGCTGATCTCTCAGAGGTTCCTTCATCGCTAGGGAGCTTAGTGCCTTGGCTACCTGTATGAAGGCTTCATCTGTCTTTCTAGGACAGTAATTACATGGTTGACTCTCTCAGCCTGGTTTATCTAACCTTTACTTTTTAATTTGATTCTTTGATATTTTTCTTTGTGAGTTGATTAAAAATGAATAAATAAAAATATTACCTTTTGGATTTATTTCCAACAATGTAGAAATATAAGTTCCACTTCGTACAGGCAGCTAAGACACTCTGCTCTCTAGTGGTGAAGGAACTCCCTAGAGATCAGGCACTCAATGGCATACGAACAATCAAGCTTCAATGCTCAAATGGATGCAACAATTTTTCCTAAAGAAAAATTAAAAAGTAAAGGTTTTTGAAGAAATTTAAGATAGAACGAAGTCTTGAAACTCAAAAGAGGGATTACTTTTCTGTTGTACTTTTTCACCATGAGAATCAATCCTTTATATAGTATTTTATTCTCATGTGGAGAAAAGAAGAAATTTAATCACATTAAACTAATTAAAATCCAATAAAATCCCATTTAATTCTCTCCAATAAATCTCGAAATAAATCTCTCTTATTTGGCACACGGGAAAAATAGTGTTGGCCCAGAGGCCCATCACTCTAGTTTTGATAATGATTAACTCATGTAGTTATAGTTTACTAATAATCTTGTGATATTTAGTTTCAGATAATTGACCAAGATATTAGTAGGTGTTTAGCTTCAACAAAGGAGTTTTGGAGCTTTCACATGTAGATTTAAGAGCTCGCGCGTCAAGATCGCATCTAGCACTCGGTTGGAGTCAAGTTCGTTGGATCGCGTTTGGATCAAGTTAGCTTGGAGATAAGAAGACCTCGATTTGTTTAGTTTAGTTTATTTAGATCTTGTGTAAAGGTAAATAGTATTGATATGCTCAAGTTCATATACACACACAAGTTTTAAAGTTTATTGGTTTTGGTTTTCGGTTTAACCGATTTTGGATTTCATGTCAAAAACATAGATATAATATCTTTCATGTTTATTGAATTCTATCCATATACAATATGCTTCAAAGTTGTTTCAATATCATGTTTTTGTATTTAGACAAGTTTTGGAGGAAAACGGTTTTCCATTTCAAAAATCCAAATTTTTGGAAAATACGGATTTTGTTTAAAGGTTAAATTTCAATATCACAAAAATGATTCAAATTGTTTATAATATGTGTTGAATTTTTGTCACACATATTCGTATTTCAAAGATCTTATAAGAACTTATTTTTGTGAAATTTATGTGATTTTATGGGATTTAAGTGAAATTAAAAAAATAAGTTTTCAATACCTAAAATCCTAGCCAGACTGCACTGGCGGTCGACCGGACCAGTGGTCGGTCGACCATCACTGTCGACCGATGTGCACGGGACGTGCACAAAGGCCAGCCATTCGGCGGTCAACCGCGCGGTCGACCGGCTGAAAGCACCCCACTCGCGGGTGGGGGCCGGTCGACCGGGCAGTCGACCTGGTTTTAGATATGCGTCCATTATGTCTTCCCTATCATCTATGTAATTTTTGAGAAGTTCTATTTGTATTCTTTTCCTTCACAGCTTTACAACAACATGTAGAGCAAGGAATGTTTACTCACATATGGTGCACACCAATAGTTTACGACTTGGCTCCTCTGCGCTACTTTATCCTCAAAAGAAAAAAATGTATACTTTTCTTCCTCACCCTTGCATCAAATTATCACATGTATGCCTTAAAAATAACACACATTTTGTTTAAAGAAAATGACATGGACGCTATTCCATTTTCACCACTTGATGTTACAGGTAAACAGTTTCCTCACCATTTTTGGGATGTTTGATTTGCATTATTAGTTTGGATGGTGCATCTGCTATTTCATTATGTGTATGTGTCTGTGGGGGTAGCATATGAGCATATTGCATTATAAATTTCCTGTACTGTGGGACTGCAGATGCAGGACTAGCCTTTATATAAGTATGGATGATCCGTGTCATTCATCATGAATTCATGATTCATGCAGGTTGACATCAATAAACCATAAGCCACAAGTTTTAAATATTTACCTATTCAACAGGCCTGCATGCATGCGCACAGTGGCGGAGGGAGGGGTCAAGAGGGGTCACGTGACCCCCGACCCCCCCCCCCCCCCCCCCCCCCCCCCCCCCAAAAAAAAAAAAAAAAAAGAAAAAAGAAAAAAAAGGCTTTGGCCTCAATAATTTATGCCCCCTTGCCGATCGCTCTCGGCCTTACGCTTACTCTCTCTCTCTCCCCTCTGTGATCTCGGCCTCTCATCGCTTTTGACCTCTCTCTCATCTCTCCTCTCTAATCTCGGCCTCTCTCTCATCGCTCTCGGCATGTCTCTATCTGATCTCGGCCTCTCTCTCTCTCATCGCTCTCAGCCTTTTGCTCTCTCATCTCTAATCTCTCATCTCTCTCAACTTAGATCTGTGATCTCGCTCTCTCTCATCTCTGATCTCAACCTCTCTCTCATCTCTGATCTCGGTCTCTCTCTCTCTCATTGCTCTCGGCCTCTCTCTCTCTCTCTCTCTCTCTCTCTCTCATCTTCTGTCTATTTCGCTCAAATCCCTAAATCTCTAAATTCATCCCCCCTCTCTCAAATCTCAACTCACACTTAAATCCTTAAATCCTAAATCTCCAAATCTCTCTCTCTCTCTCTCTCTCTCTCTCTCTCTCTCTCTCTCTCAAATCCCTAATATCCTTCTCTATAATACCAGAGCATTCGAGTAAGGAGCTAAGGACTTGGCGGCTTCCACCGCAAGCGGTGAGCGGGACAAGGCGGCTTCCACGGAACCACATCTTTCGAGCTACTCCTACCTCCTCCTCTATATCGTTGGTGTGCTAAAATTTCTTTTAATTTGGAGTACTCATTAATTTTATCTTGCTATTGTGGTAAATTTCTAAAAATTTTTATCGTTCATCATAGCATAATTTATTTAATTAGTGATAAAATAAAAAAAATCATTATGATAAAATTAGATAATTAGTGATTAGTGTGTTATATTTTATACCTTTGTTATAGTCTTATAGTGGTTGCATGTTGGGTCTACATTGTGAATCTGTTAAAATTAAGTAATAGTGCATTGAATGTTATTTTATGCCCACCGTCTTTAAAATCCTGGCTATGCCACTGCGCGCGCGCACATGCACAAAAAAAAATAATCAAACATTAACAATTGAATATCATGATACCAGTTGTTGATCTATAAGTGATTATTCGGACTAGCTTCCAGAGTGCAGACTGTATGAGTTTTGATGCAGATATATTTCAATTTACTTGTTAATCAACTGTATGGATCATATTTTTGGTCTAACTTGTTCCTTCTTAATATGGAGAGTTAATTCCTTTGACATTACTATCGTTTTGAGTTTGCTTCCTTTTCGTGATTCTGTGCATATGATATGTTTGCAATTAACAAGGATTTTTAGCCCGATTCTTGAGTTTTTTCCCATATAGCGGCTTATCACTTTGACAACCAACCTGTAGGGATGAGAATGAGTATGCCTATGGGCCCCCATTGGAGATGCAGAAAATTTTCTATAGGAGTATGAGAAAATCATATTCCCATAGAAAATTTTCTATCCCTAATCTATGGTGCCTAAATCTTTAGCCTGATTCTTTTGAGGTCGAGATCAATTGAAACTTTACTGCATTGAATCAGGAAGCGAAGCTAAAAAAGAAGCAAGCCGAAGAAGAAGAAGAGAAGGCCGAAGAAGAAAGAAGAGCAAAAGAAGCTGGATTGCGTTCCGTGGAAGAGGGGTCTTCTGATTCAGAGCTGACAAAGGTAATAGTTAGGCTGGATGCATTGGAGGAGGCTGTGAAAGAAATTGCTGACGAGAAAAAGCGTGCTCCCAGTTTAGACTCCAAAAAGGACCGAGACGCTGACTCTCCGATCCTGAGACCTAACTAGGAGCTGTTGAGCAAAATCCAGCCTTAAATGAGGAAACCACTGGTGGTTCCAGTTCGATTGGAGTCCCTGCCGCGGTGACAGTCAAAACAACAAAGAGAAAGAAAGATAGCATTTCAGAGAGATTACAGCTTCATTTGGTGCCTTGGACTGGAGGACTCTATGTAAAGCATTCTAAGTTTGAAAATCACTGTGTACTTGTAGCTAACAAGATCTCAATTTTGCTCATGGTGGGGTGATTACCTGATGCTTGATCTGTTACAAGATCCTGGGAAAAAGATTTGCTGCTAATATGTTGTGTTGTGAGACATGATAGAATTTAGATCACACACCCAGATTAACTTCAGTGTGCGCGATGAAAGAGAGTTTGTTTTCCCTCTGATTATGTTTCCGACAAGCACCAATTGTATTGCATTAGCCATGACATTTTTACGTACAATGGATTTATGCAAATGGTTCTTATTTTATTTTTGTGGCAGTTGCAGTATTGACTTGTTATGTCAAGTTGCACTTTTATCTTAAAATATTTCTCAATATTATCATAAACTATCATGTATGTTATTTAAAAAAAAAAAAGGTTAAACTATCGGATATTCAAAATACTGTAACAAATTATTCTTTGAATTCTCAAAAAGCTATCTGGCTTTGGTCTGCCGTTTTGAGAATTGTCGCGTGACTATCATTGTACCGCATGCCTATTTTATGAACAAATTATCTCTAACCTAACACGTGTAAAACACATGTTTATCACTTTTAATTATAAGAGTATTTTGGTCTTTTCGCTAGGGTCGTTAACGCCTGTTTAGGACCAAATTGGAAAAAGCATATTTTTTGTGATAGTATTTTGAGAACTTAATAATTTATCAGATTTTTTTGATAGTACTAAGAAATTTAGAAATTCAACCTTCGTCTCATGCACTTAAAGTTTTTTAAAAAACCAATTGATTTTGGTTTACAAGAATTAAATTCAAACGTGACATTTTGTTTATTTTCTTTTGTGAAAAAAACATTAAACAATTATGATACTTGCACCAGGAAAATTTGTGTTGGTATTTATTACTTAACAAATTGGCTACGAAATCACCTTTAGTGAACTACGCTACATGTGAAACATTGATGTTCGATTTCTCGTGACGGGTGATATTTCCTTCACAGGGTTTGTGCCTCAAAATTTTCCCATCACAGTCAAGAGAGTCAATTTGTGATATGTAAGTGATTAGCGTGAGAGTGTTCGCAAGTCTTCTGGGATACCTCTGTATTAACAAAAAAAAAAAAGGAACTTTCAGGCAGTCCTTTTACAGTTTTGGGAGGAATTTTTCTATTAATTTGATTCCTTCTGGGTTTTCTCTCTCAGGGAAGAGAAGAACAAAAGAAAAACAAAACAAGAGAAATGTTATTCGGTTATCATTTTTTAAGGGTTCTTTTAGTAATAATAAAAAGTGAAAAAAAAAAAACTCATGTTCAAGGATCTCTGTTTGTTTTTTCTCATGCAAATTCTACTGATTCAATGAACACAATATTGTCTTTGGAAATGCTCTAGAAACTTCAGATAACAAGTTATTTTTATATCGGTTGGATTTTTCTCTCTCATGCGTATTCTTAAGTCCTAGTAATTTGTATGAGTAATAGTTTTCGTAGGATCAGGGATCTGCGTGCAAAAAGAAAATTGGAGGAATCACAATGTCAGCACAACGAGATTCAATTAGCGATTAGTGGAGAGCAAACTCAGAATCTGATCCGTGATTACGGTAGCTGAAATTAAATATATTATAAAAATATAATTGACGGGACTCAAAATGATGACCTGTGGGGTGAGCGGGACTGTTAACAAACTCAAGACTACCACTCGGTTACATTCGCTGAATACCTTTTTCTGTTTTGTTGATTGCCAGTCTATGTTTGAAACAATCATCATTTTACTTTTACATAATTTCTATAACGTAACTTCTGTTTTTTGCCTTTTAAAAACCTTGATGAAATTATTTTTTTGATTTTCTCCTAATTGGAATCTTGTTGTTATTGATTAAATAGTTTGATTGTCTAAAGTTGTCGCTCGGTATTACTTTGATAATACATTTCTATTTACCTTTTCTTTATCATTTTCACATAATTCTTTCGATTGTAGCGCTTAATTTTTTCACACCACCGCGTTTGGTTTCTTCTAATATCTTGTAAAACATTATAATTTAAAATGCAATAAATACAAAATTTAGCAAAATTTAGAATGAGAGATGTTTGCCTTATTATTATTTTCCTCTAAAGTCTACTTAAAAAGAACAAATCATCACACAAAATAAACCACATCCTCCAAAAAAGTGAAGGACGTATTTTGTGTCAAATCATGCAAAGGATGAATAGTAAAAATCACCTTATTTTTATTTAAAGGGAATCTAACTTGTTTTCTTTAAGTTCACCTTTGTTGTTAAGAAAATAATAAAAACTATTAAATGGGAAAAAATTAGCATACTATATCATGGTTTGGAACATTAATTCGTCAATTGGGCACAAGAATAAGATATAATGGGTTTCTTTTGAGTTAGTGGATATCCTCTGAATCTTTGATGCTCAGAAATTTACAACCTAAATTATTAATATTAAAAAATTACCTTCAAACCCCATGTTTAGAATAAAAAGGAAACATTTCGGTTACATTTTATTAACTTGTCTATTTTTTTTAAAAATAATTAAATTATCGCCATGGAACGACCGTTGCTCTCAAACCCGTACTTGAACCCTCTCTTTCTCCTTCCTCCCAAAAACTCCAACACAAAAAAAAAAACCTCTCTCTAATGGTTCGCCTCCTCCGCCCCCGTCAAAGATCCTTTCCCCCTCCTCAATTGTCAGCACTCTCGTCCCTACCTCGCCTTCCCAACCTCCTCCGCATCCTTAACAATGAGCTCATCTATCTCGCTGACCACCCCCTCTCTAGGTAAGAAAACCTTAAACCCTAACCCCCCCCTCAGTTCCCTCTATTTTGCAAACCTACCCCCTCTCCATGTAAGAAAACCTTAAACCCTAACCCCCCTATGTTCCCTCTTTTTGCAAGCCTAACCCCTTATCCTTCTCCAAAAGTCCCCTCCCTCTTTCAGGTCGTTTTCCATCAAGGACTGGCCAGGCGAGCAGTGGGTCCGGCTGCATAGCAAAACCTGTTAGAAAATAATGTACGAATTATTGCTAAACTATTTAAATTAAACTTTCAATAAGGAAGAAATTTCTTTTGTTTTGATCGAGGTATGCGGAGCACTATCCTTAAGAGTAAATCACACCCATTTGAGGGAGTATCTCGCTGCAGCAGGTTGATGGCTGCCTACTCTTCAGGATTCAACGATCGCTGGCTCCGCAAGCGTGCACTTACAATGCACAAGCCCTGGAACAGCTCGACTTTGTTCCCTCTAGAGATGTAGGAAAGCACAGAAGTGAAATACACCTAGAGGGGGGGTGAATAGGTGTGAATGCTAATCTAATGATCTTTTTAAACTTAAGTTAATATGAGTGATGCAACGATCTCTCAAAACACGACTAGGAGCCGAATACCCCTTGCGAGGTTCTGAACTCCGTCCTCCCAATTCCCCTTGAATGGGTTAGAGGTGCGCAATGCAACCGTGTTGTATGAGATATGATCGAACAAGTAAAGAATGAAATGCTATGATGAACACACACACAACCAATCCAAGCAACCAAGGATATAGCAATATCAAGCACACACAATCAAGCCAAGCATATAATAATGAATTGCAATATAAAGATGCAAGGCAACACAAGCAAGTATATAATAAGTATGAAATGAATGATGCTTGTAAGAAATGAATGCTTGCACAAATGTAAAGAGAGAGAGTTAGAGATATTGGACAATCGCAAACACAAGGATATGATTCGAGGTTCGAGCCCCTAGCTCTACATCCCCGCCTACACCACCGTGTAGGATTTCCCAATCCACTATAGGAGTACCAAACTCCTCTCTCAACCTTACAAGCCACCGAGGCTATACAACACACAATCCACCTCTACCGAAGAGGGATACGGCCCGTAGCCAAATACAACAACCACCTCTACCTAAGAGGCTCACAAACCAATCACAATACCACTCCGATCACCTCTACCGAAGAGGGATTCACAAAAGCAAGGAGGGTTTACAACAAGTGGTTCCACAACCACAAACTCTCTTTTCTTTCTCTTTTCTTTCTTTTCCACAAAAACAAAGATCCTAATAGTTTAGGATAGAAGATAGCTCAAGTGTGGAAACTAGGTGTTTTGGAAAACAAGCAACAAAGAAAAACACTTGGGAAATTTCTTGTAAAAGATAGAGAATGAATGCCAATACAAAAATCCCAAATTCCAATTTCTTTGATTTTTCCAAAACCCAAATCAATAAAGATGAGAAGTTAAAAGCACTAAAACTCTTTTTAAAACTCTTTTAAACTCTGCTGAAAACCAGAAATTTTTCTCTTAAAAACCTTAGCCAAAATCCCCAAAGAGATGGAGTTTATATAGGCCAAACAGAAAACTAGCCGTTAGGCTGATGTGGCAATTTTGACAGCCACCGGTCGACCGGCCCGGTCGACCGCCAACGGTCGAAAATATGACCGTTGGGGCTCCGGTCGACTGCCAGTCGACCGACCAAAAGGAGGAAACCCAGTTTCCTTCTATCGGTCGACCGACCCAGTCGACCGAAAAGATACAGAGAGCAAACTCTCTATATCGGTCGACTGGGTCCGTGACCCGGTCGACCGACGGACATGCACAGCCTGTGCATATCCGGACACAGCAGCCGGTCGACTGTCCCGGTCGACCGGTCTGCCTGAAATACAGTTTTTCTGGGCAGATTTTTGAGATAGAAAATTTGTAAAAAATCTTTTAACACTTCTAAAAAATCCACAAAAATATGTTTTATCATTTTACTTGAAAACTAAACTTGTGATAAAAATTTCAAGACATATATCAATCATATCAATTCATTTTTGTGTCTTGCCAATTTTATCATAAGTAAAACTTGTATTTTTATCAAACTAGATTTTTCCAAAAACATGAATAGGAATGTCAAAATAAGTTTGTCTATAAGTTAAGCATGTATGTATAACTAGAAAACATCTACTATACATATAAATCATGAAAACTTGTTTTGATCCAACTATTCATAAAATCACACATTAAAACATAAAACGTGTGTGTTTGTGCACTTGAGCATATCAACTAAACTAAGCTTTACAAATGGATCTAAAACACACTAAACTAGGATACCTAAGTCTTCTCTTGATGATCTCCATCTTCAAGTAGACTTGCTCCCAAACGCGATCCACCGAGTGCAAAGGTATGATCTTTAAGCTTTGGCACCGGAATCACCATGATAAGCTTCCAAACACCTTGTTGAAGCTAATCACCAACACTAATATCCTGCTAATGATCTGAAACTTAGAAACACATGAATATTAGTAAATATAACTACATGAGTTGATCATCATCAAAACTAGAGTGGAAGGCCATTGGGCCAACAATCTCCCCCTTTTTGATGATGACAAAACTCATGGAGTTATATATGCATGGATTAAAGTTAAGCTTCAAAGAAGCTCCCCCTTAACTCATGCATAAATAAAATAAAAAATATTAAACAATATAAACATGTTATAGCTCTAGATACCAATGAAGTAAGACAAACTCTAAGCTCTAGATACCAATAACATAAACAACACATTCTTAATAAAACTTATTAAAACAAATACATGCATATAAAAGCCAAAAGCCAAATTCTTCTCCCCCTTTTTGTCAATCATTAATAAAGGGGTAAAATTATAAAAACAAATTATTCTCCCCCTTTTTGTTCTAAATCAAGAACCAATAAAGGGTTAAACATCAAAACATTGATATCAATTAAAAATATGTCAATGAAGTGCATCTAGATACCAATAGAAATTCAACATGGATCAATAAATCGTATGTGAGATAGACATTCATGAAGAGGAAGACGTTAAGTTAGCTTCCCTACATATATGAATTACATGAAGAAAGGAAGACACGCCCTAATTCACATAACACAAAATACGTAATGCATAAAAAGAGATGTGAAGCTCTCCTTACACACGTGTATCTCATAAAGAAGAGTTGTCAAGCTCCTCAATATAGGATACACTCAACATGAATCTATACACATATAGGCAATGTAAGTCAAAACTATTGAAACTTTCATAAAAACAAAATTTTGAAATACCAATTAAAAATACTCAACATAAACATCTTGACATCATTAAGAGAAATATGTTCTTTTAAACACCTGATACCAATTTGAAAACTTTTGAGATCAATAATGTTAAAATATAGTTTCAATTTTAACATAAAGCAAGGGAGTGAGAGTCAAATCCCAATTGAAAAGACAACATCAAATTTTCTCCCCCTTTATGAAATACCAACTAAAATAATGCATAGTCTTGATACCAATTTAAAGTAATCAATTTAAACACAATTGAAACTCAAGCACTAGCATAAACAAAAATATATGTATGAAAATTAGATACCAATTGACATTGATATTCTTGAAAGAGTAAGCATACATATACAAAACTTATATGAGTATACAAGAAGATCAAAATTGACACCAATTGAAAGAGTTCAATGATACCAATTGAAATAACAAGCATGGTATATCTCATATTACAAAGAAGAATTCGAACTAGTTAAAAATGGAAAGTTTTGTAAACTAGTACGAAATCCTTCAAGCAAGGAATAAAACAAGATTATTTTTCATAGAAATGAAAATCACATAATAATCATTCACTCTAATCAATAAAGCACAACTCATGAGAAACAAAACATGAGTAAGGTAGTAATTACGAGTGTATAACTAACATGTGAAAATCAATTATGAAAAATATTTCATTAAGCTCTTTTAATTCCTTTAAACAATAATACTTATCTAAAACAAAAGATCATAGAACTACTTAATCTTTAAGGCATATGTATGTCTAGTATAAACTAAGGTATACATACATATCCAAAATACAAACGAGTCCACAAAGTATATGCATGAAGGCACGTGGCTCAAAAAGGAATGTATATGTATAGGATTAGTTTGAACTAGATGGACATATACATGAAGTAAAACTTAAATATGAAAACACGAAAAACCAATTTTCATTAACTAATTTCATTTCAAGGTATATGTATAAATTGTCAACACAATAAGTATACATACATATCCTAAACACAATTGAGTCCATATATAAGGATTTGCATGAAGGGCAAAAGACTCAAGGATTATACATGTATATCTTAATGTTTTGGCAAAATAAACATATACACGAAATTAAAACTCATATAAATTAAAAAATATGAATACAAGTCTAAAATATATGAATCATCAAAACTAGACTATACTCATACAACTAATGGGAACAAATAAGCATTCAACCCAATCATATATAGATTTATTTGTGTCCCACTATATGTATAGGTATATAACTAGTCTTAATGAAGACTAATACTTAAACAAGTAATCAAATCATTAAGCACAAGACAAACACGAATATCATTTTGTTAAAACAAAACACATAAATTCATCAAAATTCTTTTATTTTGTGAACCAACTTCTAGGTATATGTATGATCCATCCAAATCTAACAATATGCATACATATCCCAACCATAAACGAGTCTATTAAAAATATTTGCATTGAAGGCAAAAGACTCATGGGTATACATGTATATTTATTAGGTTTGAATTTAAAATACATATACATGAAGTAGAATCATAAAAATAGGTATGACAAGTATAAATAAAGGAATCATCAAAACTAGCCTATACTTGTGCACATAGTGGGTACAAATGAGCATGAAGGGCAAAACATATATAAGTCAATTTGTTCTCACTAAGTGTACATGTATACATGCAAGTTTTGATAAAATCTACATTTAAACATGTATATACCACATGAAGCACAAAACACATATAAAACAACATGATACAACTAAAATATGAAACAAACGTTCATATGATCAATATGTATATGCATATGCATTAGATCTAGGATATACATATTAGATCAAAAGTGAGATCACACAAATATAAATCTATATTGAGCATGGGTGTCTCTAAACAACTAAGCATGTATATCACTAATCTAATGAACATGATATAACATAGTGAACATTAAACAATGACATGCTATAAAACAAATGATATGAACATGTAAACAATAATAAGGAGTTAGGAATTGTTACCAAAGCCTTAGAAGGCAACTTTCCTTGTCTCCAAAACATGGTGGTCCTTTCCACCAAATCTTCTCCCTTGAAAGTGATGCATCCAAAAAGTATTCTTTAAGCATGGAACACATCCACTCCAAGGTGCCAACACTCTCACGTCATGTGAGAGCCCTCACCTACATCAAAAATTGGAGGGGTGGTCTTTGGTACCCATTGTCTTTTGGGTCCATGGGGGTTAGTCCCTTCTCTAACCCAAACATATTTCTTTGCTAAATTTGGAGTATTTAATCTATCATAGCAAAATTTAGCAAGATGGCCTTTTCGACCACAATGTGTACAAGTGTACACATGAGCATACATAGTGTTAGGATGGTGTCCGTGAGGAGCATGTGTATGCCGTGGAGGGTGTGCATGCATGAAGGGTGGAACTTGTTTCTTTCGAAGCAAAGTTTCCAACCGTGTATGATTCATAGCACATTGGCTCATAGTGGAGCCCAAACAATCTACCTTCTTCTTAAGCATGGATATATCATTGTTAATCCTAGAAGAAGAGGTACATACATTAGGTAGACTAGATGATGAGGCTACACTAGCATGGCAAACATGTGTATCAATTTTATTTTTCAAAGAATATTTTAATTTAAACAAATTTCTAATTCTTTTGAAATAAACTCAATTTCTCTTTTAAAGAATCATTGTCTTTTAAAACAAAATCTACTTTAGAAGACAAAACATCATTATTTTTCAAAACCTCATTGCAATCATTTTTAGATTTTAAAAGGTTATTTTCTTTAAGTGCAAGACTTAGTTGAGATCTAAGTGAGTCACATTCACTAGAAACCTCATCCTTCTCTTGCAACACATAATCAAGTCTAGAATGCAAATTCTTATTTTCTTTTTCAATTTCTAGACTTTTCTTTTTCAAAATCTTATATTTTTCTATTAATTTTTCACAAACTATTGATAGTTCTTCATTTAAAGCATGGGGATCAACAATATCATCATGTGAAGAACTAGAACAATCATCATTGCTATCTAAGTGGGGTTCCGATTGTACCTCAAGGGAGTCATTCCTTGGACCATGAAGCATTGTGACTCGGAGTCTCCACTAGATTCCTCTTCCTTTTGGATTTGCACTTGAAGCTCGGAGGTGTTGGTTGTGGTTGTCAACTTGTTCCATACTATAAAAGCGGAATCAATATTAGAAACATGTAAAAGATAATCTTTTGAAAGTGTGCTTCTAATAGCCTCAAGGGCAAGAGTATTGGCCCCTATATGTTCACCATTACCAAGATAGCATTTCTTGGTAGCGGCAAGATAAGCATGTATGCCTAGGGTCTTCAAATACATGGACATCCTAAGCTTCCATACCACAAGGTTGGAAGGGTCATAGCTAGGTGGGGTCATGAAGTCCATGGGTACAAACTATATGTGTGCAAACAACAAATGCAAACAAGAGATTAGCAAGCAAATGGATCTTACTCCTAGGATGTTAAGCCTAATATCAGGAGCACTAGCTCTGATACCAATTGAAATACACCTAGAGGGGGGGTGAATAGGTGTGAATGCTAATCTAATGATCTTTTTAAACTTAAGTTAA
This sequence comes from Agave tequilana, assembly GCA_038442645.1. NCBI lineage: Eukaryota > Viridiplantae > Streptophyta > Magnoliopsida > Asparagales > Asparagaceae > Agave > Agave tequilana. Next base: position 359,322 of record JAVJIF010030738.1, on the reverse strand, counting down.
TATGAGTGATGCAACGATCTCTCAAAACACGACTAGGAGCCGAATACCCCTTGCGAGGTTCTGAACTCCGTCCTCCCAATTCCCCTTGAATGGGTTAGAGGTGCGCAATGCAACCGTGTTGTATGAGATATGATCGAACAAGTAAAGAATGAAATGCTATGATGAAACACACACACAACCAATCCAAGCAACCAAGGATATAGCAATATCAAGCACACACAATCAAGCCAAGCATATAATAATGAATTGCAATATAAAGATGCAAGGCAACACAAGCAAGTATATAATAAGTATGAAATGAATGATGCTTGTAAGAAATGAATGCTTGCACAAATGTAAAGAGAGAGAGTTAGAGATATTGGACAATCGCAAACACAAGGATATGATTCGAGGTTCGAGCCCCTAGCTCTACATCCCCGCCTACACCACCGTGTAGGATTTCCCAATCCACTATAGGAGTACCAAACTCCTCTCTCAACCTTACAAGCCACCGAGGCTATACAACACACAATCCACCTCTACCGAAGAGGGATACGGCCCGTAGCCAAATACAACAACCACCTCTACCTAAGAGGCTCACAAACCAATCACAATACCACTCCGATCACCTCTACCGAAGAGGGATTCACAAAAGCAAGGAGGGTTTACAACAAGTGGTTCCACAACCACAAACTCTCTTTTCTTTCTCTTTTCTTTCTTTTCCACAAAAACAAAGATCCTAATAGTTTAGGATAGAAGATAGCTCAAGTGTGGAAACTAGGTGTTTTGGAAAACAAGCAACAAAGAAAAACACTTGGGAAATTTCTTGTAAAAGATAGAGAATGAATGCCAATACAAAATCCCAAATTCCAATTTCTTTGATTTTTCCAAAACCCAAATCAATAAAGATGAGAAGTTAAAAGCACTAAAACTCTTTTTAAAACTCTTTTAAACTCTGCTGAAAACCAGAAATTTTCTCTTAAAAACCTTAGCCAAAATCCCCAAAGAGATGGAGTTTATATAGGCCAAACAGAAAACTAGCCGTTAGGCTGATGTGGCAATTTTGACAGCCACCGGTCGACCGGCCCGGTCGACCGCCAACGGTCGAAAATATGACCGTTGGGGCTCCGGTCGACTGCCAGTCGACCGACCAAAAGGAGGAAACCCAGTTTCCTTCTATCGGTCGACCGACCCAGTCGACCGAAAAAGATACAGAGAGCAAACTCTCTATATCGGTCGACTGGGTCCGTGACCCGGTCGACTGACGGACATGCACAGCCTGTGCATATCCGGACACAGCAGCCGGTCGACTGTCCCGGTCGACCGGTCTGCCTGAAATACAGTTTTTCTGGGCAGATTTTTGAGATAGAAAATTTGTAAAAAATCTTTTAAACACTTCTAAAAAATCCACAAAAATATGTTTTATCATTTTACTTGAAAACTAAACTTGTGATAAAAATTTCAAGACATATATCAATCATATCAATTCATTTTTGTGTCTTGCCAATTTTATCATAAGTAAAACTTGTATTTTTATCAAACTAGATTTTTCCAAAAACATGAATAGGAATGTCAAAATAAGTTTGTCTATAAGTTAAGCATGTATGTATAACTAGAAAACATCTACTATACATATAAATCATGAAAACTTGTTTTGATCCAACTATTCATAAAATCAACATTAAAACATAAAACGTGTGTGTTTGTGCACTTGAGCATATCAACTAAACTAAGCTTTACAAATGGATCTAAAACACACTAAACTAGGATACCTAAGTCTTCTCTTGATGATCTCCATCTTCAAGTAGACTTGCTCCCAAACGCGATCCACCGAGTGCAAAGGTATGATCTTTAAGCTTTGGCACCGGAATCACCATGATAAGCTTCCAAACACCTTGTTGAAGCTAATCACCAACACTAATATCCTGCTAATGATCTGAAACTTAGAAACACATGAATATTAGTAAATATAACTACATGAGTTGATCATCATCAAAACTAGAGTTGAAGGCCATTGGGCCAACAAGAAGAGCTTGAGGAAATTTCAGAGGAAGAAGATGCTTGTGTTGCATCTTTAAAAGCAGGAATTAGGTCCTTTAAAGAGAGAGTTTTCCATCATCATAAAAATCTTTAGGCAGAGAACACAATCCTTGGACAGAAAACACAATCCTTGGACATAAAAAGAAATCTTGCTTTGGTCAGAGTTCACTGTAGAACTTGGGCAGAGAGCTCTCAACGGCTAACTCTGACCTAATGACAGGACATGCAAATGATGCGAATCTCAGCAGCTATTTCTGACTTAATCTGGTGACAAGATTTGAAGGGATTTTATTTTATTGTAAATCTAAAAATAAAATTAGCAAAACTTAGCCTATTCGGGTCATACTTGCGAAGCTCTGAAATCCGGATTTGCACCCTCTCGTGGCGCCCATGCGCATTAAGGTTTTCCAGACCTGATAACCCAATTTTCTTCACTAGACCTCACTGGGCTTGTGTGCGCGTGAGCACCCCCTCGTTTCTAGCCCCACACAACCCATCATGAAAGATGCTTCATATTTAAATACTATAGAGTTCTTTTCCTATCCAATATGGGGCTAAAAGAACTTTACATAATTTTAAAAAACCCTCAAATACTAACAATCCCCTAGTATTTCAAAATTAAAAAGGAAGAATAATAAGAACGAGAGAAAAGATGAGGAGTCAAATATGGAGGAAACATGAGAACTCAAAGCCTCAATAGTGATGACTTTTGGTTTATGAACCATAATCTAGGATATGTAGGTGTGTCCCACAGGAAGTTGGTGAAATAAAAAGTTTTTATGAACAAATCTCCCTAATTGTGGATTATTGACTTACTACTCACATATCATTCTCAGAACCGAGTTGTTCAAAACGGGTTGGCGCAAATCGGCTATGCGCTCTACCTGGATATTCATGAGCACTCTAGAGAATATATCTACATTCTCATAGGAGGTGGCCCCACTTTCACACTCATATGGGTGGATTCATCAAGTGTGCATTGCAATTAAACACACCACCCAATAAGGGTTATGTTAATCCATTAAGAGCTAATGCTCATCCTTTACATATTGCAATTTGCACTATCTACATCAGAGGAAGGACTTCTCAATAATAAAATAATGATAGTGCATCACCATGTCAACAAATTATTTATTATTACCCATATGAGCCTACTTCATGAGTTCATCAATCACATAAATTGGGTTACTATCATTTTTGACTCTTTATTATAGATATGAATCTCATTCCTCTCGATGTCTTCTCCACTAGTTTTCTTCCTAGTGGTTTGGTAAATAGATTATTTATATTAAGCTCTAATCTCACATGATCAAGAGATATGATCCCATCATTCAGCAACTGCTTTATAATTTTATGTCTTAGGCGTAGGTGTCTACTCTTTTCATTGTATATTTTATTCTTAACTCTAACTATAGTAGCTTGGTTATCATAATTAATAAACACAGACGGAGCTGGTCTCTTCTAAATTTGTATATCAATTAAAAGATTCCTGATCTACTCAGCTTCAGTACCTACCTTCTTTAAGACAACAAACTCAGACTCCATAGTGGAGTGAGCTGTGACGGTTTGCTTGGATGATTTCAAGACACTACGCCTCCACCAAGTGTGATCACATATCCACATATGGACTTTAACTCATCTGATCTGAGATCCAGTTAGCATCTGAGTATCCCTCTAAAAGAGAAAAAAATCACATGTCAAATTGTAATTATTAGTTCCTTTTAGCACTCGATATAATATTGTCCAATAGTTCTTATTAGGACAATCAGTGTAACGACTAAGTCATCCCACTACATAAGCAATGTCAGGTCGTGTATAATTTATCAAGTGCATTAAACTACCAATCATTTGTGCATACTCAGATTGTGACACACTTTATTCTTTATTCTTTCTTAAGTGAATGCTGTCATCATAAGGTGTGAAAACAAGAGTGCAGTCAAAATGATCAAATCTCTTCAATATTCTTTCTATATAGTGTCATTGTGAAAGCACGATACGATCAAAATCTCTATTTATTTTAATTCCTAATATCACATCAACTTCAATTATGTCTTTCATGTCAAAATTAGAGGAGAAAAATGATTTGGTGTTATTTACAATTTCTAAGTTTGTACCAAATATAAGCACATCATCAACATATAAACATATGACAACACTAACATTATCCTCAAATTTAGTATAAATACATTTATCAGTCTCATTAATCTGATAACCATAAATGACAAGAACACTATCAAATTTATCATGTCATTATTTGGGTGCTTGTTTTAAACCATATAAAGATTTTACAAGTTTGCAGACTTTGTGTTCATTTTCAGTTGTCACACAACCTTCAGGTTGGTCCATATATTCTAGTTCTCCATTTAAGAATGCAGTTTTAATATCCATTTGATGTATCATAAACTTATGAATAGATGTTAAGACAAACAACACTCTAATAGATGCAATTCTAGTCACAGAAGCAAATGTATCAAAATAATAAAAGTCTTTTTTTTTAGTGTATCTTTTAGCAACCAGTTTAGCTTTAAATTTATCCAAAGACCGATCAGGTTTCAGTTTTCTTTTAAATATCTATTTGCAACCAATTGATTTTACACCTGGTGGCAAATCAATAAGTTCCCAAGTGTGATTTGATAATATGGATTCTAATTTATTGTTAACAGCTTCTTTCCATAATAGAGCATCCGGAGAGGAGATAGGCTCTTTATAAGTGAGAAGGTCATCACCAACAAGAAATGTAAAGAAATCATTATCAAAGTCAGTTTCTTTTCTAACTCTTTTACTTCTCCTTAGTTCAATGTCTTCATTATGATCATATTCTTGTGCATGACTAGATGATGAAGTATGAGAAGGTTTATCTACATGATTTTCAATAGAAAAACATGCTCAAAAAATTCTGCATTTTTAGTTTCAACAATAATGTTAACCTTCTAGCATTATTATCACTTCTAGTCACAAGAAATGTATATGAAGCACTATGATGTGCATAACCTATAAACAAGCGGTCAAAGATTTTGGGTCCTAGTTTCTTTCTTTTGAGTTCAGGTAGAAGAACTTTAGCTAGACACCCCTACACTTTTAAATGGTTTAAGTATGGTGCATGTCTTTTTTAGAGTTCATATGGGGTTGTGTCGATTTTCTTATATAGTATTCTATTTTGAATATGACAAGCAGAGAGTATAGCCTTCCCCCCACGGTTTGGAGGTGCACCAGAACTTATAAGCATAACATTCATCATATTTTTGAGTGTTTTATTTTTTCTTTCAGCAACACCATTCGATTCAGGTGAATATGGAGAGGTAGTCTCATGAATTATGCCATATTCACTAAATTTATTAAATTATTTAAGTACATATTCACCACCTCTATCTGATCTCAATCTCTTGATTTTCTTATTTAGTTAATTTTCAACTTCTGATTTATATTTCAGTAACATCTCAAAGGCTTCATCTTTAGATCTCAATAGATAAACTCTTATATATATAAAATAATCATCAATGAAGGTAATATAAAATCTTTTACCACCTATAGTTAAATTATTTTTCAGATAACCAAGATCACTATGAATAAGCTTAAACAATTCAGATTCTCTTTGTACACTTTTGCATGATTTCTTAGTGGATTTAGATTCAACACATATTTCACATTTGTCATAATCAGATATAATTACATTATGCAGAAGACCGATATCTTTCATTTTCTTAACGTAAGAAAAATCGACATGTCCTAACCTACTATATCAAAGATCACAAGAATCAATTATGTAAGCAGAAGAAGTAGATGCATTTTCATTCATGATTTCAAGTACATTCAGCATAAATAAATTCTGACTACAGTACCCTTTACCAATAAATTGTCCATTCCTAATCATTACAATTTTATCAGATTCAAAGCAGACTTTAACTCCTGCTTTTCCAAGAAGAAAAACAGAAATGAGGTTCCAACGAATCTCTGGAACATGAAATACATCTGTAAGAGAAAGAATCTTCCCAGAAGTGCGCTTGAAAAGCACCTTTCCCTTACCCACAATGGGTGAAGGCCTCGAATTGCCCATTGAACAGCAAAAAGTAAGTAAAAGAATAAGTAAAAAGAGTGTGGGTCGATGTTACTGTTTTTGTGATTCTTCTGTAGTAGCGAGGTGGCTATACGGGTCGTATCCACAAGGAGAGAGAGAGCGATGAAAGCTTGATGCGGCTTCTTTGTTCGAGAAAAGAGAAAGTTCTTTATTTCAAAATAAAGAATTGGAAAATGAAAACAAGTTGGTTTCAAAAATTATTTTAGAATGATTTAGTGGTTGTAAAAGTGATTTTTCTAGATGGTAAAAGTGCATGGCTAACTTTCTACTAATTGCTCCCACTAATCCCTAACTTCTTGAAGATGTAGCCTCACGATGGATCATAGGCAAGCTTAACCCTTATGCAAAGGAACTATTCACGTGGAAATCGAGTGAAAGTTCTTCCTATAACTTAGCTTAACACGGCAAAAACTTGGACATTCCCTTATCAAGATCCAATTGAAGGCGAGAATGGGGGAAGACACAAGTGCACTAATGGTATCGACAAAATTAAAAGGAAAATCTCTAATTTTAAACAAATAAAGCATGTAATCCATAGATCATCAAAAATCCGTTAAGCACGAAATATAAGAAAGTGAATACTTGAATATAAGTTAGAGTTAGAACCCTCGTCTTAAGATGTCATAGCTCTCGTTTGCACAAGGCTTGTTTACACTATTGACTCATTTGAGTTTATCAATCAAGTTTAGAGATTAGTGGGTTAGTAGTTAGTTAGCCATGCTATGGAGAAGTTAGTTACGCATGGTAGTAAAAGAAACAATCAAAGAGAAGAGGTAAGGAGAAAAGAAGTTACACTAAAACAAAGAGATAAGAGCAAAGGAAAGCAACTAGAAAATGAAAAGAAGAAAGAGAAGTAGTTACTTGTATTAGCTTGTCAGCTTTCAAATACAACTTGTACATACTCTCTCTCTTTCACTCTAATGGCTAAAACTAAAACGAGAAGAAGAAAGAAACAACAACTACAATTCCTAACAACAAAGCAACAAATACAACTCTATTCTCTGAATATCTCTCAACTGAAGACCCCTGGGGGGTATTTATAGGCACTAGGGGGAACCCCAGGCCTAAGGCCCGGGCGCGCGGGCCCACATGGCCGCGAAAAGGCGGTCCAGGCCGCGTTTTCGTGGCCATGCCAGGGCGGCGCGCGCAGTGCGTTGTCCTGTCTGTCCCTGTCAGGTGGATCTTCTGGTTTCTGGATTTGATGCCCTGGACTGACAAAATCTTCACTCTAAAGTCAATGGCTACTTGGTAGGCCTTTAATCAACCATTAAATGGTGGTTTAGGGTCTTCTTCTTCATTTGCACACCATGGACCTAGGATCAAGCAAGTAAATCTTTATTAACAGAATTTTACATCAAATAAATATGAGAAAGTGATAAAAATTTTGCAAAATTAGAGACTAATCACGCCCCCACACTTATCTTTTTGCTCGTCCCGAGCAAAACAAAAATAAGAAAATTATTACACCACTTTCGCAAGTGACGCGATTACACTGAGCATGTGCAACAAGCCTTTAAACCTCTAGGTTTCCCCTAGAGGAGGAGTGTTGTCTCCTGAGGGTTTTCAGTAGATTGCACCCACAAAATTTAGTAAGTGAAAAAATACTTAGTTGTTAGCAAACTCTTTCAAGAAAAAGAATTTTCAATCATCTAAGTAAAAATGACCGAATGATGTAAGAATTAGGTACAACCCTCATAAGTCCTCCTATACTTTAGCCTTCATAAAAGAAGAAATTATGATTTTTCTTTAAATTTTAGAAAAGGATATTGTACTTCTAAATCATTCTATTATTTTGCTTTAGATAAATATGCATAATGTGTAAGTGTGATGTGCTTGGGATTTTTCAACTCAACTTTAAATATTATTTAATTTTATTAATATTTATTTATTATTCTTGGTTTCATTAGGCTTTCTATTTTACTCATGTAACACATAACAAACCGATGACTCCCAAACCAGATGGTTTTAGGGCACCAGGTGGAAAAACACCCCTCGGGTCAAATATGCAAGTAGAGTAGGCCACGAAAACAAGATTTACTTATATATTATATATTGATTTTTCTTTTTGGTGTGAGTAATCATGCTTATTGAGGCACAATTATCCAGCATTTTTTTTTCAGAGTTGTGTCTCTAAATCCCAAGTATGTGTGTGTGATTTATGCATATTCTACTAAGGCTAAATAAAAGGTATGAGTTATTTTCCTTATCCCTCCTAACTCTTTAGTCAAACTAATTTTTCTTGTTTATTTTGGCAAAAATAAAGATTCATTAATAAAGTTCCCTTAATTCCTAAAACCTTTTGGAATTTTTATAAAGAGTATGAAATTTCTTTTCAATCTGGAGAATTTTTTTTTTGTGAAAGAAGAAAGAGAATAAAAGGTAAAAGAAAAAGTATTAGCACCCCCACACCTATCTAATGCATTATCCTCAATGAATGTATATGGAAATGCGAAGGCAATAAATAGAGTGAAGAAATGATGTTACCGTCTTTGTGGACTCGGGCCGGCCAAGTGCGAATAAGCTAAAGAAATGTCAAAAAATGGAGAAGGGGTAAGCAGATAAAAAAATTATTATTTTTTAGTTGTTGTGGTTAGGTGTATGACGGGTCAAAAAGAGTCAGCACACTATCATCCGGAGTCATAGGCTCAGTGGTCAAGAAGGGCTTCAGTCGTTGCCCGTTCATTTTGAATTCCGTGTTGTTCTTAGGGTCGACAATAATCATAGCACCGTGTAGGAAAACGGTGCGCACAATGAACGGTCCAGACCAACGAGTCTTCAGCTTCCCCGCGAAAATATGGAGCCTAGAGTTATACAGCAGAACCTTGTCTCCCGGGGCAAAGTTTTTTCGGTTTATGATCTGATCATGAAAAAGATTAGTCCTGCTTTTGGTAATCCGAGCATTTTCATATGCTTCATTCCGTATCTCCTCTAATTCTGAGATCTGAAGTTTTCTTAGCTCACCGGCCTTACTCAAATCAAAATTGAGCTGCTTAATGGCCCAGAGGGCATGGTGTTCTAATTCTACTGGCAGATGACAGGCTTTTTTGAATATGATTCTGTAAGGAGACATCCCCAGTACTGTTTTAAAAGCAGTGCGGTAAGCCTACAATGCATTATTGAGTTTGACCGACCAATCCTTTCGGTTTTGTCCGACAGTCTTTTCTAAAATGAGCTTGATTTGTCGATTGGTGACTTCGACCTGCCCATTCGTCTGGGGGTGATACGGAGTAGATAACTTGTGATTATGGAATATTTTCGCATCAGAGCTTCAAAAACTCTATTGCAGAAATGCGATCCATTATCACTAATTATCGCTCTAGAGGTACCAAATCGGGAGAAGATGTTCTCTTTGAGAAATTTGACAACCACCTTGTTGTCATTGGTTTTTGTAGGCATAGCTTCTACCCATTTAGAGATGTAATCAACAACAACCAAAATGAACTGGTTGCCGAAGGAATTAGGGAATGGTCCCATGTCGATACCCCAAACATCAAAAGTTTCAACTTCCAGGATCGGGTTCAGGGGCATCATGTCTCTTCTTAAAATTTTCCCAATTTTCTGACAATTTGCGCATGACTTGCAAAAATGATATGAGTCTTTGAAAAAAGTGGGACAGTAAAACCCACTTTATAAAACCTTCTCTGCAGTCTTGCGGGGACCGAAGTGTCCTCCGCATGCAAGGTCATGGTAAAAGCTGAGCACACTCCTCTGTTCCTTCTCTGGTATGCATCGTCGAATAATCTAGTTGGGACAATACTTAAAAAGATACGGCTCTTCCCGGAAGAAGTACCACACTTGGGCAAAGAAGCGATATTGGTCTTGTTTTGTCCAGTCAGCGGGTAATTGACCAGTGGCCAGGTAATTAACAATGTCCGCATACCAGGATTCCTTAAAAATGGCCAGGATGTGCTCGCCTGGGAAATCCTCGTTGATCAGAGCTTGTATGCTCGGTGCATTCAGAATTCATGAGAGATGATCAGCGTTCACATTTTCTATACCTCGTTTATCCTAGATTTTCAAGTCAAATTCTTAAAGCAAAAGGATCCACCGAATCACTCGGGCTTTTGCTTCCTTCTTGGTCATGAGGTATTTCAGTGCTGAGTGATCCGTAAAAATCACCGTCTTTGAGCCTAACAAGTGGGGCCGGAACTTCTCTAACGCAAAGACAACGGCCAATAATTTCTTCTCAGTCGTTGTATAATTTTGTTGGGTGTCATTCAAAGTCCTACTCGAGTAGTAAATCACGTGCTGCCTATTGTCGATGCGTTGTCCTAGAACAGCGCCAATAGCAAAATTAGCGGCATCGCATATGATTTTGAATGGTTGGGCCCAATTAGGAGCAGAAATAATAGGCGCAGAAATAAGTTCTTACTCAAACTTCCCCCATGACTTGAAACATTCATCGTTAAAATCAAAGCGAGCAGGTTGGTTAAGGGCTTGGCGATTTTGCTAAAATCCTTAATGAACCGTCGGTAGAACCCAACATGCCCTAGAAAGGATCTAATATCCTTGATGTTTTTGGTGGTGGAAGCTTAGCAATCACTTCTACTTTAGCCTTGTCCACTTTAATGCCTCTCCTAGAAATCTCATGGCCTAAGACAATCTCCTGTCTCACCATGAAGTGACATTTCTCCCAGTTTAGAGTTAGGTTCTTCTCCTTACATCTTTGTAGCACTAACTCTAGGTGATGAAGATACTGATCAAATGAATCTCCGTAGATGGAGAAGTCATCCATGAAAATCTCAAGAAAACGTTCTACCATGTCGGAGAACAAACTGAGCATGCACCATGGGAATGTTGCAGGAGCATTGCACAATCTAAAGGGCATGCGTCGATAAGCGAAGGTTCCGAACGGGCAGGTGAACATGGTCTTTTTCTGGTCTTCTGTAGCAATGGGGATTTGATTATATCCCGAGTACCCATCTAGGAAGCAATAGTACTCATGTCCAGCCAATCGTTCCAGCATTTGGTCGATGAAGGGTAGCGGGAAGTGGTCTTTACGGGTGGTTGCATTCAACTTTCTATAGTCGATACAGACACGAACCTTGGTAGGCAGTCTTGTCTGCACCAACTTTTTTTGCTCATTTTCAACCACCGTAAAGCCAGCTTTCTTTGGGACCGCATGAACAGGGCTAACCTATTGGCTATCAGAAATGGGATGAATGATCCCATTATCTAATAGTTTCAAATTTCTGCTTTAACTGCCTCTTGCATGAGTGGGTTAAGCCTGCATTGTGGGTCCCTCCTTGGGGTTGCTTCATCGGTCAAATAGATCCTATGTTACACTATAGCTGGACTTATCCCTTTGATATCCTTCATCGTCCATCCAATGGCTTCCCTATGTCTTTTCAGAATAGACATTAAACTGTCCTCATGTTGCTCAGTCAGGTGAGATGCTATGATGACTGGCAAGGTGTCCTTTCCGCCCAGGTAGGCGTACTTGGGGTGTTCAGGTAAGGCTTTTAGCTCTAGGGAAGGTGTTGCTTCATTGGAGGCAATCTCTAGACTTTCAATCCTATGACGAGGTACACTTGGGCTGGATGCCCAATCTACTGCCGAATCTACGATCTGGTCAAGATTAAAATCCTCAAACTCCAGATCAAACTCTGCCTCTGTCTCTATCTCCATGCTTTCCTCATGCTCACTGGTCAAATTTTTAATGGAATTGACCTCAAAAGTCTGATCATTGATATCCCTAGGTTGTCTTCCAAGATTGAAGACATTGACTTCCTTTGTCATGTCTCCAAAGGTCAATCACATGGACCTGTTCCTATAGTTGATTATGGCATTGGCTGTAGCAAGGAATAGGTGCCCTAAGATGACTGGAGTTTGAGATCTTAGATTGGACACAGGTTAGGTCTCAAGCATGATGAAGTCAATGGGGTAAATGAAATCCCCAACCCGGATAAGGACGTCTGTGATTTCTCCCTTGAGGATTTTCACAGATCGGTTAGCTAACTGAATGGTGACTCGGGTTGGGCTCAGCTCGCCCAACCCAAATTGCTGGTATACTAAGAGAGGTAGCAAGTTGATACTTGCTCCCAGGTCAAGAGGTGCTCGGCTAATTTCTGTTTGTCTTATGGTGTAGGAAATTGTAGGACATCCGGGATCCTTGTATTTCACCAGAATAGGACCAGACAGAATTTCGCTTATATTGGTTGCCAAGAACACTTTCTTGGGCACATTTGTCTTTCTCTTCTTCGTACACATATCGTTAAGAAATTTGGCATAGGCTGGGACTTGTTGGATAACATCAAGAAGAGGCACATTCAGTTTGACCTGGTTAAACATGTCTAGCATCTTTTCCATGTGCATATTCTTATTGTTGTTCCTAAGCCTATTGGGAAAGGGTGCTACAGGCTTATGAACTTGCTCAGCAGCTTTGTCCTCGTCAGATGTTTGAGGAGCAGATTGGGAGGAACTAGCAGAGGTGGAGGCTGGAGTAGGATCAGTTTGGATTGGCTTTTTCTATTGGTAGACCTGGTTGTCTACCTTCTTTCCAGATCGGAGTGTGTGAACAACATTGCACTGGTTGATCGATGGATCCTGAATTTCATATGCTTGATTGGAGGTTTTTGAGTTAACTAGTGGCTGCTAAGTAAAGTACCCTTTGGTCTTTCACTTAGGGAGCTAGCTAATTGGCTTATCTGCATTTTCAATCTCGATATAGCCTGTGAATGGTTATTTAACGTTTGTCCCTGGTTTTATATGAAAGCAGTTTGGGACTTCATAAAAGCTTTCATGCTCTCCTCCAATTTGCTGAATTTCTTTTCCATTGGTGAACTCTGAGAGGAAGGAGATGGAGCTTGACTGGGAAAATTTGGTGGAGGACTGGGATAGTGAAAATTGTTGGAGAAATTAGGCCTAGGAGGATTGTTCTGTGCTCAGGAGAAATTTGGGTGATTCCTCCAACCTGGATTGTATGTTTGCGAGTAGGGATTAGGCAGCGGCTGTGAGTAGGCCGCGTTCAGGTGTTCCGGTGGCACTTGCTAGGTATGGAAAACGGGGCACTCTTCAAAGACATGGTTTGGTGCCTGACAGTACGAACAACCCGGATTGTGAATTGGTGGTGGGTTGATTTGGTTGACATTGGCGGGCTCTTTTGTCTCTAGAGCCTCGATCCTCCTCATTAGGATTGCAATATTAGCTTCTGCAGCTACGGATGATTCTAGAGATAGGATCCCTCCTCTTGAAGCTATAGATTGTGAATTCCTTGATTTTTCCGAGGCTGACTCCCATTGCAGAGTTTTCTCAGCTAAATCCTTAAATAAATCCCAACCCTGGTTCTCATCCTTTTGTAAGAACCCTCCCTGACATATGGTCTCTAAAAGGATTTTCGTTTGATAATCTAAGCCATCGTAGAGAATCTGGCACTGACGCTATTTCTCCACACCATGATGAGAGCACTGAGCTAGGAGATTTTTGAATCGCTCAAAGTATCTCCAAAATGGCTCGCTTGGTTCTTACCTGAATTGCATGATATTTTTTCTCATGAGGGTAGTTTTGTGGATTGGGTAGAATTTCTTCAAGAAAGCCTTGACGAAATCATCCCACGTCGTGACTGAATCTACCGCCAAACTGTACAACCATTTCTTCGCTAGGTCCTTTAGGGAAAAGGGGATGAAACGTAACCTAACGGCATCGTCTCCTAGCTGGGGTATTCACATCATGAGGCACACTTCTGCAAACTCCCTAACAAAGAAGTATGCGTCCTCTGATTCTAAGTCATGAAACTTTGGGGGAGTGTTGATGAATTAAGACTTTAATTCAAAATTATTCCCATTTGCCTCAGGCAGTTTTATACAAAATGGTAATGAGGTTCTGATCGGGTAAAATCTGTCCTGAAGTGACGCCATCACCGGCTCTGGATGTAAGGGTAAGGAAGTATTTCTGGTAATCTGGAAGATACAGGATCTCTTACCCACTCTTGCATGCAGCACACCACAAACAACGTGAAAACAACAAACAATCGAAAAGAATAAAAAACAAACAAAAGAAAGAAAAACAACCACCAAGCCTTAGTCTAAGGTACCTGGACTTAGACGACTCCTAACTGGTCGATTCTCCGGAGGAGGTTGTTGCAGGAACTCGACTACAAGCTAATCGGCCAGGAAAGGGCAAAGCTCGGGGGGAGGTATCCGGGCGTGAGCCACGAGCCTTAGTTACGCCAAACCACGAAACTCTCGAGGCTTTGCCTCTCAATCTTCTTTCCTTAGACACTGATTTTGTAGGAGTATAGTTCTTGCAATTTTCAACCTCGGTTAATCTCTTAGTGAGTTTGAGATGTCCCTAGGACCAACGTCTATCAGTTTTTAGTTAAGGCTTGGGATTGTGTGGGTGCACTTGGAGATGATTTTTGGGCTAAGGAAGGGTGATGAAATCCCCACCTTATCTTGTTTATTTGGGATTTTGCCCTTAATGTCAATTGTGGATTTTGCCCTTAATGTCAATTGTGCAAGTGTACAATTTATTCACAACAAGATAACACTCAAAGCGATAAATCACTCCAAAATGTTTGTCCTATTCTATATGAATGCACATGTACCTTTCCTCCAGCACTCTTCAACAGAAATTAAAATGAATTGAAATAGACACATGCTCTAAATGCAAAAGTCTAATCCAAATTTCAATTAAGCAACAAGTGAATTTATGTTGAGTTTATTATACATGTATAGGGTGAAGCATTCAATGGAACTAAAAAATTTAGAAAGCAATTTTAGCGGCTTTCGGCAATCTTGCAAACGAGTTTGTTAGTACTTCAATCGGAAAAACTCGTTTTTACACGAATTTTTTCGAGGGCAAATGAATCCTCGTGCAACGTCCTTGGCCACCTCTTTCGCTTCCTGTGATAGTGAGCTCCTTGGTACTTCTCTTACACACAACAATAAAGTCGTTCCCTCCCCGGCAATGGCGCCAAAATTTGATCAGCAAAAAGCAAGTCAAGAATAAGTAAAAAGAGTGTGGGTCGATGTTACTGCTTTTGCGATTCTTAAGTAGTAGCGAGGTGGCTATACGGGTTGTATCCACAAGGAGGGAGAGCGATGAAAGCTTGATGCGACTTCTTTGTTCAAGAAAAGAGAAAGTTCTTTGTTTCAAAATAAAGAATTGGAAAACGAAAACAAGTTGGTTTCAAAAATTGCTTTAGAATGATTTGGTGGTTGTAAAAGTGATTTTTCTAGATGGTAAAAGTGCATGGCTAACTTTCTACCAATTGCTCCTACTAATCCCTAACTTCTTAAAGATGTAGCCTCACGATGGATCATAGGCAAGCTTAACCCTTATGTAAAGGAACTATTCACGTAAAAATCGAGTGAAAGTTCTTCCTATAACTTAGCTTAATACGGCAAAAACTTGGACCTTCCCCTATCAAGTCCAATTGAAGGCGAGAATAGGGGAAGACACAAGTGCACTAATGGTATCAGCAAAGTTAAAAGGAAAATCTCTAATTTACAAAAAACAAGTAAAGCATGCAATC
This sequence comes from Agave tequilana, assembly GCA_038442645.1. Taxonomy (NCBI): domain Eukaryota; kingdom Viridiplantae; phylum Streptophyta; class Magnoliopsida; order Asparagales; family Asparagaceae; genus Agave; species Agave tequilana. The sequence continues at coordinate 343,753 of JAVJIF010030738.1, read as the reverse complement.
CATAGATCATCAAAAACCCGTTAAGTATGAAATATAAGAAAGTGAATACTTGAATATAAGTTAGAGTTAGAACCCTCGTCTTAAGATGTCATAGCTCTCGTTTGCACAAGACTTGTTTACACTATTGACTCATTTGGGTTTATCAATCAAGTTTAGAGATTAATGGGTTAGTAGTTAGTTAGCCATGCTATGGAGAAGTTAGTTACACATGGTAGTAAAAGAAACAATCAAAGAGAAGAGGTAAGGAGAAAAGAAGTTACACTAAAACAAAGAGATAGAGCAAAGGAAAACAACTAGAAAATGGAAAGAAGAAAGAGAAGTAGTTACTTGTATTAGCTTGTCACCTTTCAAATACAACTTGTACATACTCTCTCACTTTCACTCTAATGGCTAAAACTAAAACTAGAAGAAGAAAGAAACAACAACAACAATTCCTAACAACAAAGTAACAAATACAACTCTATTCTCTGGATATCTCCCAACTGAAAACCCCTGGGGGGTATTTATAGGCATCAGGGGAAAGGGGGCCAGGGGGAACCCCTGGCCCAAAGCCCGGGCACGCGCGCGCCCACATGGCCACGTTTCAGGCCGCATTTTCGCGGCCATGCCAGGGCGGCGCGCGCCTGGCTTCACGCATTGCGTTGTTCTGTCTGTCCCCTGTCAGGTGGATTTTCTGATTTCTAGATGTGATGTCATGGACTGACAAAATCTTCACTCTAAAGTCAATGACTACTTGGTAGGCCTTTAATCACCCATTAAATGGTGGTTTAGGGTCTTCTTCTTCATTTGCACACCATGGACCTAGGATCAAGCAAGCAAATCTTTATTAGCAGAATTTTACATCAAATAAATATGAGAATATGATAAAAATTATGCAAAATTAGAGATTAATCACCCATGAAAACTTGTTCATCATCATTAACAGAAAAGTAAGAAGATAAAGCTCCTCTTCGGCACATATATGTCGGGTTGCCTCGGAATCAATCACCCAATTCTTATTATGTGCAATTATGTTAACTTTAGAGATTACTGTAGCAATAATATAACTCTCAAACAGGCTAGCTTATGGTTTGGATGAAGCCTCTCCAGTCTTCCGGAACTTACACTATGCATAGTAGTGTCCGAGTTTGTCACATACAAAACGGTTTCCTTTCTTCTTGAAAGTAGAGTTAGTGTTTCTTTTCATCTTAAGGTTCTGATTTGATTTCAATTGGCTTATGAAAATGTTTCTTTAGTTTAGAAGGCATACTTTTAATTAGATTTGTCTTGGAAGTAAGCTTCTTGACCCTTTCTATTTTCTCTCTTTCTTTGTTTTTCTCTTCAATTCTAATATGAATTATTACATCTTCAAGATTCATTTGTTTTCTTTTACGCTTTAGTTCTTTCTTGTAATCTTTTCATGAGTCGAATAGTTTTTCAATTAAGGCTCCCACAACAAAGGCTTCGCGTAGGGTAATATTTTCATTTTTAAAATCATTAATTAGAACATGGTATTCATGAATTTGAGAGAAAATATCTTTTTCGTCAGACATCTTGAAGAATGTATTTCTTATTAAGACTTTTCAAAATTCAGTTGCAGTTTTATAAGGATAGTAAGTATCAAACAACACATTACTAAGTGTGCTGAGAATGATGTGTCTACAAATTTTGTTGGCATTTTTTCAGTTTCGCAATTCCTTTTCTTTCTCTGGTTTAGGATCAGTTATAGGAAATCATAACCAGTTACATCAAGTGTAGACATAGCTTTTTCTTACCATCTTTTAAAGTGGGTTTCATTAAATGGTTCAATTCTAGAGATGTCAAGTAGAGACTTAACATTAGTAGCAGCAAGCATAGCAGTATCCACATATACTCTTAAGATTGTTGAAAAATATGTACGAATTACTGTTAAACTATTTAAATTAAACTTTCAAGAAGGAAGAAACTTCTCTTGTTTAAATCGGGCCGTGTGAAGCATTGTCCTTAAGAGTAGATCACACCCCTCTGAGAAAGTATCTAGGTGCAGAAGGTTGATGACGACCTATCTTCTAGGATTCAACGATTGCTGGCCTTACAAGCGTGCACTCGCAATGCACAGGCCCTCGAACATCTCAGTTTTGTTCCCTCTAGAGATGCAGGAAGCACAGAAGAGTCTGAGAAAATTTCAGAGGAGGAAGAAGATGGTTGTGTTTTGTCTTTGAGAGCATGGATCAAGTCCTTTATAAAGAGACATGAAAATGATGCGGATCTCAACAGATATTTCTGACCAAATCTGGTGACAAGATTTGAAGGGATTTTATTCTAATTTTAAATCAAAAAATAAAATTAGCGAAACTTAGGGGGTGTGATGCGGGCACACATGTGCATTAAGATTTTTCGGACCCGATAACCCATTTTCTTCACTGGGTCTCACTTGGCTTATGTACGTGTGAGCAACCCCTAGTTTTTAGCCCTACACATCTTCAAGATTCATTTATTTTCTTTTACGCTTCAGTTCTTTCTTGTAATTTTTCCATGAGTCAGGTAGTTTTTCAATTAAGGCTCCAGCAACAAAGGCTTCGGTTAGGGTGATGTTTTCATTTTTAAGATCATCAATTAGAACATGATATTTATGAATTTGAGAGGAAATATCTTTTTTATCAGACATGACAAAATTCAGAAAATTTTCGATAGCAAAATTTTGAGTTCCAGCATCTTCAAGAATGTGTTTATTATTAAGACTTTTCATAATTTCAGTTGCAATTTTATAAGGATAATAAACATCAAATAGTTACTAAGTGTGCTGATAATACAAATTTTGTTGGCATTTTCTCAGTTTTGCAATTCTTTTTCTTTCTCTGGTTTAGGATCAGTTATAGTAAAGGTATAATCAGTTACATTAAGTGTAGTGATTGTACACATATTTTGCATTCTTTTCATTACACTCCTACATTTATCGTGTAATAAATCTGCTAATTTTTTTGTCTTAATTTTTATTTTGTAGAAGATAATAATGAAGAGAAGGAGGATTAAACCAAATAAATACCAGTTAAAATTAGATTTAACTGGATCTATTTGGTTAGCTGAGGATGATGATCTAGTTAGAATAAATCAAGGATTGAGGCAAATGTTCAGCTGAAGATCAGAGCAAATAAGAAAGATAACACCAAATGGAAACCGGTAAAATTCATATTTTTATAAATCCATTTTGGTTAGCTAAAGATTAACTGAGGATAATATCAAATACAGAGAGATAAATGGATAGAGAGAAGATCAACGGATGAGATGAATTAAGTTTGACTCAGATTCTGACTGGATACATTTTAGTATTTGAATCATAACTTTCACTACTGAATATCAAATATGATGATTCAAGATGATCCAGAAAGAGGACTTAAAGGGCTACAACTTTTAAGTTGATCATTATTTCTAATTCTATCATTTGATAAGTTATATTTAACAATCAATACGCCAGTAAACTGCAGATCAGAACTGAATATCCACATCAAATCAAGTTTGGAGATAAGGAGAGGATTCAAATTCAGAAATAGCCAACTTCCCTTATCTTCATACTCCACTACCCTATGCATTTCTCCTATAAATACCTGCAATCTCAAAGGCAAAAAGGGACGACGAAGCAGAGAATAGAACTTAGGATAATTTGTAGTTTGTAACTTACGTTTTTAGTTTTCTTTTATGTAATTTTTACTTTTCTTTATGTAACTGAGAGGAGAGACGACTTTTATGGAGGAATGAGAGCAAGCTTGTACTGCAAGTGACACCAGTGTAAGTGATCTCTTCTTTCATTATTATTTGAATCGAATAAAAATTTCTTTTTCTTTCTTTACTCTTGTTTTCTTTTACTCTCCTCTGATGTGTTGCAATTCAAGAGAATCCGATAGCCTCGAGACTGCTTAGCCATTGCAAGTGCCCTTGATGGCCTATGGTGATGAACAATCCTTCTCTTGCTAGTATAGTTTGCCCTTTTATTCGTAGTGTAGATTGAGAATGAGGAAGATCCCATACGCCATGCTTGATTGCCTTCAAAGACAAGGTAAGTCGTCGCAACGGATCCAAGGTATATGAGCACTGAAGAGGTAGGTAATTTTTAGGTTGTCTTTCTTTTAATTATTTAGTTTAGAACACCAACAACACCTACTTCTTTTATCACTCCTTTTCCATTTCTTTGTACATATCCAATTCTGGTTTCTCCATCTTCCCAATCTTTCACTTTCTGCCTAACTTCATTGCAATTTATTTTTTTTCTTTTTAAGAACTAAAAGAAGAATTTTTAACCATTAATGGTAGCGTAAAAGAGAACATGCTAAACAAGCTTCCATTGCTAGTCCCTCCTGTGGATCACGACCCGCATAGCCACTTACTATTGCGATAGAATTAAGTAACTTGCACTCTTTAATCTTAAAATCTGAAATACTGTATTCTTGTGTGCAGGTCTACCTCAATCAAATTTTGGCGCCGTTGCCGGGGAGGGACGGTAAGTTACTCTCTTTAAAAATTTACATTTTTGGTTAACTTTCTTCTTTGTTTTTTTGTACAGATTTAACAAGAAATATCGGTTGCAGTGGACATATAAGTGGCCCTGGACTCTGCTCAAGAAGCAGAGCCCAGAAGCCCTCAGATTTGCTACATTCCAGTGGCAAAACTGAGTGAACTACTAACCTGTATTTTTGCAAGTTGGCTGAATTGAAAATCTAAATTTCTGTAGCATTTATCTCCTTGTTTGACTCACAGTATATACATTTTTAACACAACAGTAAAAAATTGATTGTAAATGCTAAAAATGATTTAGATTTTACATTTAGGCACGTGTCTATTTCATTTCATTCTCTATTTACTATTGAAGAGTGCTGGAGCCAAGGTATGTGTGCATAGCATTTAGTATAAGATTCATTCTTGTATGAAATATTGCTTGAGTGTTACTTTTTTCTATATACTTGTACACTGCACTAAATTGATTTAAGGGCTTGTCCTATAACAAGATAAGGTGGTGAAGTCATTACCCTCCCTTATCCCACAAATAATCTCCTCACTCACTAACCCAAGCCTAACTAAAAATGAGTAGACGTTGGCCCTAGGGACATCTCGGACTCAATTAGGAGATTATCCTAAGGGGGAAAGGTGTTGGAGTTTGACTCCTGCCAAATCAGTGTCTAGGAAGGGGATTAAGGGCTGAAAGCCCGAAGGTTGGTGGTTACTTAATTAAGGAACGTCTTTGACGGATAACCTTCCACCAATCTTTCCCTAACCTGGCTGATTAGCTTGTGGTCAAAGTCTGCATTATACCTCCCGTGGACAGTCTAACCAGTTAGGAGTCGTCTAGGTCATAGGTTTACCTTAACTTAGGTTAGAATTTTTTTCTTTTTTGTTTGCTTATTTGTTTATTTTTCTTTGTTTATGTTTAACATTTATTGTGTGATATGGCTTATAACAATAATTTTTTCAATTTTAATGATAATCCATATTACACCCCAACCTCTTTTTCGGATATTACCAACCCGACATATCATAACTTTAACCAACCTAGTGTGTCGGATTGATCTTATCCGAATTAATATAACCCATGCCCCTAATCTTATAACCATAATTTTCAGAATAATTTCAACTCTTCACAGAGTCAATGGGGATTCACCTCTCTCGAGTTCAATTTTCAACCAACTTGTCCTCCTTATCCACCTTGTCCACAATATTTCCAACATTCATACTCAGTTCCACCAGTCCAAAATCGAAAACCATCAATTTTGAAAATGAGTATGCGTGAGTCCAAACTACAATCACAAAATCTGATGGACTCACAATTTTACCACCAATTCCAAAACAATACTTCATCTTTTCAAGACCAATCGCAACAAAATGATGAACCTGTCAACTATGAAAAGATGCTTGAAGCCATAACTTAGGCTCAAAACGCTCGTAATCATGACATAGATATGATGGTCCAAACTCTACGTTCTCACCGTTTGGCCAGTTCTGATGTCGTTAACCATTCTGTTAGAGCTGAAGAGTCATGTTGTTGTGAAAAACAGGGTTCCATTTCAGCACAATCATTTGAACTTGCCCAAATTCAAATTTTGAAAATGATATTGATAGTTTGGCAAGTTATTCCTTTCCTGAAATAGAACTTGAGAATGAATATGATCATGAACCTCAACTTAGTGATTCAATTTTACTTCCTGATTCAATTATGACTCCGGTGTCTTCACTTGATTTCAATCTTTGTCCGAGTCAGCATTGGATCCTGTGCCAATTCATACTGAAATTGAATCGCCCATCTTTGATGATCATTTTATTGAACTTGACCAATTTCATACTTTTGAAAGTCCCATTGACAAATTGGCAAGTTCTCATTTTTATGAAATTGAACTCAATAAGAATGTGACCTAGATTCTCAAATTTGTGATCCAGTTCAAATTCCCAAATCAATATTTGACTCCTGTTTTGTTACCCGATTTGAGTAATATTTAGAGTCAGTTTTGATTCCCACACCTGTCATTCTTGAACTTGAATCACCAATATTAAGTCACATTCCATTGTAGGAAAATGAATGTGGACTTGAGTTTCAACTTCTTGATTTGGACCCACTTCCTGAACCAATCTCGACTCCTGAACCTTTACTTGACTTAAGTCACTTTCCTGAGTCGGTATTAGTTCCCGTACTTCTTAAGTCCAAGTCAATCATTCTATCTTTTCACACTCCGTTTTGGGATAAGGTGGTTGACAAAATTGACTCCGAAATTGATTATAGAATTTGGAAATTAGATGGGGTCAAATATTTAATAAAATTCATTCATGTATATATCATTTTAGTGGGTTATATTAAAGAAATTTCTGGTGGGTTCCTCCGAACTCCACGAAAAGTCGATTGGGCTGCATTTCATGGACCAATCAGACCACCACCGGAACCACCACCTTAAGGTAATATTTCCTTCCCTTTTTTCTTTTTCATGCATCTATGCATTAATTCATACATTGAGGACAATGCATGAGATAGGTGTGGGGGAGGGTTCTAACATAACTTAGGTTTTTCTTTTTATTAAAAAAAATAACATTTTCTTTACTTTTAGAACTTTTTGAAAATAGAAACAATATTTTGACATATTTTTTGTAAGAAATTAAGTCAATTTTAAGGAATAGGAAAATCAAAATTAGTATTTCTTAAACTTGGTTAAAATAAGATTATTTGTTTGATTTTTAGAGTTAGGAAGATAATTTGTCAAAGTAATTTAGTCTTGATCCTTACCTTAATGAAATATGCACATTTCATACACTTACACACTTAGGGTTTAAAAAACGAAGATTCTTATGCCTTATAAAAAAAAGAAAAAATATATCTATGAAAGATGAACAAATCTAATTATTGATTAGCTAGGTGCTTTGGCCTAAGTAAGCCTTGGTATTTATGCGAAAGATGATTAGATAAGTTTGAGAAAAAAAATATATATAAAAATCCTCTGATTAAGCTGGGTATTTGTGTATAATAAAGCATAAGTATTCACGCCTAAAAGGGGTTCATATAATAAAATCTTTATTTTTGTGGCCTTATTTGATCGAGTCCTTAAGTCCTTAGGGTGTTTTCTCACCCAGTGCCTTAAAACTGTTTGGTTTGGGAGTCATCGATTAAAGGCTCGTTACATGGGTAGATTAGAAAGCCTAATAGAACTAAGAAATTATACCACAAAAAATATATATATAAATAAATAAGGTATAAGAGTTAGAGTTAATGAATCTTTAGTCAAATTTTCATAGTCACAAAGTGCATATGACTTAGGGTAAAGTAATAGACTACATGAGAAGTACAATTTGACTCCTTACTTCGATTGATAACAAATTTTTGAATAGAGACTAAGTTTAGGAATGAAAAATTCGATTTTCCTATAACTTATAGATTACTTAAATCTTACAATAATATTTCAAATATTTTTCTCTTTCAAAATGAGTTTTCAAAATACTAACATTTTTCTCTTTCTTTATGGATTTTGTGGGTGCAATCCACTGAAAACTCTCACGAGACAAAACTCGTCCTCTAGGGGTAACCTAGAGGTTTAACGGCTTGTTGCACACGGCTTGTTGCATAAGCTCAGTGCAATCGCGTGACCTGCGAAAGTGGTCTAATAATCTTTAGTTTAGTTTTATTGTTTTGCTAGAGGACGAGTAAAAGATAGGTGTGGGGGTGTGATCGTACATATATTTTGCATTCTTTTCATTACACTCCTACATTTATCGTGTAATAAATCTGCTAATTTCTTTGTCTTAAATGTTTATTTTGTAGAAGATAATAATGAAGAGAAAGAGTATTAAACCAAATAAATATCAGTTAAATTCAGATTTAACTGGATCTATTTGGTTAGCTGAGGATGATCCCAGATCTAGTTAGAACAAATCAAGGATTGGGGTAAATGTTCAGCTGAAGATCAGAGCAAATCAGAAAGATAATACCAAATGGAAACCAGTAAAATTCAAATTTCTATAAATCCATTTTGGTTAGCTAAAGATCAACCGAGGATAATATCAAATACAGAGAGATGAATGGATAGAGAGAAGATCAACGGATGAAATGAAGCAAGTTTGACTCAGATTCTGACTGGATACATTTTAGTATTTGAATCATAACTTTCGCTACCGAATATCAAATATGATGATTTAAGATGATCCAGAAAGAGGACTTAAAGGGTTACAACTCTTAAGTTGATCATTATTTCTAATTTTATTATTTGATAAGTTATATTTAACAATCAATACGCCAGTAAACTGCAGATCAGAACTGAATATCCACATCAAATCAAGTTTGGAGATAAGGAGAGGATTCAAATTCAGAAATAGCCAACTTTTCTTATCTTCATACTCCTCTACCCTCTGCATTTCTCCTATAAATACCTGCAATCTCAGAGGCAAAGGGTGACGACGAAGTAGAGAATAGAACTTAAGATAATTTGTAGTTTGTAACTTAGGTTTTTAGTTTTCTTTTTATTTAATTTTTACTTTTCTTTATGTAACTGAGAGGAGAGATGACTTTCATGGAGGAATGAGAGCAAGCTTGTACTGCAGGTGACACCAGTGTAAGTGATCTCCTCTTTCATTATTATTTGAATCGAATCAAAGTTTCTTTTTCTTTCTTTACTCTTGTTTTTTTACTCTCCTCTGATGTATTGCAATTCAAGAGAATCCGATAGCCTCGAGACTGCTTAGCCATTGCAAGTGCCCTTGATGGCCTATGGTGATGAACAACCCTTCTCTTGCTAGTATAGTTTGCTCTTTTATTCATAGTGTAGATCGAGAATGGGGAAGATCCCATACGCCATGCTTGATTGCCTTCAAAGACAAGGAAAGTCGTCGCAACGGATCCAAGGTATATGAGCACTGAAGAGGTAAGTAATTTTTAGGTTGTCTTTCTTTTAATTATTTAGTTTAGAACACCAACAACACCTACTTCTTTTATCACTCCTTTTCCATTTCTTTGTACATATCCAATTCAGGTTTCTCCATCTTCCCAATCTCTCACTTTCTGCCTAACTTCATTGCAATTTATTTTTCTTTTCTTTTTAAGAACTAAAAGAAGAATTTTTAACCATTAATGGTAGCATAAAAGAGAACTTGCTAAACAAGCTTCCATCGCTAATCCCTCCTTGTGGATCACGACCCGCATAGCCACTTGTTATTGCGATAGAATTGAGTAACTTTCACTCTTTAATCTTAAAATCTGAAATACTGTATTTTAGTGTGCATGTCTACCTCAATCATGTAGACATAACTTTTTCTTGCCATCTTTTAAAACAGGTTCCATTAGATGGTTCAATCCTAGAGATGTCAGATAGAAACTTAACATTAGTAGCAGCAAGTATAGCAGTATCCATATCTACTCTTAAGATTGTTGGAAAATAATGTACAAATTACTGCTTAACTATTTAAATTAAAATATCAAGAAGGAAGGAACTTCTCTTGTTTTGATCGAGACGTGCAGGGCACTGTCCTTAAGAGTAAATCACGCCCCTCTGAGAGAGTATCTCGGTGCAAAAGTTTGATGACGGCCTACCTTCTAAGATTCAACGATCACTGGCCCTGCAAGCATGCACTCGTAATGTACAGGCCCTCGAACAGCTCAGTTTTGTTCTCTCTAAAAAATGCAGGAAAGCACATAAGAGTTTGAAGAAATTTTAGAGGAGAAAGAAGATGGTTGTGTTGTGTCTTTGAGAGCAGGGATTGGGTCCTTTATAAAGAGACATGGAAATGATGCAAATCTTGACAGTTATTTTTGACCAAATCTGGTGACAAGATTTGAAGAGATTTTATTTTAATTTTAAATCTAAAAATAAAACTGACAAAACTTAAGGGGTGCGATGCTGTCGCACATCGCATTAAAGTTTTCCAGACCCGGTAACCCAATTTATTCACCGGGGACTTGTGTGTGTGAAAGCATACCTGATTTCTAACCCTACATAACCTATCATGAGAGAGACTTCATATTTAAACACTATAAAGTTCTTTTCCTATTTTTTATTATGATTTTGAAATACTCTCAAATACTAAAAAACCCTTGCACGAATGAGGAGATCAAGATCGATGCCACGATGTCCGACGATGTCGCTCCGATTCCTCAGGTGAAGAAGGCGGTCCACTAAGTTAGTGCATCCACTAAGTATTATAGATGTCAAGGTTACAGTCACATCGCCGCTAACTGTCCTAGCAAAATGAAGATTACCTTCATTAACGGAGTTCTCACACAAGCTCCCGAGTCTGATGATGAGGAACTTACATATCACTCAGACATAAGTGAAGACGACAATTCTGATTATGGCCAAGAAGGCTCTGATACTGAACGTAACTATATTTGACTCGCACCTTCAAATTATATATCTGTCGTCCGATATGCGTTCTCACAAGAGAAGAACGATTGAAGAAGAACTGCTATCTTCCACACATTCATTAAAATTAGAGACAAAAATTAGAAAGTAATAGTGATGTGAGAATTGTGTCAATGCAGTATCATCCAAAATGATTGAGAAGGTAAGATGGAAGGCTGAACCTCATCCCTATCTATATAAGGTGTCATGGATCAACTCCACGGCCCTAGACATGAAACAATGATGTCTTGTCCTGATTGAGTTTGATGTTTATAAAGACAAGATATGGTGTGATATGGTTAAGATGGATGTAGGTCAAATCATTCTAAGAAGACTATGGCTCTACGATAATGTTGTTACCATTCATGGTCGATCGAATATGTGTTGATTTGAGCACGAAGGTAAGAAGATTAAGTTGACACCCTATCGACCTATAACTAAAAAGCTTAAACCTAACACACCAAAGAAGTCAAAAGGAGTTAATTTGATCAGTGCAATAGAACTTGATCAAGAGCTCAAGAACGGTTCCCTATTCATGATCCATCTGCTAGAGAAGTGGTTAATACGCTAGATAGCACTATTCCTCTAGAAGTCACCCCCGTGATTGAGGAGTTTTAGTGATATCTTCCCCGAAGACCTTCTGAATAAATTACCACCGATGGGTGACATCTAACACACTATCGATCTAGTTCCTGGATCAAATCTGTCAAACTTGCCACACTACAAAATGAACCCAACCGAGCATGCTGAGCTCAAAGGCAAGTCGATGAATTGGTAGAAAAGGGTTTCATTAGAGAAAGCCTGAGCCCATATGTGGTCCCTGCATTATTAACGCCGAAGAAAGATGGATCATGGCGTATGTGCGTGGATAGTAGAGCGATTAACAAAATTACAATCAAGTATCGCTTTCCCATTCTGAGGTTGGATGTTATGTTGGATATGATGTCTAATGCCACAATCTTTTCTAAGATAGATTTTAAGAGTGGTTATCACCAAATTCGCATTCGTCTAGGAGATGAATGGAAGACCACTTTCAAAATGAAAGATGGACTATATGAATGGATGGTTATGCCTTTTAGATTGACCAAAGCTCTGAATACATTTATGCGAGTGATGACTTAAATACTACGGCTCTTTATAGGAAAATTTCTTGTAGTTACTTTGATGATATGCTCATTTATAGCCACTTTCGTGAGCAACATTTAGACCACCTAGACAAGTTTGTACTATGTTCAGAAAGGAATAATTGTATGCTAACCTGAAGAAGTGTGCCTTTCTTGCAACACAATTCTTCGAATGAAATTTCTGCAGATCCCGAAAAAGTGAGAGCAATTGAGGAATGGCCGGATCCACCATCTGCGAGGTGAGAAGCTTTCACGGACTTGCTACCTTCTATAGATGGTTTATAAAAGGGTTCAACACTGTTATGGCCCCTATTACGGACTGTCTAAAGAAAAGTGAGTTTGTATGGTCTAATGCTGCTCCTAAAGCGTTTGTCGAAATTAAGGAAAGAATGATCAGTGTCCCAGTTATGTGTCTCTCTGATTTTTTTAAGATTTTTGAAGTAGCATGTGATGCATCTGGCATAGATATAGGAGGAGTCTTAGCTCAATAAGGACATTCAGTTGCTTATTTTAATAAGAAATTGAATGATGCCAAGCAAAAGTACTCTACCTACGATAAGGAGTTATATGCGGTAATTCAAGCACCTCGTTATTGGCGACATTATTTGCTACCGCAAGAATTTATTCTCTTTTCTGACCATGAGGTTTTGAAATACATATATTCTCAAAAGAAGTTGAATGCTAGACATGGTCGTTGGATTTAGTTCTTACTGGACTACACATTTACCTTACATCACAAGGGGGAGTTGAAAATAAAGTCACCGACGCTCTCAGCCATCGAGTGTTCATTTTGACTAAGATGTCAACTGCAGTTAATGGTTTCGAGAAATTGAAAACTGAGTATGAGTCATGTCCTGATTTTCACGAGATATATGCTGAACTAAAAGATGGAACTACACAAGAAGTTGATGGATTTGTTCTGCATGTTGGATATTTGTTTTTAGGTCGTAAGCTATGTATTCCAAGAACCTCTCTTTGAGAATTTCTTATTTGGGAATTACATGCTGATGGTCTACCTGGACACTTGGGAATGAGAAGACCATAGAAGCTGTCGAGTATAAGTTCTATTGGCCTAGTTTAAAACCCGATGTTGCTAAACATGTTGGTAGATGTCACATTTATCAACTAGCTAAACAACAAAAATAAAACACTGGTTTGTATACTCCACTCCACATCCCGAATTGTCCTTGGCAAGATATGAGTATGGATTTCGTGTTACATTTACCGAAAACTTTAAGAAAACACGATTCTATTTTAGTTGTCGTGGACCGTTTCTCCAAAATAGCTCATTTTCTTCCTTGTTCTCGAACTGCAGATGCTTCTAGAGTTGCTAAAATATTTTTTGACGGTGTTGTCAAATTGTATGGTTTGCCTAAGACCATTGTGTCTGATAGAGATGTGAAATTTACGAGTTACTTTTAGAAAACACTTTGGCACATGCTAGGCATGAAACTAAAATTCTCTGCTGCTTTTCATCCCCAGATTGATGGTCAAACCGAAGTTGTAAATAGGAGTCTAGAGAACTTATTACATACACTAGTCTATGAACATATGGGAAGATGGGATCTTAAACTAGTCACTGCAGAATTTGCATATGTGAAATTTATGAGTTACTTTTGGAAAACACTTTGGCACATGCTAGGCATGAAACTGAAATTCTCTGCTGCTTTCACCCCCACACTGATGGTCAAACCGAAGTTGTAAATAGGAGTCTAAAGAACTTATTACATACACTAGTCTATGAACATATGGGAAGTTGAGATCTTAAACTAGTTACTGCAGAATTTGCATATAATACAGCTGTGAATATGACTATAGACAAATCACCGCATGAAATTGTTTATAGTTTTAGACCTAAACAACCTATAGACCTTATCCCTATGCTCGATCATATTAGATCATCAGATTCTGCATCATCATTTGTATCACATGTGCACGACTTATAAAAGGAAGTTATGGATAAAATTGTTCTAAGTAATGCCAACTACAAACTACGAGCGGACGTAAGAAAAAGACTTAAAATATTTAATGTTGGTGATTATATGATGGTACAGATTCGTCCAGAACAGTTTCCACTAGGAATTATTAAGAAACTACATGCTCGTAGTACTGGTCCATTTCAGATTTTAAAGAAGCTATATGACAATGTTTATGTTATCAATCTTTCTCAAGATTTTGGTATCGATTCTACATTCAATATTTAAGATATAGTGGATTACAGGAGTCCTAATTTTAACCCTAACAACCCATTAGATGATGAGCCATCCCTTGAGCCTATTTCTGAGAGACATTCCCTTCCACCACTTCCAAATATATTACCTAATACAATTGATCAGATTGATAAAATTATGGATAATGAAATTATCACCACGAAAGATGGTGGGACTTATAAGTATTTGGTTCGATAGAGAAGTGTACCGAAGGAGGCCCTAGATTTCTATGGCAATTTGGTTCTAGAAGAAGTTGTAAATTCAGAGTAGTATTAGGAGTTCTAGTTTCTATTTCTTTATATTTTTATTTTTAGTAATATAATTTGCAGTAGAATTACTACTTTACTTTGTAACAGGATTACTTCTTTACTTTATAATAGGATTACTACTTTACCTTATAGTAGGATACTACTTTTTCTTTTTATGTATTTTCTTTTTCTTTTAGACTTTTGATTTCTTTTAGGATTAGGATTATGTAATTCAAATACAAGTAGGAGATGCAATTTTTACAGCCTATATAAAAGCCCCCATGTATTCACTTTTTTTAATAAACAATCAATAAAAGCTTTTACTCTCAATTGAGTTTAATACGGATTTCTCAATCCTCTTCTCTATTAGTGATGGGATGCTCTATTATACTCAATTATTGATGAAAAATCGTAATTGATTTATCTATCTCTATTCTCTCTATCTCCCCTTCAAATTTCTTACTCTCAAATAAATCTCCGTCGAATACCCCGTCGCCAAATCCCTCTCTCTTTCGTCACGCATCCAACTACTTCAACCTCGTTTGCATAAGCACCACGTCTCTTCGACGACATTATTTTCGTCGACTGTACTTCTTCTCATCGGCATGAGTTCAGAGATCAACCAACATGTAAGCTAAGATTAAATTTACAATCTGTTGGCCCAAAGACCCATCACTCTAGTTTTGATGATGATCAACTCATGTAGTTATAGTACTAATGATCTTGTGTTTAATTAGTCTCAGATTTATGATCAAGATCTTAGTTGGTGTTTAGCTTCAAGAGCCTATGCATCAAGACCACATCAAGTACTCAAGAGGAGTCTAACTCTTTGGATCGAGTTTGGACCAAGTTAAGAAGATGAGAAGACTTCAAGTGAAGACCTTCAAGATCAAGACTTGTATCTAGGTTTGTTTTTATTAAGATTTTGTTTTAGATTAAAATGTAAAGGATAGAATAGTTGGTAGATTGCTCAAGTATATCATATACACACACTCTTGATTTAGATGTGTTTTCATAAAAGAATTTTTATTTTGGAAAAATACAAAAGAGTTTTTCTTTTTGAAAAATACCGGTTTGGTTTTTAGAATTCAAAGTATACATGTCTTTAACCAAAATCATGTTTAGTGCTTATTGTAAAAAACATAGATATTTCACCATGTATGTGTAGTGGATCATATCCATACACTCTATGCTTTAAAAGTGTTTAAAATATCTTGTTTTTGTATTTGGAGAAGTTTTGAAAAAACCAATTTTGAAAAATACGGTTTTTGTTTTATGCCAAAATTTTTAAATTACAAAAATAGTTCAAAATATTTGTAACATGTCTTGATTTTACTCAAACATGTTTGTTTATCAAAGTATAATACTGAAACTATTTTTGTAAAATTTTAGAAATTTTATGAGATTTTATCAAAGTCAATAAGCTATGTTTTTTAATCCCTATTTAGTTCTGGTCTGACTTCTGCCGGTCGACCGATCTAGAAGTCGGTTGACCGAGTCGGTCGACCGATGTGTACAGAACGTGCACGTCAGTTCTGGCTAGAGGGCCGATCGACCGACCCGGTTGACCGGCTTCTGCTCTCTGGAAAGCCCCGGTCGACCGGGCTGGTCGACCGGCAGAGAGCTCTGCTCTCTATTCCAGGCCACGGTCGACCGGGCTGGTCGACCGAGGCTCCAACGGTCAGATTTCTGACCGTTGGCGGTCGACCAGGCCGGTCGACCGACAGCAGTCAGAACTGCTGACTGGGCTGTAACGGCTAGTTTTTGAGAGCCCTATAAATTGGGTCTCTATTGGGCTGTTTTAGCTAAGATTTTTAGAGAGTTTTAAAGATAGTTTTTCCTACTCTATTAAGAGGTTTTCTCCACTTGTTTGATAGAAAATATTTTCAATCAAAAAGGAAGTTTATCAAGAGTGTTTTCAAAGTGATTTCTTGGTTTTTCCTCCACACATTCCATCCTAGTTTTCTCACACAAATACTTGAGCTATCCATTGCTATATCTACCGATAGGGATCTTTATTGTGAGAGGATTTTAGGTGATCAAAGTGTTGTGATCACCAAAGTTCTACTTTGTACTTTGAGGAGGCGGACTTGCGGGTTTGCGATGTTTCGAGTTCTTGTGTGAACTCTTTGTAGAGGTGCAGCCTCGGCGAGCTAGTGAGCTTGCGGTGTGTTCTTACGGGAACAAGAGAGGAACTAGAGAGTCCAAAGAGCTTGTAGGTGTTGCGGCACCAATTGATCTGGTGGGATCGATTTTAGTGGAAATCCTTCATAGTGTTGAAGGCGGGGACGTAGAGCAAGTGTGCTCGAACCTCGAAATAAATCTCCCGTGTTTGCGATTGCTCTCTCTCTATCTCTTACATGTCTATATATCTTGCATGCTAATATTTTCTTTATCTTTATATGCTTGATATATTGTGTGCTTATTGTTATATGCTTGGGGATTGTTTGCTAACACTTGTATTCAACCTAGAGAGCCAACGCGACACCTCAACTCTTATTTAGAGGAATCTTGAGGAGTTAGTTCAGAGCCCTTCACGGGGAATCCGGCTACACTCTTGTGTTATACGTGGTGTTTAGTTCAAGAAGTTTTAATTTGCATTAAATAAGTTTTAATTCCGCATTAATTGACCATTAGATTAGCTAGTCACCTATTCACCCCCTCTAGGTGATTACAATTGGTATCAGAGCCATGTGCTCTTGATTTGGGTCTTACAACCTAGAGTTAAAGATCCTCATTTTATAGCTAATCACAAAATTTATACACACACCATGGATTTCATGTCACCTCCCACTTTTGACATTCTTAACATCCAAGCTTGGATGGTTAAGATGTTTTTGTATCTCAAAGCCCTAGGCATTCATGTTTATTTTGCCACTATTAAAGATTCTTATTGTTTAAATGGCAAAAATATTGAGGCTAATGCAAAGGCCATTCATGCTTTGAAGAGTACCCTAAATGATGAATATTTATCTAGGGTTTCTAACATTGATTCGGTTTTTGTAGTTTGGAACACCATCATCACCTTTGGCGAAAATGAACAATATTATGCGGGGAGCGACTCGGATGTTGGAAGTGAGGCTTCCAACGTGTGCTACATGGTCCAAGGGGATAACCCCCTTAAGGTAAATACCGAATCCTAGGTAGAAGAAGATATTGACATGTCTTATGATGAGCTTACTTCATTTTGTCAACAACTACTTGAAAAATATGACATGCTTAAAAAGAATAATAAGAAAATGAAAAATAAATTTGATGCCTTGTTAAATGAAAAAGATTCTTTGCAAGAAGAATTTGAAAATATTTCAAAAGAAAATGAATCTTTGAAAAATGAAAATGTTTCCTTACTTTCTAAATTGAATGATCTTTATGAAGGAAACACTTCTTTGAAAAATAAAATTATTTTGGTGGAAAAACAAAAAGAAATTGCTTTGCATGAAAATACTTCCTTGAAAAGAAAAATTGTAGAAAAAGAAAAAGAAAATGTTCCTAAAAAGAATAAGAAAAATAATTCTCATTCTCACCATGCTTTACATGCCACTATTAATCAAAATGGGATTAAATTTTTAAAAAATAGAATTGATTGTTTAAGCTCAACTTTGAGTAATTGTGCATTTAATCAAAAAGACTGGAATCCTTGTTTCAAAAGAAATAAGTTCCCCATGCTCATGCACAACACCCACAACATGCATATGCACACTTTGCACGTCATGATCACACTCATACACATATGCATCATAGAGTGTACAAGTGTACACATTGTGGCCGCAAAGGCCATTTAGCAAAATTTTGTTATGATAAGATAAATGCTTTAAATTTTGCTAACAAGAATGTTTGGGTTCCTTACAAAGCTAACCCTCAAGGACCCAAAAAAAAATGGGCACCAAAATCCTCACCTTTTGTATTTGATGTAGGTGCGGGCTCTCACAAAACGTGAGAGGGATGGTGCCTTGATGGTGGATGCACATGGACTTGATGGACACATATTTGATGCACCGCTATCAAGAAGGTTTGGTGGGACAACCATCATGTTTTGGAGATTTGGAGTATAGTTCATGTGTTGGTAACTATCTCTAAACTCCTAGTTTATTTACATGCTTTTTCATATATGTTATTTTTAGCATGTTCATGTTTTATTTGTTTTGTGCTTCATGTGGTAAAAACATGGTTAGATGTAGTATTTGTCAAAACTTGTGTATATACGTGTACAAGTAGTGAGCAACAAATTGATTCATATATGTTTGCACTTCATTGTTCATTTGTACTCACTATATGCACATGTATAGGCTAGTTTTGATGATTTTCTCATTTACACTTATTTTGCCAATTTTCATGTTTTACTTCATGTATATGTATTTTGTATTCAAATCTAATAAATATACATGTATACCCTTGAGTCTCTTGCCTTCATGCAAATTATACCATAGACTCTTTTTATGTTTGGGATATGTATGCATATTGTTAGTTTTGGATAAATCATACATATACCTAGAAGTTTGTTTTTAAAGATGAAAAATGAATTTTTAGGATTTTCATCTTTATATGAAAAATGAATTTTTATGATTTTCATGATTTGTATTTGATAATATGAGATTCATGTTTGTTTTTGAGCCGTATTGCTTAAGTTCATGAAAATGCTACTCACATGATTATGGTACACTCACATTTCATTTGTTTACTCATGACATTATTTTCATGAGATATTTTGAGCCTTATATATTTCGAGTGTCAATTCTTGTATTTTTAGCATGCTTCATGGATGAATGATTTGGTTTTATGTTTTTGAAGGATCTTTAACTAGTTTTTCAAAAATTAATTTAACTAGTTATTTATTCTTCAAATGGTAGTGTTTTCACTATAAAAATATTTTTCAAACTCTATTTTTTGAAAACCTCTACCAACCCCTTAATGGGCGGACGGATGGGCGAGTATGCCTTGCAAGCCTTATTGAAAATCTTTTATCTTGTGCATGAAAAGGGTGGTAGTTATGAGTTATATACTTAATTTACATCATATTTTCAATTGGTATCACAATTGATTCTTTTGTATATACTCATATTTTATTTTTTATATATGTATGCTTCACATTTCATATAATATCAATTTCTATTGGTATTTTCATTTTCATACATATATATGATTTGTTTGTGCTTGATTTTCAAGATATTTACATGTTTAAAGTACAAAGTATGTTTATGCTAAGCTTAATTCAAATCTTGATTTTCAATTGATTTCTCAATTGATACTTTTTTATAAGCTTATGCATTATCTTCAATTGGTATTTTTTTTACAATTGGTATTTTTATTGATATAAAAATGTACAATATGTTTCAATTGGTGTCTATTGATCTATTTATTTCAATTGGTATCCATGAAAATTTATATTGATATCAAAATATAAAATACTTTCTTTCATTGGTTTCAAAATTTCAATGGGTAAAATGTTTTTCAAAAGCTTACATTTCAATTGGTAAAATGTTTCAATTACAATTAAAATTCAAAATTTGTAATGTTTATTTACAATTGGTATATTAAAATTTGATTTACTAAGATATCTCAAAATTTGTTTTATTGAGAAAATTCAAAATTTTGTTTTAATAAGAAATATTAAAAAAATTTGATGTGTATTGCCTGTATGCAAGGGGAGCTTAATATCTCTACATATAGATTCATGTTGAGTGTATCTTCTATTGAGAAGCTTGACAATTCTTCTGTATGCGATACACGTGTATAGGGGGAGCTTCACATCTCCTCTTATGCATTGCATATTATGGCGTTATGTGAGTTAGGGCTTGTCATCCCTTTTCATGTAATGCATGTATGCAGGGAAGTTAACTTAGCGTCTTCCTCTTCATGAATGTATATCGTATATATCTTTTATTGATTGATTTGAGTTCACCCCTTTGTTGATTTTTTTTTTATTTCTCACAAAGAGGGGGAATTTGTTTTTACTTTAACCCTTTTGTTGATGATTGACAAAAGGGGGAGAAGTATTTTAGTATATATGCATGTTTTCCTTGCTTTATACATAAAGGGGGAGAAAAGATTTCTTGTTTATGCATATTGTTTTGTTTTGCAAAATGGAGAAAAGAATTTGATGAGTTTTATGCTTGATTGGCATGTTTATCTCCTTATATTTGCATATATGTTTGTTTAGATTCATGTACTTCATTGCCATATATTATTGTTTATTGTGATGCATGAGTTAAGGGGGAGCTTCTTTGAATCTTTATTTTAATCCATGCATATATAACTCCATGAGTTTTGTCATCATCAAAAGGGGGGAGATTGTTGGCCCAAAGGCCCATAACTCTAGTTTTGATGATGATCAACTCATGTAGTTATAATACTAATGATCTTGTGTTTAATTAGTCTCAGATTTATGATCAAGATCTTAGTTGGTGTTTAGCTTCAAGAGCCTATGCATCAAGACCACATCAAGTACTCAAGAGGAGTCTAGCTCTTTGGATCGAGTTTGGACCAAGTCAAGAAGATGAGAAGACTTCAAGTGAAGAACTTCAAGATCAAGACTTGTGTCTAGGTTTGTTTTTATTAAGATTTTGTTTTAAATTAAAATGTAAAGGATAGAATAGTTGGTGGATTGCTCAAGTATATCATACACACACACACACTCTTGATTTAGATGTGTTTTCATAAAAGAATTTTTATTTTGAAAAAATACAAAAGAGTTTTTCTTTTTGAAAAATACCTGTTTGGTTTTTGGAATTCAAAGTATACATATCTTTAACCAAAACCATGTTTAGTGCTTATTGTCAAAAACATAGATATTTCACCATGTATGTATAGTGGATCATATCCATACACTCTATGCTTTAAAAGTGTTTAAAATATCTTATTTTTGTATTTGGAGAAGTTTTAGAAAAACCAATTTTGAAAAATACGATTTTTGTTTTATGCCAAAATTTCTAAATTACAAAAAAAGTTCAAAATATTTGTAACTTGTCCTGATTTTACTCAAACATGTTTGTTTATCAAAGTATAATACTGAAACTATTTTTGTAGAATTTTAGAGATTTTATGGGATTTTATCAAAGTCAATAAGCTACGTTTTTTAATCCCTATTTAGTTCTGGTCTGGCTTCTGCCGGTCGACCGATCTAGAAGTCGGTCGACCGAGTCGGTCGACCGACGTGCATAGAACGTGCACGCCAGTTCTGGCTGGAGGGCCGGTCGACCGACCCGGTTGACCGCCAAAGAGCTTCTGCTCTTTAGAAAACCCCGGTCGACCGGTAGAGAGCTCTGCTCTCTGTTCCAGGCCACGGTCGACCGGGCCGCTCGACCGAGACTCCAACGGTCAGATTTCTGACCGTTGGCGGTCGAGCGGGCCGATCGACTGACAGCAGTTAGAACTGCTGACTGGGTTGTAATGGCTAGTTTTTGAGAGCCCTATAAATTGGGTCTCTCTTGGGCTGTTTTAGCTAAGATTTTGGAGAGTTTTAAAGATAGTTTTTCCCACTCTATTAAGAGGTTTTCTCCACTTGTTTGAGAGCAAATATTTCCAATTAAAAAGGAAGTTTATCAAGAGTGTTTTCAAAGTGATTTCTTGTGTTTTCCTCCACACATTCCATCCTAGTTTTCTCACACAAATACTTGAGCTATCCATTGCTATATCTACCGATAGGGATCTTTGTTGTAAGAGGATTTTAGGTGATCAGAGTGTTGTGATCACCAAAGTTCTACTTTGTACTTTGAGGAGGCGGACTTGCGGGCTCGCGGTGTTTAGAGTTCTTGTGTGAACACTTTGTAGAGGTGCGGCCTCGGCGAGCTAGTGAGCTTGCGGTGTGTTCTTGCGGGAACAAGAGAGGGACTAGAGAGTCCAAAGAGCTTATAGGTGTTGCGCCACCAAGTGATCCGGTGGGATCGATTTTAGTGGAAATCCTTCATAGTGTTGAAGGCGAGGACGTAGAGCAAGTGTGCTCGAACCTCAAAACAAATCTCCCTGTTTGCGATTGCTCTCTCTATCTCTTACTTGTCTATATATCTTGCATGCTAATATTGTCTTTATCTTTATATGCTTGATATATTGTGTGCTTATTATTATATGCTTGGGGATTGTTTGCTAACACTTGTATTCAACCTAGAGAGCCAACGCGGCACCTCAACTCTTATTTAGAGGAATCTTGAGGAGTTGGTCCAGAGCCCTTCACGGAGAATCCGGCTACACTCTTGTGTTATACGTGGTATTTAGTTCAAGAAGTTTTAGTTTGCATTAAATAAGTTTTAATTTCGCATTAATTGACCATTAGATTAGCTAGTCACCTATTCACCCCCCTCTAGGTGATTACACAATCATCTCAGGTATTTTTTCTTATTACATCAACTCTTTAATTATAAGTCTAGATATACATCATTCAGTCTATTATCTATTCTGATCTTCTGTCCACATTAAAAGTGAGCAAGAGATTCTGTTTCTCCCTTGTGATGACTTGACTTCTTTAATGCATATAGAACTTCATTTCCTGCATAAACAAAGTTTCTAATTAGTTATTTAAACTTTAAAATTGATAAGCACTTGCATGATCTACATAGCATAATCTAATATTATCTGTTTTAGTTCAATTCCTACCAACGATCTTTCTTGTTGGTGAAGCGTATCTTTGAGTTAATTTATCTATTATTTTTGCCCATATACTTTCCACATCAGCCCCTTGAGGTAAATTCGGAATCCAATCTCGACAAAGATGAAAAAATGTCATATGATGAGCATGATATGTGGTCAAGAACTACTTGAAAAATATGACATGTTGAAAAAAACTTGAGATTGAAAATAGAGAATGATTCTTTATCTTCAAAACTTGACATTGTTTTTAAAGACAAAGAAGTGTTTTCAAATGAAAATAATTCTTTGAAAAATAAAGTTGATTTGATTTTTAAAGAAAAAAGGAGATTATTTTAAAAGGAAATGAAACTTTGAAAAAAAAATTATTTCCTTGAAAAAAAATATTTAGGTGATTTCAAAAGAAAAGAATTCTTTAAAAAATCAATTAGATTTTGCTCTAATAGAATTTTTTTTTCTATTTCTCTTAACAAAGTGAAAAAGGATTATGTTTCTAATGCTAATATTGTTTCTTTTTCTATTGACAAAAATGAGATTTGTATTTTGAAAAATAAAATTAATTGTTTGAGATCTACCTTGAGCGATTGTGTTTTTAACCATAAGAGATTGAAATCCTTGTTTCTAAAGAAACAAGTTTCACATATTCATCCACATACTTCACGGCATGCGCATACACATCATATTCATAAGTATGTTCATGTGTATTCTTGTTCACATTGTGACCGCAAAGGTCATCTTATTAAGTTTTGTTTTGATAGAGTATATATTTCATATAAGAATGTTTAGGTTCGTAAGAATACTAACTTCCAAGGACCTAAGAAATTATGAGTACTAAAATTTACACCAATTACATTTAATATAGGTGTGGGCTCTCTCAAAATGTGAGAGTTTGGTGCCTTGATGGTGGATGCAATTCAAAGCTTGATAGTTAAATTTTGGTACATCACTATCAAGGAGTTTAGGTGAAAAAATCACTTTGGTTTGGAGAAATAGATACTAGTTGTATAGGTGTTGGTCACTATCTCTATCCTCCATCTTCAATTTATGATTTAATTGAATTATTAGCATATCATGGTTCACATGTTTAATATGTTTAAATGTAAAATTTGTGAAAACTTGTGATATAACTGTATTACTTTTGAGTTGCATTCTTAATTTTGTGCAAAACTTAATTCATATTCTGTGTACTTAATTCTAGTTTAGTTATATGTGTACATCGTACTTTTGATGGTTTTTACATTTATACATGTATTCTTTTGAAAATAATTTTTTTAAACTCACATGGTAGTATTATCAAACTATTTTCAAATATTCCCAACTAGTTATTTTTGAAAATGTCTACCCTTAGTGGCAGTTGGATGGGTGCATGTTCATATATACTTCATATACTCGATTAATCTATATAATATGTGCATGTTTGATCGATGCAATGAGATACACACTTGATTTTTATGACATTTGATACTTGGGTACTTATCTCAAGATTGCTTTTATATGTGTGTTCCAAAATTGATGATATTTCTATATATATATGATTAGATTGATCATGCATTGTATAATTTACTTGATTATATTTTTATATGTGCGTGTTAGGTTGGTGATAGCATATGAGTTATACACATGATTCGAACAATATTTGACTTTTGTATACTCATTCTTACTTATCTATATATGTATGCCCTAAATTTTGAGTGATATTTAAATTGGTATACATACTTGCATACAAATATGTGTGTGTGTGTGTGTGTGTGTTGAGAAATAGAAACCCTCAAAAAGAATTGATTTAATTCATTAACATAAGAGAAAGTACAAGGTATGTATGGGTATATGGGTAGCAAACCAATAACCCAATACTGATAACTAACCATAACACTTCCTCTCAAGCTGGAGCTTAGAGATTTAACATGCCCAGCTTGTTAAATAGATTAGAAAATATCTTCTAAATAAAGTTTTTCCTAAACAAAAACAATTAAGAAATAAATGCGAAATTAATAATCTTATGCCACACTGCTGAATCTTTAATGTCAACATTGAAGTTGCGAACTAAACTAAACCTCCATGTAAAAAGTTAATATTCATCACTGTCTTGTATACAAATAAAATTTTATAGTTTTCTAAACTCAGTAGAAGGAGAGATTTTGAGAGATTCTCAAACTCATTAGGAGAAATTTTGAGAGATCCTCAAACTCAGTAGTAATAGATACCCGCGGTAAATATAGAATCGAATGGTAGTAATAGAGATCGGCAAGAGTAACAAAAGTAGCCAACAATACTATCTGATGATCCAATATAAATAGAAGTTAATGACAAAAGGCAGTAGATGAGGCGACATTTGATGAGGGCTAGAGTTTTGAAACTTGAAGGAGAAAGACATTTTTTTATTTACGATGAACAATATCCACGATACTGTTCACGAAGAACAGTACCACCTCGATACTGTTCATGTGAACAGAAAATTTTTTTGTTTAGAGATCTAAATTCAAGACCACATTAGATCTAAAAAAAAGAAGAGAAGAAGAGATGAAGTAGATGGTTAATGGCTAGAATTAAGATTTTTTTTGTGACGGTAAGGGTTTTGGTGGTGGTTAGGATTTTTAAGAAGGTGATAATGGAAGAGGGATGACTCTGATACCATGTTAAGAAATAGAAACTCTCAAAAAGAATTGATTTAATTCATTAACATAAGAGAAGGTATAAGGCATATATATAGAAGACAAGTAGATATATGGAAAACAAACCAATAAATCAATAACCCAATACTAATAACTAATCTTAACAATATGAATGAATTTTTCTTATTTTAAAATTATCCATACATATTTTTGTGCATGATCTCTAGCACAAATTAATCTCTTGTTAAGCTTAATTTCATTTCAATTGGTTTCTACTTTTATTTTCAAAATTAGTATGAACTGGACATATGCATGGATACATGATTTCGTGCATGTCTTAGCACAATTGGTTTCATGTTAAGCTTGATTTTGTTTTAAATAAATTGGTATATTATTTTTAACAAGCCTATGCATTGATTTTGTTAGTGTTTAAAAGGGGGAGAAATTTTTTGATTTGATTTCAAATTCCTTTCCTTTTTGACCATAGAAAGAAAATGATTTTTCTTTTAGCGAAATATATTAATAATTTCAATTGGTATTAATTATTGTAAATGATATCTTTCATGTTTTTCTAATTGATATCAACTAATTGGAATCTTTGTTTCAAATTTTGTTTCATGATTAGTTTTTAATTAGTATCAAAAGTACTCAAAATTTCAATGTTTTGATTCAAGTGATATCTAGTATTTAAAATGTTTTGATTGCAATATTCAATTGGTATCATTTAAAAAAAATTAAATTTTCAATTAGTATCATTTTTAAAGTGCAATTGATATCTATTTGTTTCAAGAACAATTGGTATCTTTTGCATGATTTTCAAATTGGTATTCAGTGGACATATTTTTCTTCCAATTGGTATAATTTTTTTATTACACACGTGTATTACATAAAATTTTGTTTGTGTCTGTATTGCCTATATGCAAGGGGAGTTGACATCTTGTCTCTATATAGATTTGTGATGAGTGTGTTAGCCCAGAGGCCTTTCACCTTAGTTTTGATGATGACTAATTTTTGAAGATTAGTTTACCAATAATCTTGTGTTTACATAGTTTCAGTGATTGATCAAGATATTAGTAGGTGTTTAGCTTTAATAAAGGAGTTTTGGGAGCTAACACATGTTGATTCAAGAGCTCGCGTGTCAAGATCGCATCTAGCACTCGGTTGGAGTTAAGCTCGTTGGATCATGTTTAGATCGGGTCATCTTGAAGATGAGGATCGACAAGAGACTTCAGTTTGTTTAGATCTTGTGTAAAGATAGATAGTATTGATATGCTCAAGTTCACACACACACAAAAGTTCAATAGGTTTGGTTTTCGGTTTAACCGAGTTTTGGATTTATAGTTCATATATATGGTTTTCATGAATAGATAGAATCAAAACAAGTTTACATGGTTTAATGTATATTAGATTTCATCTATATACATCTGTGCTTCATACATTTGGAAAAACTTATTTTGATGTTCTATTTCATGTGTTTGGAGTGTTGTATTTAAATAAAACTTATTTTTGAATTTCATGTCAAAAATATAGATATATCAATTACATGTGTATTGGATTCTATCAATATACAATATGCTTCCAAGGTGTTTTAAATATCTTGTTTTTGTATTTATACAAGTTTGGGAAAAATCGGATTTCCATTTCAATGTTTGGTTTTTCAAAAAATACCGATTTTGTGTTTAAGCCTAATTTCTATATCACAAAAATGGTACAAATAGTTTGTAATATATGTTGAATTTTAGTTACACATATCTGTTCTTCAAATATGTATAAGAACTGATTTTGTGGAATTAATGTGATTTTATAGGATTTTATTGAAGTTAAAAAGACAAGTTTTCAAGCCCTATAATCCCAGCCAGACCATGCTGGCAGTCGACCGGACGGTCGACTGGACTAGGGGTTGGTCGGCCGAACGGTCGACCGATGTGCACGAGAACGTGCACAAGGCTAGCCCAGTAGGCTGGTCGACCGCACGGTCGACCGACTGAAAGCATCCAACCCTCGGGTGCGGCCGGTCAACCAGGCAGTCGACCGACAGGCTTGCCCGGTTGACCGGAGGCACAATAGTCAGTAATATGACCATTGGCCGGTCGACCGGAAGGTCATTTTTGACCTTTCCTGGCATCCAACGGGCAGATTTTTGAGAGGCTATAAATAAGCCATCTCTTGGCTGTTTTCTATAAGGATTTTAGGAGCAAATTTTCCCATCTATACTAGTGTTTTAGCAGCAAGCTTAAAAGAGTTTTTGTGATTAAAAGATTTATTTTTTACTTGTTTTCAAGTGTTAGAAAAATAAAAAAAAAGAGTCTTTGGGAATTTGATTTTGATCTTCATTTCTATCTCTATTTAGTATTTTTTTCAAGTATTTTTCTTTGTGATTTATTTTCCAAACACTTTGTTTTCTCACACTTGAGCTATCATATCTATCCTATTTATAGGATCTTGTTTTTGTGAGGAAAAGTTGTTTGTGATCTTTGTGATCACCAAGATTGTAATCCCTCCTTTGATTTGGCTTTGTGCCTATCCCTCTCGTGTAGAGGTGATTAGGGTATTGCTTTGGGTTTGTGTCTATTCCTCTAAGTGTAGAGGAGGTTGTGTTTTGAGTTTGTAGCTATCCCTCTTTGTGTAGAGTTGATTGTGGATTGAGTTTGGCTTTGTCCTTTCCCTCTTGTGTAGAGGTGATTGTTGTTTTGGCTTTGTGCCTTGCCTCTTGTGTAGAGGTGGTTGTGTCTGAGAGAGGAGTTGTATACTCCTTATCTTGTACTTGCAAATTTCTCAATGGAGGTTCCCTGTGTGGGAGGTCCTGTGTGGACATTGTGAAAATCCTTCTGTGTGAAGGCGGGGACGTAGAGTAGTGGCTCGAACCTCGAAACATATCTCGATGCTTACGTTTGATCCACTATCTCTTAACTCCCTCTCTTTTATATCTTGTATTGCATCATATTGTTCATATCATATATATGCTTGGAATTGATTGTGTGCCTCGCTAGTGTTGAACCAAGATAGCTTCATATAGCATCTTAACTCTTATTTAGAGAAATTTAGAGGAGATAGTCCAGAGCCTGTCACTGGGAATTCAGCTACACTCTTTGGTTACACTTAGTGTGTTGCAGTTATTTTTAATTTCGCATCATTTGTTATTAGATTAGCTCATACACCTATTCACCCCCCCTCTAGGTGTATTTTCAATTAGTATCAGAGCCACGCTCCTGATTTTAGATTTAACCACCTAGGAGTGAGATCTTGGTTAGCTAATTTAGATTTGCATTTGCATACATATTATTTATACACTCATAGATCACCTTGCCCCTCCCATGTTTGATGTTTCTAACATCGATATAAGGAAGCTTAGGATGAGTGCTTATTTAAAAACCCTACGTTTGCATTTTTATCTTGCTACTACCAAGAAAATCTATTTTGATAATGCCAAGTACATTTAGGCTAATCACAAGCCCTAGATGTACTAAAGCATACAGTTAGCAAAGATTATATTTCTATTGTTTCTCATTATGATTCTGCTTTTGTAGTGTGAAACACATTGACATCTCCCAAGTTACAAACGATAAACATTATGGAGAAAGAATCTAGTGGAGAAGAGTCCGACGAAGCTTGCCACATGGTCCAAGGGAATGACTCCCTTGAGGTACATTCGGATACTCAACTAGATGATATACTAGTTCTTCAGGTGATGACTATATGGATGCCGATGCTTTGAATGAAGAACTTTTATTATTTTGTGAAAACTTGCTTGAAAAATATAAACTTTTAAAAAAAAAATTTAAATTAAAAGAAGAAAATGGGAATTTGTCTTCTAAACTTGATATGATTTTGCAAGAGAAGGTTGAGATCTCAAATGAAAGGGACTCATTGAAATCCCAACTTGACTTTATTTTAAAGAAAAATAAAATTTTGAAGAATAAAAATGATTGTGATGATGTTTTAAAGAAAAATGAGGTTCTATCTTCAAAACTTGAAATTATTTTAAAATAGAACAATTCTTTGAAAAATAAAATAGCTTTGATTTCAAAAGAATTGGATTTGGTTTCAAAATAAAATAAATCTTTAAAAAATGATTTGTCTTCTCATATTTGTCATATTTTTACTGCTCATCTACTAGTGATAAACATGTTGCATGCTCCACATCTTCTTCAGTTATTGAAAGTGATACATGTGCTTTGAAGAAGAGTGTTGATTATGTGGGCTCCACTTTGAGCCATTGTGCCATGAACCACACATGATTGGAATCCTTGTTTCGAAAGAAACAAGTTTTTCATATGCATGCACGCAAACTATGGCATACATATGCTCATCATGCTCACACACACGATTCTATATATGCTTATGTGTACACTTGTACACATTGTGGACGTAAGGGCCACCTTGCAAAGTTTTGTTATGATAGGATACATAGTTCAAATTTTGCAAAAATTTGTTTGGGTTAGAAAATGTGCTAACCCCCATGGACCCAATAAGGTATGGGTACCAAAATTCACCCATATTATATTTGGTGTAGGTGTGGGCTCTCACATGACGTGAGAGGTGTTGGTGCCTTGATGGTGGATGCGCTCCGAGCTAAATGGTGACAATTTTGGATGCATCATTTTCAAGGAAACTTTGGTGGAAGGACCACCATGGTTTGAAGACTAGAGACTTGTCCTATTGATTTTGGTAACAATCTCTAACTCCATATTTATATTTACAAGCTTTCTCATTGATAATTTTTAGCATGTTTTTAGTTTTCATGTTCATTATGTTTAAATGCAATGTTTATTAAACTTGTGCTATACATATGTAGTCTTTGAGATACACCCATGTCTATATGGATTCATATTTTGTGTTCTCACTATAGTTTAGCTATTGTGTATATCCTAACTTTAAAGCACGTGCATTTACCATAACGATCATGTTTGTTTATGATTTTGCACTTCATATTTTGATTATTTGTTTAGATGTAGTTTTCATCAAAACTTATGTTTATACTTGTACAACTAATGAGCCACAATTGATTATTATGTGTTTATACTTTATTGCTCATTTGTACTCATTGAATGTACTTGTATAAGCTAGTTTTGATGATTATTACATCTTTTCTTGTTTTCCTATTTTTGTACATGTTTTCACAGGATACTTAATGTTTTATTCCTTGAAGGATTTCGTACTAGTTTTCAAATATTATCTTTAAACTAGTCTTTATTCTTTAATTGGTCGTAATTTTCAAACATGTTAAACTATTTTTAAATCATGATTTTTGAAAACCCCTACCTTCAAGGGCGGTTGGATGGGCGACTATGCCTTATATCCCTTATTGAATATCTTTTAAATTTGTGCATGAATAGGGTGATAGGTATGAGTTATATACACGATTTTCATGATAATTGACTATTGTATACTCATATGTGTTTTTCTTTTATATATGTATGCTTCAAATTTCAAGTAGTATCAATTTCAATTGGTATATCTATTTCATACATACATATATATGATTTGATTATGTTTGTTTTATCTATACATCTCTAACACAAATTATTTTTTGCTAAGCTTGATTTAATTCTTGATATCAATTATTTTCAATTGGTATCATATACAAGCTTATGCATTATTTTTATTGGTATTTCATAAAGGGGGAGAAAAATTCTTATTTTTTTTCAATTGGGTTTACTTTTCAATTGGTATCTTACTCCCAGTCTTTATGATGAAAAATATTTTGCTTTGGTATATGCTTATATTTTCAATATTGGTATTAATAATTTTAAATTGATATTATTTTAAAGTGGTATCCTTATTGCAAAATGAATATAGTGTTTACCTAAAAAAAAATTGGTATTTACTTTCAATTGATATCGTGTTCTTTTATTGGTATCAATTCAAAAAAAAGATTGTTTCTTTCAATTGGTTCTCTCAATTAATTGTGTTCATTAGTATAAAAATTTTGTTTTAATTTATGTTTATTGTTTATTTGTCTTCAACCCTTTGTTGATGAATGACAAAAAGGGGGAGAAGAATTCAGGTTTATATATGCATGTTTTACTAGGTGTTATACATATATCATGTTTTATTGGTATCTTGAGCTTCATTGCATATCTTTATATGTTTATTGATTATGTATATGTTAAGGGGGAGCTTCTAGAAGGCCTATCCTTAATGGATGCATATATATAACCTCATAAGTTTTGTCATCATCAAAAAGTGGGAGATTGTTAGCCCAGAGGCCTTTCACCTTAGTTTTGATGATGACTAACTTATGAAGGTTAGTTTACTAATAATCTTGTGTTTACATAGTTTCAGTTATTAATCAAGATATCGTAGGTGTTTAGCTTCAACAAAGGAGTTTTGAGAGCTAATACATGTTGATTCAAGAGCTCGCGCGTCAAGATTGAAATCACCTAGAGGGGGTAAATAAGTGATTATGCTAATCAATGTATAAATTTAAAAAATGAGATGATGCAACGATCACTCAAAGCAAGATTAAAAGCCGAATACCCCGTGAAGGGCTCTGAACTCCTTCCTCGTGATTCCTCTAAATAAGAGTTTGAGGTGCGAAATGCAATCTTATTGTAAGAGTATAGATCGACAATATAGGAATGAATGAAAAACAAGTAAATAACACAAGCAAACCAATCACAAACACAGAGATTTGTTTCGAGGTTCAAGCACCCAGCTCTACTTCCCCGCCTTCACCCAGAAGAATTTTCGATCCATTAGAACTTTTACAAAGGATTACAACCATTAGGGAGTACCCAACTCCTCAATCACACTCCTCTAGTCCAGAGGTAGTGGAGTCACAAATACAATAATCACTTGGTGATCAAAAGACCACAAACTTTCTTTTGAAAAACTTTTCTTTACAAAAACCTAGAGAATAATATATAAGATTTAAGCTCAAGGTTTTGTAAGTGATATAAAAATAGAAGAGAGATTTTAAGAACCAAAAACTTTCAGAAAACTTTTAAAAATAATAGCCCAAAACTTAAACAAAAACTCTTTCTCAAGAAAACTCAAAACTTTTGATCTTTAAATTTGTTGTTGTAAAAACCTCTACCCTAATGACCACTTTTTGTAGGATTTAGGAAGAGTAAACATAAAAAACTTTTATCTGAATAAAAGAGGAAGAAATTGGCCCTCTAATACAGCTAACCACATTTTTTTTAAAGCTTAAACACGTTTTAA
Source organism: Agave tequilana (assembly GCA_038442645.1). Classification (NCBI taxonomy): domain Eukaryota; kingdom Viridiplantae; phylum Streptophyta; class Magnoliopsida; order Asparagales; family Asparagaceae; genus Agave; species Agave tequilana. Next base: position 311,001 of record JAVJIF010030738.1, on the reverse strand, counting down.
AAACATGTTAAAAATCAGCCTCCAGAAAATTAGCCATTACTGCCAATCTGGCAGATTAGTCAATTTTGAGCACATTTTTTAGGCTGTAAACATTCGAATTCAGAATTATATATATAGGAATAATTTGTAAATATTTAAGTCTTCTTTTTAATGCAACTGAAATCAACTCAATATCATTTTCTATTAAAATGTTATCAATAAAACACTGACAGGTGTCAAATCAGAAACTGTAAGATGTTTTCAGAACAAGAACAAAGTTCAACCAAATATTTGACATCTTTAAAATTTGAATCTGAAAAAGATTATTGAATAAGAAATTTAGATCTGAAAGTTATCTTTGAAATTCAAATTAAATTATGTTATTTGAATATAAGAATAAAAAGTTATCATAACAAATATAAAAAGGTGTTAAGCAGATTAGCATAACTAAAACTAGTTCAAATCTAAAACTCGATATATGTACTTGAAATCCACAACAGGTTAAACAAAAAATCAAACGTATTGAATTTGTGTGTGTATTTGAGCTTCGAACGTATATACTATTATTTAACAAAATAAACTATATTAGTCTACAAGCAAGAATCTCTGATAGTTGATATTGAATAACGTTTGAGTTAGATCCTAATATCTCATGCTTGAGAACTCTTGAGCCATCAACACCTGTATCAACCTACCTGAAATTCATTCTTTAACTTCTATTAGTACCAAATAGCTTTTATATGGTTTGTTATCATCAAAACACATAACCCGGGGATTGTAACCTTTGGGCCAACAATCTCCCCATTTTTAATGATGACAAAACATATAAGCTGTAAAACAAAATATAGGATGGAGGTAAAAACTCCCCCTCAAATGATGCTCTATTTTATCAAGTATAAAACATGAAAATATATACATATATGAACATGTACAAAACATGAAACCTACATATATGAGATAAATATGTACAAAACATGAACATGTATAAAACATGAAAACATATACATATATGAACATGTATAAAACATGAAACCTACATATACGAGATAAACATGTATAAAACATGAACATGAAATCAAAACATGAAACCAAAACATGAAACCACCAATACTTCTCCCCTTTTTTGTCATACATCAAAAAGGGTTAGGAAACAACCAATAAACAATATATGCATAAACAAGATATAAACATGCATATATGCTACATAAGCTCAAATATCTCTTCCCCTTTTTGTCAATTCATCAACAAAGGGGCTAAGAAAAAAATAATTAATTGTCATATCATCAAATCTTAAAGATCAAAACTTAATTTTTTTAATACCAATTTAAAATTTTTGATAAACATATTGATACCAATTGAAAAATATTGATACCAATTAAAGATAAAAACCAAATTTTTAGATAAACACTAAAATCATTTTGCAATGAGGATACCAAATAGAGAATAATACCAATTTAAGATCATTGATACTAATATTGAAAATGTTAGCATATATCAAACCAAAGTATTTTACATCATAAATGGTGGGAGTAAGATACCAATTTAAAATGAAAACTGATACAAATTGAAAATACAACCAATACCAATTTTACATAAAACAAATTTAAAAATAAGAATTTTCTCCCCCTTTATGAAATACTAAAAGAAACAATGCATAAGCTTGTAATAGATACTAATTAAAAATAATTGACATGATGATCTAAATCAAGCTTAGCAAACATAATTTGTGCTTTTTCAAAAAAAATTGTACAGACATGTGAAACAAGCACAATCAAATCATATATATGTATGTATGGATATAACAATTGAAATATGAGGCATATATAGAAAATACATATAAGTATACAGATATATGAAATATCAATTTTGATACCAATAGAAATATAATGAGGATCAAGTGTATAAATCATAACTACCACCCTTATCATGCACAAGTTTAAAAGATATTCAAGAAGGGTATACAAAGCATGATCGCCCATCCAACCGCCCTTAAAAGGTAGGGGTTTTCAAAAATCATGATTTGAAAGTAAGTAGGCATAGTTTGAAAACTCTACCATTTGAAGAATAGAAACTAGTTTTAAAGATATTTTTAAAAACTAGTAAGAAATCCTTCAAAATATAAAACAAAATCATACATCTCATGAAAACATGAAAATCACATAATAATTGACACTCAAGGTCTATAAAGCACATATATGCTTAAGAAACAAAAATCATGAGTAAATAAGAATAATGTGAGTGTAAAAATCATGTAATCAACAAAATCATGAAAATAAGGCATTTAAGCTCAAATCAAATTCCTTTACAAACATGAAAAACATAAAAGTTTAATTTTCATCAAAACAAAACAAATCTCAAGACATATGTATGTTTTGTATAAACTAGAGTATACATACTTATCCAAGCATAAACGAGTCCATAACAGTATATTGCATGAAGGCGAGTGGCTTAAGAATGTACATGTATATCTATAATTTTAAACAAAATTAACATACACATGAAACTAAATACATTTACGTGAAAAATATGTACAAAATAGGGAATATAAGTTGAAATGCACTAATCATCAAAACTAGGCTATACTAGTACATTTAATGGGTACAAATGAGCATTTAAGCACAAACATATAAGAATCAATTGTGGCTCATTAGTTGTACAAGTATATACATAAGTTTTAATGAAAGTTACATTTAAACATGTAATCAAAATATGTATCATAAAACAAAATATAAATCAATATGATCATTAGGCTAAATGTACAAGTCTTAAAGCAAGGATATACACAATAGTTAAAATAAAGTGAGAACACAAAATATGGATCCATATGAACATGGGTGTATCTCAATTACTATACGTGTATGTCACAAGTCTAATTAACATGGCATTTAACATAATAATCATTAAAACATGACATACTAAAAATTACTAATATGAAAGCATGTAAACTAAATAAGAAGTTAGAGATTGTTACCAAAACCAAGAGGGCACATCTCTATATCTCCAAACCATGGTGGTCCTCCCACCAAACTCCCCTTGAAAGTGATGCGTCCAAAAGTGTCACCGTTTAGCTTGGACATTCACCTCAAGGCACCAACAACTCTCACGTCATGTGAGAGCCCACACCTACATCAAATAGACTAGGAATTGATTTTGGTACCCATATATTCTTGGGTTCTAATACGTTAGTGTTTTGAACGCAAACATGATTAATCATACTATTTATATGATCATAACAAAATTTGGCTAAATGACCATTCCGGCCACAATAAGTACATTTATAAATTCTTTCATATTTAAAAACATAATGAGCATGTGGTTTATGAACATGTGATTTGTGAGCATGGGATGTTTTTGCATGATTGATATGTGAAGTATTGGCATGATGAACATGTGGAGTTTTAGCATGAGATGGTTTATCATGTGTAGTGTGCATGTGTTTCTTTGAAAACATTTCTTTTAATTTAGTATTGTTAAATGCACATTCTTTTAAAACATTTTCCAAATCATTTATTCTAGTTTTTAACATAGAAAACTCATTTTCATCAATTTTAGGATATTTAGCTTTGCAAGCAACTCTATAGGCATCAAAATCTCTTTTTGTTGAAATAAGAGTAAAAGATAATTCATCCTTTTCTTTTGAAGAAATAGCAATTTGATTTTTAAGCATTTCATTTTCCTTTTTCAATTTTAAACAATCTTCCTTTTTAGAATCAAAACTTTCAGAAAGTTCAATGAAAGCTTGTAATAACAATTCTTTACTTATTTCACTATCATCATGTGGTTCGGTAGTTACCTTAGGTGTGTTTGCCATAAAACACACATTGGCCGTATAAACTTCATCTTCGGATTCACTTTCCGAGTCCCAAGTGGCTTTGTACACCTTCTTTTCAAACAGCTTCTTTTGCTTCAAGGAGGTAGATATCTTTCTCTTGAAATCTGGACGATCGGCCATGATGTGTCTGGGTTTCCGACAGTTGTAGCATATGATCTTTTTCTTCTCCTTCCCTTCCTATCGCTTTTTATGGTTGAGCTTATTCTTGTGGTACATTCTTTTTATATTTTTCACAAGAAGAGATAGCTTTCATCTTCTTCATCTTCTTCATCATCGTAGTTGGTGGAGGCAGACTTGAAAGTTATAGACTTTTTCTTTTGAGGCGCCGCTTCTTCTCTAGCATTTTTCTCCATCTCATGAGTCTTAAGATTTCCAATAAGACTTATGAGCTCATCTCATCTTTGTCATTCAATTCCTTCAATGTGGTAGCTTTGATTTCCCATGATGAAGGGAGAGCACGAATCACCTTACGCACCTTTTGGTCGTTGCTGATTTCATCACCTAGAGAAGTAAGAGCATTTGTGATTTTAGTAAACTTAGTAATCATATCATCAATAGATTCATTTTCTTGCATTTTAAAACTTTTATATTGGGAACGCAAAAGATCTATTTTAGCTCTCTTGACTTGTGATGTTCCCTCATGAGTGACCAATAAGTGTTGCCAAATCTCACAGGCGGACTTGCAATATATAACCCGTGTTAAGTCATACTCATTCAATGCTAAAAGTATAGGGCATTTTGAGCCTTCGAATTAGCATCAAATTCCTTGGAGGTAAGATCGGACCAAGTGTCCTCACCTTCGGGTTTACTAAAAGGCTTGGTCAAAGACTTAGCAACTAGGCTACCTAGAGATCTTAGAAAAATGTTCATCCTAACTTTCCATATGGAAAAGTTGAGTCCATCAAATTTGGGAGGGGTCTTAATGTTATCGGCCATCTTTTACTAGCGTATGAATGAATATATGAAAATAGTGATTAGTAATTTATAGGATCTCTCTAAGGATGTGAAGCCAAAAACTAGAGTCCTAGCTCTGATACCAATTGAAATCACCTAGAGGGGGGGTGAATAGGTGATTATGCTAATCAATGCACAAATTTAAAAAATGAGATGATGCAACGATCACTCAAAGAAAGATTAAAAGCCGAATACCCCGTGAAGGGCTCTGAACTCCTTCCTCATGATTCCTCTAAATAAGAGTTTAAGGTGTGCAATGCAATCTTGTTGTGAGAGTATAGATCGACAATATAGGAATGAATGAAAAGCAAGTAAATAACACATGCAAACCAATCGCAAACACAGAAATTTGTTTCGAGGTTCGAGCACCCAGCTCTACATCCCCGCCTTCACCCAGAAGGTTTTTTGATCCACTAGAACTTCCACAAAGGATTACAACTACTAGGGAGTACCCAACTCCTCAATCACACTCCTTTAGTTCAGAGGTAGTGGAGCCACAAATACAATAATCACTTGGTAATCAAAAGACCATAAACACTCTTTTGAAAAACTTTTCTTTACAAAAACCCTAGAGAATAATATATAAGATTGAAGCTCAAGATTTTGTAAGTGATATAAAAATAGAAGAGTGATTTTAAGAACAAAAAACTTTCAGAAAACTTTTGAAAATAATAGCCCAAAACTTAAACAAAAGCTCTTTCTCAAGAAAACTCAAAACTTTTGATCTTTGAATTTGTTGTTGTAAAAACCTCTACCCTAATGACAACTTTATATAGGATTTAGTAAGAGTAAATATAGAAAAATTTTAACTGAATAAAAGTGGAAGAAATTGACCCTCTAATACAGCTAACCACATTTTTTTAAACTTAAACACGTTTTAAAAACATGTTAAAAATCAGCCTCCAGAAAATTAGCCAATACTGTCAATCTGGCAGATTGGTCAACTTTGAGCACATTTTTCAGGCTGCAAAAATAGTCGAATTCAGAATTATATATATAGGAATAATTTGTAAATATTTAAGTCTTCTTTTTAATTCAACTAAAATAAACTCAATATCATTTATTATTAGAAAGTTACCAATAAAACACTGATAGGTGTCAAATCAGAAACTGTAAGCTGTTTTCAGAACAAGAATAGAGTTCAACCAAATATTTGACATCTTTAAAATTTGAATCTGAAAAAGATTATTGAATAAGAAATTTAGATCTGAAAGTTACATTTGAAATGCAAATTAAATCATGTTATTTGAATATAAGAATAAAAAGTTATGATAACAAATATAAAAGGGTGTTAAGCAGATTAGCAGAACTAAAACTGGTTCAAATCTAAAACCTGATATATCTACTTAAAATCCAAAATCGGTTAAACAAAAAACCAAACGTATTGAATTTATGTGTATGTATTTGAGCTTCGAACGTATATACTATTCTTTAACAAAACAAACTATATAAGTCTACAAGCAGGAATCTCTGATAGTTGATGTTGAGCAACGTTTGAGTTAGACCCTAATATCTCATGCTTGAGAACTCTTGATCCATCAATACCTGTATTAATCTGAAATTTATTCTTTAACTTCTATTAGTACCAAATAGCTTTTATATGGTTTGTTATCATCAAAATACATAACCCAGGGATTGTAACCTTTGGGCCAACAAAGATCGCATCTAGCACTCGGTTGGAGTCAAGCTCGTTGGGGTGTTTGGATCGGGTCATCTTGAAGATGAGTATCGATAAGAAGATTTCGGTTTATTTAGATCGTGTGTAAAGATAGATAGTATTGATATGCTCAAGTTCACACACACATACACAAGTTCAATAAGTTTGGTTTTTGGTTTAACCGGGTTTTGAATTTCTAGTTCATATATATGGTTTTCATGAATAGATAGAATCAATACAAGTTTACATGGTTTATGTATATTGGATTTCATCTATATACATCTGTGCTTCATACATTTGGAAAAACTTATTTTGATGTTCTATTTCATGTGTTTGGAGTTTTGTATTTAAACAAAACTTATTTTTAGATTTCATGTCAAAAAAATAGATACATCAATTACATGTGTATTGGATTCATCCATATACAATATGCTTCAAAAGTGTTTTAAATATCTTGTTTTTGTATTTATATAAGTTTGGAAAAAATCAGATTTCCATTTCAAAGTTTGATTTTTTAGAAAATACTGATTTTGTGTTTAAGCCTAATTTTTATATCACAAAAATGGTTCAAATAGTTTGTAATATGTGTTGAATTTTAGTCACACAAATTTGTTCTTCAAATATGTATAAGAACTGGTTTTTGTGGAATTAATGTGATTTATGGGATTTTATTGAAGTTAAAAAGACAAGTTTTCAAGCCCTATAATCCCAGCCAGACCATGCTGGCGGTCGACTGGGCGGTCGACTGGACGGTCGACTGGACCAGGGGTCGGTCAACCTGACTGGTCGACCGATATGCACGACAACGTGCACAAGGCCAGCCCAGTAGGTCGGTCGACCGCGTGGTCGACCGACTAAAAGCACCTAACTCTCGGATGCAGCCAGTCGACCGACCGACAGGCTTGGCCCGGTCGACTGGGTGGCCAACCGGAGTCACAAAGGTCAAAAATATAACCGATGGCCGGTCGACCGGAAGGTCATTTTTGACCTTTCCTAGCTGCCAACGGGCAGATTTTTGAGAGGCTATAAATAAGCCATCTCTTGGGCTGTTTTCTATAAGGATTTCAAAAGCAAATTTTCTCATCTATACTAGTGTTTTAGCAGCAACTTTAAAAGAGTTTTTGTGGTTAAAAGATTTATTTTTTATTTGTTTTCAAGGGTTGGAAAAATTAAGGAAAAATAGTCTTTGGGAATTTAGTTTTGATCTTCATTTCTATCTCTATCTAGTATTTTTTTCAAGTATTTTTCTTTGTGATTTATTTTTCAAACACTTTGTTTTCTCACACTTGAGCTATCATATCTATCCTATTTATAGGATCTTATTTTTGTGAGAAAAAGTTGTTTGTGATCTTTGTGATCACCAAGATTGTAATCCCTCCTTTGATTTGGCTTTGTGCCTATCCCTCTCGTGTAAAGGTGATTGGGGTATTGCTTTTGGTTTGTGTCTATCCCTCTAAGTGTAGAGGAGGTTGTGTTTTGAGTTTGTAGCTATCCCTCTTTGTGTAGAGGTGATTGTGGTTGAGTTTGGCTTTGTGCCCATCCCTCTTGTGTAGAGGTGATAGTTGTTTTGGCTTTGTGCTTTGCCTCTTGTGTAGAGGTGGTTGTGTTGGAGAGAGTTGTATACTCCTTACCTTGTACTTGCAAATTCCTCGGTGGAGGTTCCCTGTGTGGGAGGTCCTATGTGGTCATAGTGGAAATCCTTTTGTGTGAAGGCGGGGACGTAGAGTAGTGGCTCGAACCTTGAAACATATCTCGGTGTTTATGTTTGATCCTCTATCTCTTAACTCCCTCTCTTTTATATCTTGCATTGGATCATATTGTTCATATCATATATATGCTTGATATTGATTGTTTGTCTCACTAGTGTTGAACCGAGAGAGCTTCATATAGCACCTCAACTCTTATTTAGAGGAATTTAGAAGAGATAGTCTAGAGCCCGTCACCGGGAATTCGGCTACACTCTTTAGTTACACTTAGTGTGTTGCAGTTATTTTTAATTCCGCATCATTTGTCATTAGATTAGCTCATACACCTATTCACCTCCCTCTAGGTGTATTTTCAGAGTGTATTGTATAAAGAAGAGTTTGACCTCTCTTCTCTATATAGTACACATGTGCAGGGAGAGTTTAACATCTCCATCTATACATTTTATATTATGCTTATATGACTTAGGGATTAGTCATCCTTGTGAACCCTAATATTTTAATGATATATTAACCTATAGATTAAGTTACTAATAAATTTGTTTAGTGTTTGTCTTATTATAGGATAAGATACTTTATTGGAGGATAGATGGATTTGAGCAACCAATGCTATATACATATAGAAGATAGAAGAAATTATGTAAAGCTCCACAAATTTCATATTTAAGCTAACAAAGAGCTACTGGGAGCAAATTACATCAAGCTCCACAAGATCAAGATATTACAAGTCACATCAAGTTATGAAAGAGAAAGAAGGAGCCAATGATAATAAGAGCTATAAATTTCACCAAAATAGAAATCATGTGAGTAATCGTATAGTGATTTTATTATCAACATAAATTTGGTACTAATAGGATTTTTTTCATTTCAATTTATGAGTAGAATCTCCATCTACCAACTCATCCTACCACTCAGTCTCATTCTACTAGCCCTTTCCAGGACAGGTTAACTGAGAAATTTCTGTCCCAATTCTGTTCTGTTTCTGGTCCTACTCTGGGCTTTGTGTCTACTGGTTTGTGGTCACTAGCTTCTAGTACCACTTGGGTTGTTCACTTGGTATATTACCCACTTTCTGCATTTACTTCTCTTCACCAAGTGGGTTGTACTACTCTGCAGTGCAGCTGAGAGTTATTTCTGTTTGTGATAATCTGTCCTGTCACCTTTTGCCTTGTACTGTTGACAGCTTTTGACAGCCCATAACTGTCCAGCTTTTAGAGCTGTGAACAGAGACCCGTTGGGCATATATTTTGGGAGAAGACTTCATCCCTTTCTCTCTCTAATTTTTTCCCCTTCCATGTTATACTGCAGCAAAGGCATTAATTGCCCAGATTTATACTCAGTTTTGATATCTCTTTTACAGATGCATTTAATGTTCTAACGGACAGAAGCTCTGCCTCTCCTATCACCAACGGTTGGATTCATCTATGATGTTGCCTTGTTGTTTATATAGAACCTTATTCATTCATTTGATGTGAAATAGTACGCGGGTGATATCAGAAATCAATGATAAAGTTAATCTAACTAGTTTCACTACAAACATTGATCTTCAGTTGGAATAAACTTGTAACTAATTATATGACAAGATGGATTTAACAAAAATTATTAAACTCATAATGTGATTCATTTCAATCATCATAAAGCATACGTTAACACTTAGCTAATTAGGAACAAATCCTATTTGCAATATCAAAACAATATAACACAAGGACAACAAAATCACACACGCTCACTACTATATATAGACAATAGAGAAACCATGACAAAGTACTAGAGATAAAATTAAGCGATGTATTCCAACAAATATTTTGATTTTTTACTAAAAATAAAAGTACCTGCCGAGAAGCCACATTCTCGGGTATCTCGTTGTTTTGAGATTGTGTTGATGAAGTTCCTTCAGATCTGATTATAGACTGTTGTACCCACGTTGACTATTTGATGCTGTAGGTTGAGGGGATCAGTTGAATCTGTGATCTCGGGCTCGTTGTTCAAGTTTCCTCCAGCAAATAGTACAGAGACTTCTGCTCCGCTGTTAAAGATCTAAGCGAGAAGGGAGGATTCCTTGGTTCTGTAATTGGGCTTTGCGGTATTGCTCCACAACAGGAGGTGAGAGTTGTTGTCTTTGCTGGATCTGGATGCACACGAGGGGAAAAGGGCAGTGTTCCTGCGGTCGATGCTTGCTAGTTTTGGACGGATACAAGGAGGGGAAGAGGGTGTCGTTGATGGAGGTGACCAGAATCTCTAAAGAAGGATTGGCTTCTGTTTGGGGGAAGGTGTTGATGGATTTCTAATTTTGTGTTGATGGATTTCTAAATTTTTTTTGGTGGCTGAAGGAGTGGGTGGGGTTCTGATTTTGTTTTTTTGGGTGAAGGAAACAGGTGGGGTTTCTGATTTTGTTTGATGGGTGGGTGAAGGAGGTTGGTGGGGGTGGGATTTGTAGGTGGCGACAGTGAAGAGCAGGGAAGAAAAATTGAAACAGGTTTTTTTTATGTTTGCGGTTTTGAATTGGAGGGAGGGAGAAGGATTGTAATCAAATATGATTCTGTGAATTGGATTGGGTTGCAGCTATTTGTAATTGGACGGATTTGTAGTAAAGGGATAAGAGATAAAGAGGATTGAGTTTCACTCTCTTCCTATTTGAAAAGGGGTTTCACACTCCAATTTCAGGATTAAATTTCAATCTGTAATATATTTAATAATTTGTATTTATCAAGAGTACATTATTTATTTATTTCAATCAAAGCCAATTAAATAGGCTAACAATAACTGGAGCTTTCCCACACGACCGATGTGGTACTAAACTGAAAAATAAACAAGTGTAAATAATACTAAAAGAAAATACAGACTCCAGCTGAAAATATAGCCTGGGCTGAATCTAAATAGATACTGCTTGACGCCTCCTGCGCTAATACACGTGATCGAATCTCCTCTTCAGGTGCGCTGATGCCATGTCCTTATCATTCTCCCCAGGTGGGAGAGAAACTCGACTCCGTCGAGTCATGTGTGAAGGAGCTCTCATAGTACTCTAACAGATCTGAATCAATCTGCTGTAACTCACTTTGATCCAACCACGTGTCCTCAATAGGTGACTTTCTTTTCCAGCGTATCAGATACCGTCGAGTTTCAACATCTCTCGTGGAGATAATGTCATCATCTAGGATTTTATCAATATTCTCTGTTGTATTAGGACTGATATCTGAGAGTCGGGAAAGTGGGGGTCCCTAAAAAAATGGCTCAGGAGTAGGCTTATCAACTAATGGGTTGCTCGAGTTAAAATTTGGACCCTTATATTCTACTAGATCCTTAATATTGAAAGTAAGATTAATTCTAAAATCTTCAAGAAGATCAATAACATAAGCATTGTTATTAAGTTTCGTTAAGATTTTGAATGATTCAGCACTACGAGTATGTAATTTTTTAATAGTCCCCGGAGGAAACCGTTTCGGATGAATTCGGACCATCACAAGGTCACCAATATCAAATGTTTTTAAATTTTCTCCTAATATCAGCTCGTAGCTTGCAGTCAAAGTTGGTTTGTTTAATTTTATCACTGATGACTTTATGCAACTCATGCATATGCGTAGTAAAGGAGGATGCAGACTCAAAGACTCTATAATGGTCAACCATGGGAATGAGATCAATTGGCTGCTTAGGCCTAAAATCATATACTATTTCATGTGGACTTTTACCTGTTATCCTATTAACTAATGGATTATATGCAAACTTGGCAATAGACAACTTTAGATTCCCAACTTCCAATATGTTCGCCGACAAGGGTACGCAGTAAATTTTCTAGACTTCTATTCACAACCTTGGTTTGACCATCGGTCTGAGAGTGAAAAGCAATAAAGAGCTTCAATTTCATCCCTAACATGTACCACAGGGTCTTTCAGAAATAACTAGTAAACTTAACATCTCTATCGGAAACAATAGTCTTAGGCAGACTATGTAGTTTATGTTGAAACTTGTTTTGATGAAGACTTTTGTGAAGCATTTCATTTGGAGCTCTAACACACGACGAATCAAGAGTTCTTCATGATCAAGATGTCCCAAGGAGAGTTGATATGATGTGGTTTGTAATTGTGAAATAGTATGTAAAAAGCCTTGATGCACACACACATATCATAGTCAATTAGTCGACTAATACCTATCTCAAGTCGACTAATCAACTTGGTAGTCGACTAACCCAAACCCCATAGTCGACTAGTCTTGTGTCCAAAACAGACCCAACTCTCTGTTTCTGCATTAGTCGACTTGACAGTAAAATGTAGTCGACTAATAGCATTTGTAGTCGACTAATTCCTTGCCCCTAGTCGACTAATAACTGATCCAGTCGACTTATTGGAAGTTGCAGTCGACTTGATTCAGTTATCCAGAAACCTGTCATTCGAGCTTATTTTGACCTAGTCGACTTATAGTCAAACCTAGTCGACTAATAGTAGGAAATTTGCCTTGTATAGTCGACTAACTCAAAAGGCAAGTCGACTATAGGCAGTTTCTGACTGTTGGACAGTTTCTGACTGTTGGTCTTTTGTGCAACGTTTCCCAACGTTTCAATCATTCAAAAGGCACCTGTAACTACCCTAACTTATCCTAGTGTGCATCTATATAAAGGGTAGTTAATCCAAAGGCCAAACAACAATCCAAAACTTCAGTTTTCTAAGATCAAATTCTGCCAAAATCTGAAAACTGTTTTTCCAACTTCTGTTCTTCACCAAAAGTCATTTCCATTGTGAAGTTCTCTGAAGTTTCTCCTATACTAGACCTTGTCCACGTTCATAACAATACCAAGACTTATAGGAAAGTTGTAATACTCAAAGCAATTATTGTACACGGGTGGCTTCTTGGTGTAGAGGCAGTTGTACAAGGTGAAGTTTGTTCTCTTGGTGGAAGAGAAGGTGTTCTCTTGGTGGAAGAGAAGGTGTACACATTTGGCAAAGGGGATTTGTCAAGTGGTGTGCATGGTTATGATTTTGGGTGTACAAAATCAAGGATAAAGGAAAATCTCAAGCGGGTGGCTTGGGGACTGGATGTAGGTCACGAGGACCGAACCAGGATAAATCTCTTGTGTTTGCGTTTGTCTAAACTTTTCTGAGATTTGATTTCCTTTACTGCAAGTATATTTAATTGTTTAATTTAACCCTTCTTTGTTTAGTATTTGTGTTGATTTGGTATTTTAGATCCATAAGTGCCAACAGAGAAAGTTCCGCATTTGGCATCATCTCGGGACCAACAATTGGTATCAGAGCGGGTCTCACATTTGGTACCTAGTCAACAACAAGGATGGCAACGGAGTTTTCATCATCCCAATTCAAAGAAGGACATCTACACAACGTCCACCGCTATTTGACGGATCAACTACAACTATTGGAAGTGTAGAATGAAGATCTACTTGCAATTGCTCAACTATGGACTTTGGAACATTGTTGAAGCATCGTACACCAAGCCAACAACCAACTACAGCGCTTGGAGTGATGATCAAAAGAAGAATGCGAACCTTGACACCAAAGCGATGAATGCCTTGTTCTGTGCATTAACCAAAGAAGAGTTCAACAGAGTGTCAACAGTCACTTCTGCACATCAAATATGGCATACTCTTCAGGTAACACACGAAGGCACAAGTAAAGTTAAAGAGTCTAAAATATCTGTTCTTGTCCACAGGTTTGAATTATTCAAAATGGAGGAGAATGAAACCATATCCGAAATGGTAACAAGATTCACCGACATTACCAATTCCTTAGCATCCCTTGGAAAGGACTACACCCAAGTCGAAAGAGTTCGTAAGATCCTTCGTGCACTCACACAAGAATGGGAGAAGAAGACAACCGCTATTGAAGAGGCGAATGATCTCTCAACTTTGTCGTTAGAAAACCTAATCGGTAATCTAATGGCATATGAAGTGCAATTGGAAGAAAGAAAGAAGGAGGAACGACAACACCACTCAAAGAAGAAAGAAATTGCTTTCCATGCATCCTCTGACACGGACGATTCCAATGACGATGAAGAGGAGATGGCAATGCTTTCAAAGAAATTCAGGAGATTTCTAAAGTAAGGTAAATTCAAATGCTTTAATTGTGATAAACCAGGTCATATGAAGATGGATTGCCCATTGCTCAAGAATAAATGCAAATACATGAGCAAAAAATTCAGAAAGAAGAAAAACTATGAAGTCTCATGGGAGAACAGTGATTCCTCATCTTCTGACGAAGAAGAATCCACTGAACGTGTCAACCTATGTTACATGGCCATAGAAGATGATGAGGTATCATTTACTAAACTTTCTGATGCATTTCATGAATTGTTTATTGATCTGAAAAATAAAAAATTGAAAAATAAAGTTTTATCAAAAGAAAATGAAAAACTTTTAAAGGAAAATTCATGTTATGCTTTACAATATTCTTCTATAAATTCTCAACAAGATGAGTTTGAAAAAGTCATATCATCTTTGAAAAATGAAAATGACAAGTTTATAAAAGAGAACATTTTTCTTAAAAGGAAACTGAATCTTTGAATAAAAGGATTTCTATTTTAGATAAAGATATTTCAGTTTTCAAAAAGAAATATGAAGATATTTTGCAAAATGTGACTAAGTTCAATAAAGGAAAAGAAAAATTGAATGATTTATTATCTTTTCAGAAGTTGTCACATGATAATCATTATGCTATTGGATATAATGAAAAGTCTTCATATGTTAGTAATCCATATGTAAAAAGAAAGTCTAATCATGTTTCAAAAAGAATTAAGACAAAGTTTATATGGATTCCTAAGAATTTAAGTGTTCATGATAAAAATACATATATTACATCATATATTCATGATATATGTAATTCTTACAACTATGTGTATACTAACAGGTGGAAACCAAATTCTAAATGGATTTGGACTCCTAAAGGTTAATATGTTCTTTTATTTTTGGTACCATCTAACGTTTATCTTGCAGGTACCATATAAGAAGTTGATAAGAACATATATATATATATTCTAATGATATATTTGTTTTTGGGGGAGAACAAAGTATTTCCATATTTGTTATAACCCAATTTCTGCAGGGGGAGGAAAATATAACATATTTTCTGCAGGGGGAGCACTTGTGCAAACAAAGCATCATCATCAAAAAGGGGGAGAATGTTGAAACTTGTTTTGATGAAGACTTTTGTGAAGCATTTCATTTGGAGCTCTAACACACGACGAATCAAGAGTTCTTCATGATCAAGATGTCCCAAGGAGAGTTGATATGATGTGGTTTGTAATTGTGAAATAGCATGTAAAAAGCCTTGATGCACACACACATATCATAGTCAATTAGTCGACTAATACCTATCTCAAGTCGACTAATCAACTTGGTAGTCGACTAACCCAAACCCCATAGTCGACTAGTCTTGTGTCCAAAACAAACCCAACTCTCTGTTTCTGCATTAGTCGACTTGACAGTAAAATGTAGTCGACTAATAGCATTTGTAGTCGACTAATCCCTTGCCCCTAGTCGACTAATAACTGGTCCAATCGACTTATTGGAAGTTGCACTTGACTTGATTCAGTTATCCAGAAACCTGTCATTCGAGCTTATCTTGACCTAGTCGACTTATAGTCAAACTTAGTCGACTAATAGTAGGAAATTTGCCTTGTATAGTCGACTAACTCAAAAGGCAAGTCAACTATAGGCAGTTTCTGACTGTTGGACAGTTTCTGACTGTTGGTCTTTTGTGCAACGTTTTTCAACGTTTCAATCATTCAAAAGGCACCTGTAACTACCCTAACTTACCCTAGTGTGCATCTATATAAAGGGTAGTTAATCCAAAGGCCAAACAATAATCCAAAACTTCAGTTTTCTAAGATCAAATTCTGCCAAAATCTGACTGTTTTTCCAACTTCTATTCTTCACCAAAAGTCATTTCCATTGTGAAGTTCTCTGAAGTTTCTCCTATACTAGACCTTGTCCACGTTCATACACAATACCAAGGCTTATAGGAAAGTTGTAATACTCAAAGCAATCATTGTACACGGGTGGCTTCTTGGTGTAGAGGCAGTTGTACAAGGTGAAGTTTATTCTCTTGGTGGAAGAGAAGGTGTACACATTTGACAAAGGGGATTTGTCAAGTGGTGTGCATGGTTGTGATTTTGGGTGTACAAAATCAAGGATAAAGGAAAATCTCAAGCGGGTGGCTTGGGGACTGGATGTAGGTCACGAGGACCGAATCAGGATAAATCTCTCGTGTTTGCGTTTGTCTAAACTTTTATGAGATTTGATTTCCTTTACTGCAAGTATATTTAATTGTTTAACTTAACCCTTCTTTGTTTAGTATTTGTGTTGATTTGGTATTTTAGATCCATAAGTGCCAACAGAGAAAGTTTCGCATTTGGCATCATCTCGGGACCAACAGTTTAATGACGCCATCGAAAAATATTTTAGCCACTCTAAAGGCGTCAGAAGTACGGGAGCAAGGTAGGAAGTGGACCATTTTAGAAAAGTGATCCGTGACAACTAGGATTGAATCATACTTTCTAAGAGTCTTGGGGAGTCCTAGTACAAAGTCCATACTAACATCCTGCCATGAGCAATTAGGGACCGGTAGTGGAGTGTACAAACTAGTGTTCTGTTTCTGTTGCTTTGTGAGTTGACAGGTGTGACACCTTCCAGCATGTTTGGCAACATCACGTTTCAACCCTGGCCAATAGAACTGATACTCAGCGGCTTCTATGGTCTTCTCATTCTCGAAATGCCTGGCTAGACCGCCAGCATGCAATTCCCACATAAGAAATTCTCTAAGGAAGGTTCTTGGGATGCATAACTTTCGATCTAGAAAGAGATACCAATCATGTAGCGTATAACCATTCACATCTTGAGTCGATCCATCTATTAAAAGGGCATATATGTCGCATAAATTGGGACACGACTCGTATTCAGCTTTTATCTTCTCAAAGCTGTTTACCACCGTGGATATCTTTGTCAAAATGAAAATACGACGGCTGAGGACATCAACGGCTTTGTTTTCTACTCCCGCTTTGTGGCGTAGAATGAACGTGTAGTCTTGAAGGAACTCAATCCGTCACCCATGTCGTGCGTTCAGCTTCTTTTGAGAGTAGATGTACTTTAGGGCCTCATGATCACAGAAGAGAACGAACTTATGTGAAAAAAAGGTAATGTCGCCAATAGCAAAGTACCTGAATCACCACATAGAATTCCATATCATAAATGGAGTACCTTTGTAAGGCATCATTCAGTTTCTCACTGAAGTAAGCAACTGGATGACCTTTTTGAGCGAGGACTCTGCCTATTCCAATTTTTGATGCATCACACGCTACTTCAAAGACTTTAAAAAAAGTCAAGGAGACGCATAACCGGAGCACTGACCATTCTCTTCTTGATCTCAACAAATGCCTTCGTAGCAGCATGAAACTAGTTGAATTCTCTCTTCTTCAAACAGTCGGTGATTGGAGCCATGACAATGCTAAATCCTTTAATGAACTGATGATAGAAGGTTGCGAGTCCGTGAAAACTTCTTGCATCACGAATTATCTTGGGCTCAGACTATTCTTCAATGGCTCTGATATTCTCAGGATCCGCAAAAACTCCATCAGCAGAGGCTACAAATCAAGAAATTGAACTTGTATAGAGAGAAAGGTGCACTTCTTGGGATTTGCATACAACTCTTCCTTTCTCAATTTAAAACAAACTTAACGTAGATGATCGAGGTGTTGCTCACGAGATTAGCTGTAGATGAGGATGTCGTCAAAATACACTACCAAAAATTTGCCCATAAATGGATGTAGTACTTGCGTCATCACTCTCATAAAAGTACTCAAAGCATTGGTTAATCCAAAAGGCATGACCATCCACTCATATAACGCATCCTTCGTTTTGAAGGCGGTTTTTCATTCATCTCTGGGACGGATGCAAATTTGGTGATAACCACTTTTGAGATCTATCTTGGAGAAAATAGTGGCACCGGATATCATATCCAATATATCATCCAGTCTAGGAATGGAAAAATGATATCTAACCATTATCTTGTTGATGACATGACTATCCACGCACATTTGCCAAGATCTGTCTTTTTTGGGCGTCAGTAGGGCGGGAACTGCGCAAAGCCTCATGCTTTCTTGGATGAAGCCTTTTCTCATCAATTTGTAACTTGCCTCTTGAGTTCAACATGCTCGGTGTGGGGTTCATCTTATAGGGGGGCAAGTTGGGAAGACTAGCTCCTGGAACTAAATCAATAGCGTGTTGTATGTCACGCATTGGTGGAAGCTTGTCCGGGAGCTCTTCAGGAAATATATCAGCGGACTTCGCAATCACTGGTGTGACTTTGGGAGGGATCGTGATGTTGGATTCCTTAGTAATTTTCTTGGTCACGAGGATCACGAAGGGAGCTCCTTTCTCTACATCTTGACTGAGAGCTTTTGCAGTAATCAAGCTGATACTGTTAGTTTTCTTCATTGTAGTAGGCTCTGATTCAGATGGCTCAGCTTAGGCTCACGAGATAATAACTTGATTTTCTTTCCTTCATGTTCGAATTAACACATGTTCGACCGTCCGTAGATGGTAACATCCTTGTCATATAGCCATGGTCGTCCAAGGATAACGTGACCCACATCCATAGATACAACATCACACCAAATTTTGTCCTTGTAGAGTTGAAGTCAATTAGGACAAGACATCTCTGTTTAACTTTCAGTGCTAAAGAGTTAATCCATGTTACTCTATAGGGATACGGATGGGGTACAGCCTTCAGGCCAATTTTGGCAATTACTGTAGACGACATCATTAATACACCTTCCACTATCTACAATTTCTTGTAGATCCTACCACCAATTTTCATAATGATGTGAAACATGGTGGTTCATCTCCAGTCATCTTTCTCCTTGGGTTGAGATAAGGCACATCTGACGATGAATAAATGAATTGATGTCATTGGTTGAATGCAGTTAAGACCAATGCTATCACCTGTGGTCTCATCGTCCATATCAGACTCTTCTTCTTCTCCCCGGGAAATAAATTTTCCTGATTCTGATTCTGATACGACTTCAGGCTATCCATTGATTAAGGGAATTTTGGCTGGAGTTGGGTAATTGGCATCTACATGTCCATATCCTTGACACTTGTAACATTTGATTGTGGGAGTCAGTTTGGAGAACTCCTTATCAATACCCTTGCCTTTGTTCTCAACACTCTTGCCTTTAGTATCCGCTTTATGGGTAGAAGTCTGGCTTTGAAAAAGGTTGGGGACTCAAAGGATGTCTGGTTGTCTGTGTATGACCCTAGAGATGGAGTTAGACTTGACCGCATCTAAATCTTGAACCAACACATAGGCCTTCTCAAGCTCGGTGACTTCACGCGCCAAAAGTTTGGTTCGCAAGTCGTCCCTAAGTTTGGCTCAAACCTAGACATGATTTGAGCTTGCACTTCAGAGTTAATGGCATCGCATCTGATGAGGAACTCATCAAACTTCTCCATATACTCCTGTGTTGATTTGTTGCCTTGAGTGTATCAGTGCCACTTGTCCATGAGACGAGCACTGAACGATGGCATCACATACTTTCCTTTAAGTTCATCTTTCATTCTTCTCCAGGTATCGATTGGTTCTTGGTCACGAGTAGCACGTATGTTCACCACATTAGTCCAATACTGGCTAGCTTGACTGGTTAACTTCATCCCTGCAAACTTAACTTTTGGGGTTCAGTGAGATCGTACCAAGTGAAATACTTGTCAAATTATTGAGTCCAATCAAGAAAAAGTTGTGGATCATGATGTCCATCGAATGTTGGGACGTCAATCTTATTGCTCTTCAAGAATTGACTATCAGGGTCTCGTTCACCATGTCCTTGGCATGGTATCATCCGATTACGTTCTCCTTCATGTTCATTGCGGTTCTCGAGATGAGTTTCAACTCTACCTAACCTATCTCCAGTCTGGGCTGCAGTTTGGACAGTTGGGCTTGTATGGCAATGATTGCATCGACAAGTTGTTGGGAATCCATAGTTATATTGCCTGACTCACTAGACTTTCCTAACAAATAGGGGTGTCCACTACGGGTGGGCATTTACTAACAAGACCTAAATGAATGCAAGTAGGACCTAGATGAAATTTTTTTCTCTTTTTTTAATTTAAATTTACACAAATAAATGAGAGTCCTAATATATGCTAATGCAACTTTTCCACCTAAACCATGCTCTGATACCGAAATGATGTGAAACAGTATGCAGGTGATGTCAGAAATCAGTGATAAAGTTAAACTAAGTAGTTTCACTACAAATGCCGATCTTCAGTAGAAATAAACTTGTAACTAATTATATGACAAGATGGGTTTAACAAAAATTATTATACTTACAATGTGGATCATTCCAATCGTCACAAAGCATACATCAACACTTAGCTAATTAGGAACAAATCCTATTTGCAATATCAAAATAGTATAACACAATGACAACAAAATCACACACACTCACTACTATATATGGACAACAGAGAAATCATGATAAAGTACTAGAGATAAAATTAAGCGGTGTAATCCAATAAATATTTTGATTTTTTTTACTGAAAATAAAAGTACCTACCGAGAAGCCACGTTCTCGTGTATCTCATTATTTTGAAATTGTGTTGATGAAGTTGCTTCAGATCTGATTACATAATGTTGTACTCACGTTAACTGATGCTGTAGGTTGAGGGGATCAGTTGGATCTATGATCTCGGGCTTGTTGTTCAAGTTTCCTCCAGCAAATAGTACAGAGACTTCTGCTCCGATGTTAAACATCTCAGCGAGAAGGGAGGATTCCTTGGTTATGTAACTGGGCTTTGCGGTATTGCTCCACAACAGGAGGTGAGAGTTATTGTCTTGGCTGGATCTGGATGCACACATGGAGGGGAAAAGGGCGGGGTTCCTACGGCTGGATCTGGACACACACAAGGAGGGGAAGAGGGTGCCATTGATGGAGGTGACCAGAATCTGTAAGGAAGCATTGGCTTCTATTTGCTTTTAGTGGATGTTGACGCGCTAAAGGAAAGTAGGCAGGTCGAGATCTTTGGGGAAGGTGTTGATGGATTTCTGATTTTTGTTTGGTGGGTGAAGGAGTAGGTAGGGTTCTGATTTTGATTTTGTGGGTAAATGAAATAGGTGGGGTTTCTGATTTTGTTTGATCGATGAAGGAGGCAGGTGGGGGTGGGATTTGTAGGTGGCGACAGTGAAAAGCAGAGAAGAAAAATTGAAACTTGTTTTTTTATGCTTGCGGTTTTGAATTGGAGGGTAGGGAGAAAGATTATAATCAAATATGATCCTGTGGATTGGTTGGGTTGCAACTATTTGTAATTGGATGGATTTTGAGTAAAGGGATAAGGGATAAAGAGGATAGAGTTTCACACACTTCCTATTTGAAAAGGGGTTTCACACTCCGATTTCAGGATTAAATTTCAATCTAAAATATCCAATAGTTTTTATTTATCAAGAGTGCATTATTTATTTATTTCAATCAAAACAAATTAAATAGGCTTACAATAACTGGAGTTTTCCCACACAACCGATGTGGTAGTAAAATACTGAAAAATAAACAAGTGTAAATAATGCTAAAAGAAAATACAGACTCCAGCTGAAAACATAACCTGGGCTAAATCCAAATAGATGCAGCTCGATGCCTCCTACGCTAATACACGTGATTATATCTCCTCTTCGAGCGCGCTGATTCCATATCCTCATCATCATTACAACAAGAACATAACCAGAAAATATTATAAAAGCAAAAGCAATCAAGCCTTAAATTTGAGATCTCATCAAACAAAAATGGTTGAGCCAATCATCTTCATTCAAGTTCTAATCTTCAGAGAAAGTCTCAAGCATTCAATACAAGAGAAATTCATCACTTCATTTATTTCTCTATTTGTTGGAGAATCTCAGTCTCATTTTCCATACTTATTCTACATTCTCATTATTATTGCTTTAAACTTATTGTGCCAAGTTATTGTTGATAACACTTAGAACTATATGATTGCATATAGTCTTCTATTGTATTATCTATTTTGATTCAATAATTGTGCTTATATTAGTTCTCATTATTGTGTTAAAGAATAAAATCTATTGTGATCCTTATTGAAGTGTGCCTCAAGATAGAGGTGTTGTGTAAATCCAAAATCGGACAGTTCTTGGTGGTTTGTAAATCTAGGATTGGGTAGTATTTTGGTGGTTTGTAAATTCAAGCTCAAGGAAGAGTTTTAGTGGTTGTAATTCTTACTTCGAGAAGAAGTTTTATAATGGATTTCTAAATCCTAGAGTGGGGACCTCTTGGTGGTGGATGTAGGGAGTGTTGGAATTGAAGAATATAAGTATGAATCTTCGAGTTGAATTATGGCGAGATCCGTTGATCGAATCAATTGGATGATGGTTGGAGTGTGTTCTCCTTCCATTGGGGTTGAACGTGGTATATTCACATGTTCAATTCCGACTTCGAATGAATGAGATATCCAAGTCTAAAGATTGCCTAATTCAAAGCCAAAACAGGACTAAAGGTAGCTAAAAGCATTTAGTCTCACATTAGCCATGGGATGGAAGTTTGTGGTGTATAAATAGAGAAAATTGAGAACAAAGGGCTGCCCTTTGGGTACTTGGAGTTTTCGCACGCGATTGGGAGGGATCTATGCCCGCCCGCACGTGTGTTCGCGCGCGTGCCGCGCTGGCGGCGCCGGTGCCGGTGCCGTGCCGGGTTCGGGTTCGGGTTCGGGTTCCCTACCTGGCCTGGTTCTTTTTGAATCGGGTCTCACGGGTATGGATTGCAAGCATACCCGCTCCAATCCGGATCCAATCCGCCCGCCAACAGACCGCTCCGCGTCAGTTGCGACTGTTGGGCTGCCAACAGACACGACTGCTGGTTCGAAAGGGTGCAACCTTTCATTGGGTTCGAACCCATTGGCCCCTCCTGGAGCGCTATATAAAGCGCTCCCATCTCTCAATTGAAAACACACCAAGAAAACAACTCTCTCTTTCTATCTGAGTTCTGAAGCAGAAGCAAGCCTGTGTTCTGAACTGGGAAGTAGAGTTCCAAAGCGACTTCCAGCGAGAAGTGGGAAATCCGTAACTCGGTTTCCGAAGTGACTTCCAAAGAAGATTCTGCAAAATTCGTTCTGAAAGAGGGCTTAGAAAATTCAACAAATTCTTTTATAGAATTGTTGTCTGAATCTAAGACTTCTGAAGAAGAATATTCTTCAACCTTCCTTCGTCCTCAACAGTGGGTGCTACTCCAAAGTAAAGGCAAATATTCATCCGAAATTTGTCCTTGTACCGCTGCTTCAACGATCCTGTGGAAGGTACTGGTTGACTACGGTTCGACCGTACGGTGATTTGGTAGTGCTATCCAAATACCGTGAAGGAGTGTTGTATCTTGGGAGACCAGCGTCCATTATCCCGTTAGCACCAGTGCGGGGGACGTAATTGTCTTAAGGAGATTCGCTCTAAGCGTACCTCACTCCAAATACTGTATAAGTGGATTAAGTCCTTTATACAGGGGATATACTTTATAGTATATCGAGACTGATTTAGATTCAGTCTAATTGGTGTTTAACCAAGGAAGGAAATTGAAAGGTGGTTCTTAAATTAAGGAACGTTCTATTGAACGAAAAACCTCCCACCTGATATTTGCCGACCTGGCCAATTAGATTGTTGATATCTCAGTGATCTTGATTAGTTGTCAGATTGATTCTTGTTAAGCAGAATCCAACAATCTTAAGACATTTTGGTTTCTTACTTCTGTTCTGCTTGAACTTGCAGAAAATGTCTGAGATAAATCAAGATAGCTCAAGCAAGGCACCAAACATGCAAGCTTTGATGCCAACTCCACTTCCTAACCCGAAGCCGGAGAAGCCAGGAAAATTTGATGGCACAGAATTCAAGAGGTGGTAACAGAAGATGCTCTTCTACTTGACCACTCTTCATCTGGCCAGATTCCTGCAAGAAGATCCACCAGAGCCTGCAACTGATGCATGGACTCAATGTGACTTCCTTTGCCGAAATTATATTTTAAATGGACTGGATGACTCTCTTTACAATATCTACAGTCCCATCACAATGGCAAAGAAGTTATGGGCCAGTCTTGACAAGAAGTACATGACTGAGGATGCTGGTACCAAGAAGTTCGTCGTAGGACGATTTCTAGAGTACAAAATGGTGGACAACAAGACTGTAATCAGTCAGGTGCAAGAGTTCAAACTTATCTTGCACAAGATAGAAGCCGAAGGTATGATCCTACCTGAAACTTTTCAGGTTGCTACTATCGTGGAGAAACTCCCACCTGCGTGGAGAGATTTCAAGAACTACCTGAAGCACAAGCGAAAGGAGTTAAAGTTGGAAGATCTCATTGTGAGGCTTCGTATCGAGGAGGATAACCGCAAGTCCGAGAAAAGGAGCAGCAAGTACTCCTACGAAGCAAAAGCAAATGTGATCGAGGACTCAAAGGGGAAAGCGTCTACTTCCAAAGGCTTAAAGCAGAAGAAGACTTCCCAGGGGTACAAAGGCAAGGTCCAAGAAGGCAAGAACATGCGCTTCAAGGGAACCTGCTACATCTGCAACAAAGAGGGGCATAAGGCGAATGAATGTCGCAGCCGTCTAAAAAAGAACAAGAAAAGCCACCCACAGGCAAACTTGACCGACCATGAGTCTCCAAGCCTTTCAGCTGTGGTGTCAGAAGTGAATCTGACAACCAACAATAAGGATTGGTGGGTAGACACGGGGGCTACTCAGCATATCTGCTCTGAGAAATTATTATTCTCTAAATATCAAAGACTAGAGCAAGATGAGCAACTATTCATGGGAAATTCAGCCGTCTCAAAGGTTGAAGGAAAGGGCAAGGTCATCCTGAAGTGGACATCGGGGAAAGAGCTTACTCTTAACGATGTGCTTCATGTTCCAGACATCCGCAAGAATTTGATCTCCGGATCAATACTTAGTAAGAAAGGATTTAGAATGGTTTTTGAATCCGACAAATTTGTACTTACTAAGGGAGGGATGTATGTGGGAAAGGGTTATCTTGTTGATGGACTTTTTAAAGCCAATGTTACAGTGGTAGATAAAAAGTCTGTGTATTTGTACCCGAAGCTTATAAATAAAAGAAATTCTTCTATTTATTTGCTTGAGTCTCCTATTTTGTGGCATGCTAGATTAGGGCATGTAAATTACAAGTCATTAAAGAACTTGTCTAATTTGGGATATATTTCTAAACTCAACTTGGAAGAAATTCGCAAGTGTGAGATTTGTGTTGAGGCCAAGTTGGCGAAAAATTCATTTCACTCAATTGATCGAAATACAGAACCTTTAGGGTTAATTCATAGCGATCTGTGTGACTTGAAGTTTATGCCAACAAGAGGCGGTAAAAAGTATTTCATTACTTTTATCGATGACTGTACAAGATACTGTTATGTGTATCTTTTAAACAGTAAGGACGAGGCAATAAATATGTTTATAACATATAAAGCTGAAGTTGAGAATCAACTCAACAAGAAAATCAAGATTCTAAAATCCGATAGAGGCGGAGAATATGAATCAAATGATTTTAGTGAGTTATGTGCTAATTTTGATATAATCAATCAAACTACAGCACCATACACTCCTCAGCAGAATGGAATTGCTGAACGGAAGAACAGAACTTTGAAGGAGTGGTTAATTTCATGCTCGTAAGTTCTGGAACTCCGCAGAACTTGTGGGGGGAAGCTCTATTAACTGCAAATTATATTCTAAATAGAGTACCCCACAAGAAACTTGGTCTTATATCTTTCGAGTTATGGCATGGAAGGACACCTTCCTACCATTACCTCAAAATGTGGGGGTGCCTTGCAAAAGTGCTAGCACCATTACCTAAAAAGACTAAG
This sequence comes from Agave tequilana, assembly GCA_038442645.1. Classification (NCBI taxonomy): domain Eukaryota; kingdom Viridiplantae; phylum Streptophyta; class Magnoliopsida; order Asparagales; family Asparagaceae; genus Agave; species Agave tequilana. The sequence goes on along the minus strand of JAVJIF010030738.1, from coordinate 285,037 downwards.
TTGGGAGCAAAAACTATGGACTGCATATTCATAGGCTATGCCTTGAATAGTAGTGCCTACAGATTTCTGGTTCATAAATCAAAGATACCAGATATTCATGTAAACATGATTATCGAATCTAGAGATGCTGTGTTCTTTGAAGACATCTTTCCGTTCAAACGGGAAGCAGATAAGACTTCTGGGAAAAGAACACACGAGATGGCGTTCAGGGACGAAAGTTTCGAGGAACCGACTGTTAATGTGGAAACTGAACCAAGAAGAAGTCAGAGATCTAGAATCTCAAAATATTTTGGTCCAGATTTCATAGCATACGCTATTGAGAGCGAGCCTCAAACATTTAAAGAGGCTATGTCAACCCCAGAAGCACAAATGTGGAAAGAAGCTATAAATAGCGAAATAGAATCCATACTAAGTAATCATAGTTGGGAATTGGTAAACTTGCCTCCTGAAAGTAAACCAATTGGGTGTAAGTGGATTTTCAAATGAAAATTAAAACCCGATGGATCTATCGATAAGTACAAGGCTAGATTAGTAGCCAAGGGTTATCGACAAAAAGAAGGACTTGACTACTTCGATACTTATTCACCAGTAACAAGAATAACGTCCATTCGGATGTTAATTGCAATTGCAGTATTGCACAACTTAGATATCCATCAAATGGATGTCAAGGCTGCATTCTTAAATGGTGAATTAAATGAAGAGATATATATGGAGCAACCTGAAGGATTTAAAGTCAAGGGCCAAGAACACAAGGTGTGTAAATTGATAAAATCCTTATACGGTTTAAAGCAGGCTCCAAAACAATGGCATGAGAAATTTTATAGTGTCATGATCAAAGATGGATTTACCATCAATGAATGCGATAAGTGTGTGTACACTAAAACAGTTGAAAATGCATGTATCATTGTTTGTCTTTATGTAGACGACATGTTGATACTTGGGACTAATATTGAGATTATTAAGTCCACTAAAAGAATGTTATCCAACAGTTTTGACATGAAGGATATGGGGGTTGCTGATGTAATTTTAGGAATTAAAATCACCAGAACACCAGATGGAATCAGTCTATCTCAATCTCACTACGTGGATAAGATGAAAGAAAGATTCAAGGATCATGGGATAAAGGAAAATACAAATCCTTTTCTCCCACACATCCACCTTCATAAGAATACAGGAACTGGAATACGCCAGTTGGAGTATTCTCAGATTATCGAAAGTCTAATGTATTTGATAAATTGCACTAGACCCGATATTGCTTACGCTGTAAGCAAGTTAAGTAGATACACTAGCAATCCTAGTGATCTACATTGGACCGCTCTACTACGAGTATTGTGTTACGTATCACATACCAAGGAATATGCCTTGAGATATGGACAGTATCCACATGTACTGGAAGGATACAGTGATGCTAATTGGATTGCAGATTCTGAGGAATCAAAATCAACTAGCGGATACGTATTTACTCTAGCAGGAGCAGCGGTATCATGGAAGTCTTCTAAGCAAACATGTGTTGCCCGTTCCACTATGGAATCGGAATTCATAGCCTTAGATAAGGCTGGAGAAGAAGCAGAATGGCTTCGATAATTCTTAGAAGATATACCATTATGGCAAAAGCCAGTGCCTGCTATATGTATACACTGCGATAATCAAGCAGCTATATCTAGGACACAAAATATTATATACAACGGTAAGTCTAGACATATTCGTCGTACACATAATACCGTGAAGCAGTTGCTCTTAAATGGAATTATCTCTATTGACTTTGTATCGTCAAAGGATAATTTAGCGGATCCGCTTACTAAAGGTTTAAGTGGAGAGCGTATAAACTGCGCATCGAGGGGAATGGGTCTAAAAGCCTAACCTTACCGAGTCAGCTTAATGGAAACCTCACTTAGCGACTGGAGATCCCACGGACTAAGTTCAAGAGGAAAAACTAGTTATGATTGACTCAGCAAGTAAGCACTTGGGAGTTTGACTCCAATCCATTCCTAAGGTGCACATAAGTGCTTTTCTACAAGTGGATTAAGGATAAGCTTAACGCTTTTAATGATGCCTATATCTTGTTACTAAACAAGTGGAGTAGAGTAGACTACTCTTAATAGGTCCATCACCTATGTGAGTATAGAGTTGGGTCGGCTCTTTGGGAATTTCTATGGAGGCTGTTATTCCCTAAAGATACTCTCTGAAACCAAGAATGTCCAGGGCCAAAACGGACACAACCGAGAACCAAAATTGATTTGGAAAGTCACTGTGTGAAGCTTGTTGACTTGGCTTACACTAACGGCTAACAGTTCAAGACCTAGTTCACTGATTAGCCAGTAAGTCTGATAAAACTTTTGCTATGGAAGGTTCAAGACCTAGTTTACCTATCCTTATGCAGTTTCTTTTCTCAAGTACCTTTCACAATAGAGTCAGTCTCTTGTGTGTCATTTCCTTGAATCTCCATTCATTGTGGGGGATTGTTGGAATTGAAGAATATAAGTATGAATCTTCAAGTTGAATTATGGCGAGATCCGTTGATCGAATCAATTGGATGATGGTTGAAGTGTGTTCTCCTTCCATTGGGGATGAATGTGGTATATTCACATGTTCAATTCCGACTTCGAATGAATGAGATATTCAAGTCTAAAGATTGCCTAATTCAAAGCCAAAACGGGACTAAAGGTAGCTAAAAGCATTTAGTCCCACATTGGCCATGGGATGAAAGTTTGTGGTGTATAAATAGAGAAAATTGAGAACAAAGGGCGTGCCCTTTGGGTACTTAGAGTTTTCGCGCGCGATTGGGAGGGATCTATGCCCGCCCGCACGTGTGTACGTGCGCGCCGGCCGCCGCGGCCGGCCGGCGCCGGTGCCGGTGCCGTGCCAGGCTCGGGCTCCCTACCTGGCCTGGTTCTTTTTGAATCGGGTCTCGCGGGTATGGATTGCAAGCATACCCGAACCGGACCCGCTCCGCTCTGGATCCAATCCGCCCGCCAACGGACCCGCTCCGCTCCAGATCCAATCCGCCCGCCAATAGACCGCTCGCGTCAGTTGGACTGCCAACAGTTGCGACTGTTGGGCTGCCAACAGACACGACTGCTGGTTTGAAAGGGTGCAACCTTTCATTGGGTTCGAACCCGTTGGCCCCTCCTGGAGCGCTATATAAAGCGCTCCCATCTCTAAATTGAAAACACACCAAGAAAACAACTCTCTCTTTCTATCTGAGTTCTGAAGCAGAAGCAAGCCTGTGTTCTGAACTGGGAAGTAGAGTTCCAAAGCGACTTCCAGCGAGAAGTGGGAAATCCGTAACTCGGTTTCCGAAGCGACTTCCAAAGAAGATTCTGCAAAATTCGTTCTGAAAGAGGGCTTAGAAAATTTAACAAATTCTTTTATAGAATTGTTGTCTGAATCTAAGACTTCTGAAGAAGAATATTCTTCAACCTTCCTTCGTCCTCAACAGTGGGTGCTACTCCAAAGTAAAGGCAAATATTCATCCGAAATTTGTCCTTGTACCGCTGCTTCAACGATCCTGTGGAAGGTACTGGTTGACTACGGTTCGACCGTACGGTGATTTGGTAGTGCTATCCAAATACCGTGAAGGAGTATTGTATCTTGGGAGACCAGCGTCCATTATCCCGTTAGCACCGGTGCGGGGGACGTAATTGTCTTAAGGAGATTCGCTCTAAGCGTACCTCACTCCAAATACTGTATAAGTGGATTAAGTCTTTTATACAGGGGATATACTTTATAGTATATCGAGACTGATTTAGATTCAGTCTAATTGGTGTTTAACCAAGGAAGGAAATTGAAAGGTGGTTCTTAAATTAAGGAACGTTCTACTGAACGGAAAACCTCCCACCTGATATTTGCCGACCTGGCCAATTAGATTGTTGATATCTCAGTGATCTTGATTAGTTGTCAGATTGATTCCTGTTAAGCAGAATCCAACAGGGAGTTTCCTGAATCACCCTAAAATTATCGAGTTCTCTCTATTATTTTTATTGTTGCTTATTTGTTGTGCATATTTATTCTATGTTATATTGCTCATTTTTGTTCTCTGTTGTTTCGACCACCTGACTGAACTATCTTACCAGCAGATTGGGTGATCCTACAAGCCTAACTGCTTTTACAGTTTTGATATACTCTGTGTTAAATTTTAAATTATCCTTGACCCTATTCACCCCCTCTAGGTCCAACAATTAGTATTAGAGCATTTGTACCAATTCATTTAGGTTTTACATCCTAGAGTTAAAGATCCATATAAATCATATTTGAAAATGTTATTCTATTGATTTTCATTCTATGCTTAATTATTTTCCATATGATCATTGGAGTGTTAGAATAAAATTTTATATTCAATCCATATATTCTGAGCTTTAGGACATTATAGAATTTTGTTATAATGTTAGTTCCAAATCTAGAAGGAATGGAACAAATTTGAAAAAAGACAAAGTGCTATGAATAAAATTGTTTTAAGTATTTTTGATTTCTTCTATTGGTAAATATTTTTCTAACAATTTTTCTTTTTGTGATAGTGCTTATGAATTATGGAAGATCATTGAAACTTTACAAGAGGAAAAAAAGATGGATCAAATTGAGTGAACACTTGTGAAGACAATACGTTATCATGTACTACACCGGGCTCGAATTCAAAAGAATGTTGTCTCCGCAATTGATGAAGGTAAAATGGTTAATTCTTCTCTTGAGTCAAATGATATATTCTAATTATAGAATAATGATCTCATTCATAACAAATTGGTTGGCACTACTCATAACATCATTCATGATCACTCTCTTAATGAATTCGTTGATATATCTCATGATATTGTGAATGAATATAAGAAACTACTATCTAAGCATAAAGATTTGGAAAAAGAAAATATTATGCTTAGATTAGAGAATATTAGATTAGTGGTAAATATGATTTATCTTCTTGTTCTTATGACTCTCATTTATTTGATATTTAGTAAATAATATTGAAACTGTGATTTCAAAGGATAAGATTTTGAAGAAAACTTGTCTAGATTTTTCTTGTGTTAAAATTAATGATTTTTCTTGTGATAAAATTGATAATTTTTCTTGTGATAAAATTAATGATTTTTCTTTTGATAAAATTGATGATTTTCCTTATCATGTTAAAAAAGCTAACTTGAGTTTCACAAACTCAAACATATGCTTCAAGGCAAATGAGAATAAGGTAACTATTGATGATTATGCTAATTTAGAAGATATTGAAAAAGCTTACATTGATCTTGTTAATAAATTCAAAACGTTAGGATTATGACGTGAATACGTCGTGAAAATTGATTAATATCAGATTTGACAGTTTTCTTTTCTGGATCTATTTTGATCCGAGTTGGATTCAAGTTTTCTTTATTCTGATTGAAGGTGTTTTCAGTCTGAGTTGGATTCAACTTTTCTTTATTCTGATTGAAGGAGTTTGTTTAGGATTAGGAGAGTTCTATGGTCTATAAAAAACCCTTAGGGGTGGCCTTCAATGAATTTGTAATTCCTAAGGATGTAATTCATCAAGATGAGAAATTCGTGAGAGAAGCTTAGCCATAAGGGTTCGCTGTTCTTGGTGGCCATCAAGGGCTTGTAACATCTTAGGTGAGGTATAAGTAATTCTTATTATGTTCCCCAAAGTTTTAATAAAGTTTTTCCTCTTCTCTCGTGGATGTACACACGATCTGTTTGATCGGTGGAATCACGTTATATTGTGTGTTGGCTTTCTATTTACTTTAGAATATCTTCTTTTTCTCTTTTTCACGTTGCCTTAGTGGATCCGGTGATTTATTTCTGCTGTTGACCCCTGGTGGTGTGGGCGTCTGACCCTTGAAATTCAATAATGATTGATATCAGAGCAAGGTAACTTAAAGATGTCTGCGATCAAATTCGATATTCAGAAATTCGATGATGTCATCAATTTCAGCAGGTGACAGATTAGGATGAACGCTATCCTTACCCGGAGCGGGTTGAAGAAAGCACTACTCGGGGGGGGGGGAGAAAAAAACCTTAAGACATGAAAGAAGAAACTTGGCAGGACTTGGATGAGAAAACCTTGATAGCTATTCAACTTTGCTTGGCGTACGAAGTGTTTGATGAGTTTTCTAGGGAGAAAATAGTGTCCTCGCTGTGGGAGCGACTCAAAATCACTGTCTGAAGTAGTCGTTGGCGAATCAGTTGATTCTGAAGTAACGTCTCTTTCTTCTCTGCATGCATTAAAGTACACCTATTAATTCTTACATTGCAAAATTTTTCTCTATTATCAATGATCTAGATAAGATAGAGGTTAAGATAGAAGATGAGAATAAAGCACTTCTATTACTGTGTTCTTTACCTTCTTCATATAAGATCTTTAGGGAAGCTATTACCTATGGAGGCAAGTCAACAATCAAGGTCAATAAGGTCAAGGAGTTTCTGCTCAACAAGGACAAAATTGACACCCAGTTGACCAGTGAGTCTCATCATGATGATTTTGAGAAAGTTCATTATTCAAAGGAGAAGAATAATAATGAAAATTCCACGGGTAACTCAAAACACAAGAATTTGACGTGCAACTATTGTTACAAGAAGAGGCACATTAGATGTTGGCTTTGAAAGAAGAAACAACTGGATGCTAATGTTACTAAATTGGTTGAAGGAGATAAAGAATAGTGGACATTCTAGAAACAACCAGATGCTAATGTCACTAAACTGGTTGAAGGAGATGAAGAATAGTGGATGTTCTATCTGTTATAGACTAACCAGTTGGTAACAAAGATAGATGGGTCATAGATTTTGGATGTTCACATCATATCAGTTCCAATAAGAAGATGTTCTCTTCATACACTTCAGTTCAAGGGGGAGAAGTTTTCATGAGAAATTCTACTATAAGTAAGGTGATTGCGAAGGAACAATTCAGTTTTAATCTCATAATGGATGCATCACTACTCTTTAAGGCGTTCATCGTTCTCGAATCAAAGTACGATCTCATCTCTCTTGGAGCCCTACATAGAGAAGGGTTCTGTTTCAGTTTGAAAGGTTATCTTATAGAAGTTTTCAAAGAGTCCCATGTGATGTTTCAAGCTAAACGTGTTGGCAAAGTGTATATGTTGCGAAATTCAGAGTTTACAGTTGGTAGATTGTAGTTATCCTCGGCTTCAAAAGCGATGGTTATGGAACAATCAGAGACTACGATAGATTCGAGCTCGGATGTTCAATTGTACCCCAAAGGAGATTGGGACTAGGCGTTCAACAAGGTAGTCTTGATCGCTACTCCTGTGGTGGAGCAAATTCTCATAGATCTTGTGTAGATCAAGGAGATCATTAGGTAATAAAGTTCAGGTTGGGCCTGAACTTATTCGGTTTAATCAAGATGTGAACCCCATGAGGGGGTTATGGAGAAGAGGGAATAAGATGGAGATGAAGTCAAGTTTGTTCAATAGCTATTCTCGGACTTAGACGTATTCAAATCAAGGGGGAGATTGTTAAGATTATGATATGAGTACATCGTGAAGGTTGATTAATGTTGGATTTAGCAGTTTTCTTTTCTAGATCTGTTTTGAGTCTGAGTTGGATTCAAGTTTCCTTTATTCTGATTGAAGGTGTTTTGAGTTCGAGTTGAATTCAAGTTTTCTTTATTCTGATTGAAAGAGTTTATTTAGGAACAGGAGAGTTCTATGGTCTATAAATAAACCGTTAGGGGTGGCCTTCAATGTATTCCAAGAGAATCCTATGTATTTATAATTCCTAAGGTTGTAATTCATCTAGGTGAGAAATTCCTGAGAGAAGCTTAGCCACAAGGATTCGCTGTTCTTAGCGGCCATCAAGGGCTTATAATTTCTCAACGTGAGGTGTAAGTAATTCTTATTCTACTCCTTCGAATTTTTAATAAAGTTTATCCCCTTTTCCCGTGGTTGTACACACGATCTGTTTGATTGGTGGAACCACGTTATGTTGTGTGTTGGTTATCTATCTACTTTCAAATATCTTCTTCTTTTCTTCTTCACGTTGCCTTAGTAGATCCTATAATTTGTCTCTACTGCACTGCCACAGTTGACCCGGTCGTGGGGGCGTCCTCCCCTAAAATCACAATACAAAAAGCTTTCAGAAAGGTTCATTTTTCTGAAGAAGGAACATGCATCATGTCCCACTATTTATGAAGATATTTCTAAAGAGAAAAATGAGCTTCATTCAAACATTATTGAACTTCAAAATCAAAATCATGATTTGAAATTGAAATTGAAAATTCTACAAACATTGTTTTATCTTCTCATCAAAAAGGTGTGCAGAATTTTGCTAGCAAAATAGGTTATGCCACTGGTGGGATGCTTTCCTACCAGTCAGGGACTGGCGGGATAGGTTCAGATGCTGGCAGAATGCTATTCTACCAGTACAGAAAATCTGATTTTCATTCTCATAATCTTTATAATAACAATTCTAATATTATTTGCACTTATTGTATGAAGAAAGGGCATGTAAGCACATCATGTTACATTAAAAAAAATTATTATGCTCTTCCTTTTGTTAAGTTGGTTCCAAAACTTATTACTAATCATCAAGAACCCAAAAGACAATGGGTACCAAAATGCACATCCCAAAATTCTTTTGTAGGTGTGCAACCTCTTAACGTAGAGTCAAGTGGTATCTTGATAGTAGTTGCTCAAGACATATGAAGGGAGATCCAGATTTATTTGCAACACTATCAAATTCTGAAGGTGAATGGTTCACCTTGAAGAGAACTATTATTGGTATATCTTGTTCTTTCTTTATTCTTAAAATGAGATTATTTCTACTTTTCTACATGATTCTTATTGATTTAAAATGATTTGAATTTTGATAAATTCTCTTTTATACACATATTCTTAAAAATTTTGTATGGTCTTGATTGTCATATATGTTGGTCACCTGGGGGGGGGGGTGAATAGGTAACTAGCAATCTAATGCAAAACTAATGTGAAATTAAAAACTAATTATGCAAATTAAATAAACACACTTTGTATACCAAAAGAGTGAAGCCGAATTCCCAGTGAAGGGCTCTAAACTTTTCCTCAAGATTTCTCTAGATTAAGAGTTGAGGTGCTATTTTGGCTCTCTTAGTTTGATACAAGTGCGTACACAAGAATAATGACAATATAAAGCATGTAAGGATATGTTCAATACAAGAGCATGCAAGATATTAAAACAACCTAAGCATGTATATCAATAAAGCACAAGTATATCAAGCATGTGAGAATGTAAACAATAAAAGTAAACACAGGTGAGAGAGGGAGAGATAAGCAATCACAAAGACGGAAGATTTATTTTGAGGTTCGAGCCACTTGCTCTACATCCCCGCCTTCACCACTGAAGGATTCCTATAATCGATCCCACAAGATCACTTGGTGTTGCAACATATACAACGAGCTCTCTCAAGAACCCTTGGACCCGCAAGTCCCTTACTTGTTCCCGCAAGAACAGCACACGTGAACCCGCAAGCTAGCCGAGGCTGCAACCTCTACAACTCCTCAAATACAAGGGGTGGAAGACTTGCGATCACTTCTCTTGATCACACAAATAAACTTTCTCACAACAAGGATCCTAAAGGATGAATATAGCAATGGAAAGCTCAAGATTGTTTGAGAAAAACTAGATAGATGTTGTGGTGGAAAACTCAAGAAATCTCTTTTGAAAACTCAAGAAAAACACTCTTGATAAACACTCTTTTGATATAGAAGTTTAGCCCAAAAACTTGTTGAAAAACTTCTGTTGGAGATGGGAAAATGGCTTTTTAAAACTCTCCAAAAATCTTATATAAAACTAGCCAAAACAACCCCCCTTTATTGAGCTAGAAAAACTAGCTGTTGGGGCAAATCCCCAGGCTAGATGACCTGTTGGTCGACCGGCCAACGGTCATATTTATGACCATTGGGGTTGCCGGTCGATCGATCAGTCGACTGCACTCAGGTCTTAACCTGTCGATCGACCGACCCAGTCGACCGAGACAAGAACCAGATAGCATTGCTCTCTGGCCGGTCGACCGCTCGATCGACAGGGGCCAGATCCAGAGAGTAAGCTCTCTGAATCGGTCGACTGCCCGGTCGACCGGCCTACAAGCCAAGGCTGTGTTCATGTTCTATGCACATCGGTCGACCGCTCGGTCGACCGACTTCTAGCTCGGTCGACCGGTCGGTCAACCGCCAGAAGGCCAGGTCAGGGATAAAAGGGGATTAACATTTGGTCTTTTAACATCTTATGAAATCCGATAAAATCACATAAAATCTACAAAAATTAGTTCATTTGAAATACTTTGAAATCCAAATATGTTTGATAAAAAATCAACACATATTACAACAAGTTGAACTATTTTTTGTGATATAGAAATTCGGCCTTAAACAAAAACATTTTCAAAATCAAACTTTTAAATAAAAAAATCGTTTTTTTCCAAAACTTGTCTAAATACAAAAATAAGATATTAAAACACTTTTGAAGCATAGTATGTATGGATATGATCCAATACCAAATAAGATAAAATATCTTTGTTTTTGACATTAAGCTCTAAAGAAAATTTTGATAAATACAAAAACTCAAACACATGATATAGAAACATCAAATAAGTTTTTCTAAACATTGGAACCAACAATGTGTATGGATGAAATTCAAAAAATATATAAAACATGTAAAATTGTTATGATGAACTCTATTCATGAAACATAAAGATATCTACTAAAATCAAAATTATTCTTATATAAACACATATAAATTTTGTGTGTATGTATGAGCTCGAGCAATTCATAACTAATCTATCTTTTACATTTTATCTAAAAATAAAATCTTAAAACTTACAAACACTAGACTCAAATCTTGAAAATCTTCTCTTGAAAATCTTCTTCTCCTCTTGACTTGGTCCAAACCTTGATCCAAAGAGTTAGACTCCTCTTGAGTACTTGATGCGATCTTGATGCGCGAGCTCTTAAATCAACATGTGCTAGTTTCAAAACTTGACTTCAAATCTTTTATTAAAGCTAAACACTGACTAAGATCTTGATCAAATATTTAAAACTAAATAAATGTAAGATCATTAGTATTATAACTACATGAGTTAATCATCATTAAAAGTACAGTGATGGGCCTTTGGGCCAATAATATATATTTTAGATTTTGATGATTTATATCAAGTATTGTGGAATACTCTTATGCTTGGTATGATATATACTTTTATGAAGTTGATTCATACTCATGTGTTTTAACTTGAATATAATATCCATGAGTTTAGTTATATTTAATATTATTGATCAACTGGTCATTTTTTGTGAATATTATTTTTTTTCATGATTATCTCTTTATATTCACATGGCTTTTGATATTAGTGAATGTAAAAACAAGTTTATAAGTGCATGAATGCATTATAACTATATGATCACACTTCAATTATTTCATGATAACATATTTCACTTTGTTTATTTAAACTTTAACTTTTATTCTTCTATATTATTATGTGAAAAATTCAATTACCTAATTTAAATGATGATTGAACTAACTTTTTTTGTGAATCATATTTTAAAATGTGGATTTATGAACTTTCATTTATTTGGCATCTTCATGCGTGGAAATTAAAGTTTTGACTTGATATGAATCTTTTGAATTAAGAAGAAATATATTTTGAATATACTTTATTTGCACCATATGCTATTGCAAATACATCTTGGTGACACTATCTTTACTTATATTGATGAATTTCATATTAGAATTTGATCTTGATATATGCAAAAGATATTCATGATGGGTTAAAAAAATTTCTTTCTTGATATTATTAACTCATCTAGCCAAAATTTATCAAGATATGATGAATGTCAAACTTGATCAAGATATAATTGGTAATAATTTATGTGATAATGTGAATGCTCTTAATTGCCATATCACATTTTACATGCTCACACAAAATAATTGATGTTTGACATATATTTATAGTTACTAAGTTTCAATGAGAAATTATATATTTGAAAAACCTTTGCCAATGAAATATTTTTGTCACTTAAAGGAAATTGGTACTTACTAAATGAATTCTTGGTTGTGATAATTTTCATGCTAGATTTGGCATCATATTTTATGAGAATTGTCATTGATATTTGATCTAATTTTTATAATGAAACTTTATAACTTTTGTATATTGATGGTTTTGAGATACATTTTGAAAATTATTTTTATGGGATTTTTCATTCTTATAAAACTATTTGATAGTTAAATCTCTAAAGTTTTAAAGTTTTATACACTTTTGTGAACTCTTTGTAAAATTTATTTATTGATCTTATCTTACTTGGGTTTGATTGTTCAAACCACTTGTATTATGATTTGCTATATTTAGGTAATGGTTTGTAACTTTCTAAATACCGATGGTAATATTGTTAATGATGATTATTTGTTTTCTAATTTGAAATTATCGATTTTTTATGAATTTGACGTTTTACCTTCCTTGGCATCTCAATTCATCCATACTCATCTTTGTATGCCAATAATGCATAAACTTAAGATGACTCTTGCACCATCTATTTACTTCATTCTTATTGTTTATAGTCTTTTGCTTTATCTTGATGATTGTACTTGATATTTAACATATTTTAATTTAAATATTTAATTGTGATGCACATTTTCACTTACACATGTATATTTAATATACAATTTTTGTTAACATGTATGCTTATATGAACCTCATTTATCCATATGAAGTTTTATATAAATATTTCATATTAATCAGTTTAAATTAATATTTTGATGATTCATATATATGTTGGCCCAAAGGTCCATTACCCTAGTTTTGATGATGTTTAACTCGTGCAGTTATAGTGCTAATGATCTTGTATTTATTTAGTTTCAGATATTTGATCAAGATCTTAATCGGTGTTTAGCTTCAACAAAAGATTCAAAGTCAAGTTTTGAATCTAGCAAATATTGATTCAAAAGCTCGCGCATCAAGATCGCATCAAATACTCAAGAGGAATCTACCTCTTTGGATCAAGGTTTGGACCAAGTCAAGATGGAGAAGAAGATTTTAAGAGAAGATTTTGAAGACTTGGGTCTAGTGTTTATAAGTTTTAAGATTTTGTTTTAGATAAAATGTAAAGGATAGATTAGTTGTGGATTGCTCAAGCTTATATACACACACACACAAAATTTATATGTGTTTTCATGAAGATAATTTTGATTTTAGTAGATATCATTATGTTTCACGAATAGAGTTCATCAAAATAAGATTACATGTTTTATATGTGTTTTGGATTTCATCCATACAAATTGTTGGTTCCAATATTTAGAAAAACTTATTTGGTGTTTTCATATCATTTGTTTGAGTTTTTATATTTATCAAAACTTTATTTAGAGCTTAATGTCAAAAATATAGATATTTTATCTTATATGTGTATTAGATCATATCCATACACACTATGCTTCAAAAGTGTTTTAATATCTTATTTTTATATTTGGACAAGTTTTGAAAAAATCGGTTTTTAATTGAAAAGTTTGATTTTGAAAAATACCAGATTTGTTTAAGGCTGAATTTCTATATCGTAAAAATTAGTTTAACTTGTTTGTAATATGTGTTGATTTTTTATCATACATATTTGAATTTCAAAGTATTTCTAATGAACTGATTTTTGTAGATTTTATGTGATTTTATGGGATTTTATAGGATGTTAAAAGACCAAATGTTAATCCCTTTTTATCCCTGACCTAGCCTTCGGCGGTCGACCGACCGGTCGACCTTGCCAGAAGTCGGTCGACCGATGTGCACAGAATGTTCACACAGCCTTGGCTTGAGAGCAGGTCGACCGGGTGATCGACCGATCCAGAGAGTTTACTCTTTGGATTTGGCTCCGACTCGACCGGGTCGGTCGACCGACAGGTCAAGACCTAGGTGCGATCGACAACCCAGTCGAGCGGCAACCCCAACAGTCATAAATATGACCGTTGGCCGGTCGACCGACAAGTCATTTGGCCTAGGAATTTGCCCCAACGGCTAGTTTTTGTAGCTCTATAAATGGGGGGTTATTTTGGCTAGTGTTATCAAGATTTTGGAGAAGTTTTAGAGCCAGTTTTTTCTATCTCTCTTAGGGTTTTTCTTCACTTATTTTTGGGCTAAAACTTTCATATTAAAAGGAGAGTTTTTAAAGAGTGTTTTCAAAAGAGATTTCTTGAGTTTCTAGCACTCAATCTTCCTTATTTTCTTATATAAGCTTGAGCTTTCCATTGCTATAATCATTCTATAAGATACTTATTGTGAGAGTTATTTTTGGTGATCAAAGTGTAGAGATAACCAAGAGTTCATCTTTGTATTTGAGGAGGCGAACTTGTGGGTTCGTATTCTGATGAGTTCTTGTGGGAGCTCGGCAAAAAGGTATGGCCTCGGCAAGCTAGTGTGCTTGCGTGTGCTGTTCTTGCGGAAACAAGTAGGGGACTTGCATATCCAAAAGTTTTTGAGAAAGCTCGTTGTAGGTGTTGCGGCACCAAGTGATCTTACTTTAGTTTGCATAATTAGTTTTAATTCCACAAGGTTGTGCATTAGATTAGCTTGTCACCTATTCACCCGCCTCTAGGTGATCAACAATTGGTATCAGAGCTTGGTGCTCTTGATTTGGGTCTAACAACCTTAAGTTAAAGATCTTTATTTTTGCTAATCATAATATTTTGTTTACACACACATGGAATTCTTGACACCTCCCTTGTTTGACATTCTTGACTTCCAAACTTGGAAAGTTAAGATTTCCATGTACCTAAAAGCCCTAGGTAACATGTTTATTTTGCCACTTTTAAAGATTCTTATTGTTTAAGTGGCAAACATGTTGAGGCTAATACAAAAGCCATTCATCTTTTAAAATCTACCCTAAATGATGAATATTTATCTAGGGTTGCTAACTTTAATTCGGCTTTTGTAGTATGAAAAACTCTTGTCTCCCTTGGTGAATAAAAGCAATACTATATGGGGAGTGATTCGGATGATGGAAGTGATGCTTTCAACATGTGCTATATGGTCCAAGGAGATGACCCCCTTGAGGTAAATTCAGAATCTGAACTAGAAGAATGTATTGACATGCCTTATGATGAGGTTGCAACTTTTTGTCAAAAACTTCTTCAAAAATATGGTTTGTAAAAAGAAAAAAGACTTAGTTTAAAAAAAATAAAACTTTGTTGATGGAAAACAAATTTTTGAAAAAGGAGAATGTTTCTTTATCTTCAAAATTAAATGATGCTTTTGAAGGAAACAATTCTTTAATAAATAACATTGATTCTATTTCAAAAGAAAAGGAAACTATTTTAAAGGAAAATAACTCTTTGAAAAAGAAAAATATTTTGAAAGAAAAAGAAAATATTCCTATTTCTAAAAAAAAAAGGATTTTGTGTCTCATGTCTCTTCTTCCAAAATTAATAATAATATTTCTATTTTGAAGAAGAACATTGATTGATTGGGCTGCATTTAAACACAATATATTGGAATTCATGTTTTATAAGAAACAAATTTCACATGTTCATGCACAAATCCCACGGCATACATATGCACACCATGCTTACACTCACACCACTCATATGCATGCTAGAGTGTATAAATGTACACATTGTGATCGCAAAGGCCATCTTGCAAAATTTTATTTTATTAAGATAAATACTTTAAAATTTGCATATAAAAATGTTTGGGTTCCATTTGTTTCTAACCCCCGTGGACCCAAAAATATATGGGTTCCAAAATTCTCACCTCTTGTGCTTGATGCAGGTGTGGGCTCTCATAAAATGTGAGAGGATTGGTTCCTTGATAGTGGATGCGTTTCAAGCGCAAAGATCATATTTATGGATGCATCACCCTCAAGAAAGTTTGGTGGGAGGATCACCAAAGTTTGGAGACATAGAGATTGGTTCATTAATTTTGGTAACTATCTCCAACTTTCTATTTATGTTTACATGCTTTTGTATTAATATTTTTAGCTGTAAAGTCACCTAGAGGGGGGGTGAATAGGTGATGGCTAATCTAATGGTCACTAATTGCGGAATTAAAAACTATTATGACCTAAACAAACTATTTAAACTAAACACCACGTATAACACAAGAGTGTAGCTGAATTACCCGTGAAGGGCTCTGGACTAACTCCTCAAGATTCCTCTAAATAAGAGTTGAGGTGCCGCGTTGGCTCTCTTGGTTGAATACAAGTGTTAGCAAACAATCCCCAAGCATATAACAATTAAGCACAATATCAAGCATGAAAAGATAAGCACAATAATAGCATGCAAGATATAAACAAGTAAGGGAGAGAGAGAAAGAGCAATCGCAAACACGGGAGATTTGTTTCGAGGTTCGAGCACCCTTGCTCTACATCCCCGCCTTCACACTTGAAGGATTTCCACTAAAAACGATCCCACCGGATCACTTGGTGCCGCAACACCTACAAGCTCTCAGACTCCCTAGTCCGTACACACCGCAAGCTCTCTAGCTCACCGAGGCCGCACCTCAAACACGGAGTTCACACACGAACTCGAAATCACCGCGAACACACTTGTCCGCCTCCTCAAAGTACAAGAAAGAACTCTTGGTGATCTAAACACTTTGATCACCAATAAAAACTCTCACAAGAACACTCCTATAGAATGAATATGTCAATGGGTTGCTCAAGTGTTTGTGAGAAAAACAAGGATTGAGATGGTGGAGGAAAACTCAAGAAATTCACTTTTAAACACTCTTGATAAACTCTCTTTTGATTTGGAAATATTGGCTCTAAAACTTGTGGATATAACCATTGAAATGAATGGGAAAAACTAGCCCAAAACTCTTCTTCCAATCTTCTAGAAAACAGCCCCCAAATGCCCCAATTTATAGAGCTAGAAAAACTAGCCGTTGGGAGCCAGGTGGCCTGACGGTCGACCGCCCGGTCAACCGCCAACGGTCAGATTTCTGACCATTGGGGCAGCGGTTGACCGGCCCGGTCGACCGAACCTCTGGAACAGAGAGCAGACTCTCTGCCGGTCGACCGTCCCGGTCGACCGAGGCTTTCCAGAGAGCAAAGCTCTCTGGACGGTCGACCGTCCCGGTCGACCGGCCCTCCAGCCAGACTCGTGCACGTCTGTGTACGTCGTGTGGTCGACCGGTCGACCGGCCCGGTCGACCGGCTGAAGCCAGGTCAGGGATTTTAGGGAAAGAAAAACTTGATCATTTTGGCTCAAATAAAATCCCATAAAATCATGAAAAAACTACAAAAATAGTTTTACCAATGTTCTTTGATAAAAAAACATGCTTGCACAAAATCAATGCATGTTACAAATAATTTGGATTATTTTTGTAACTTGAAAATTTTGGCTTAAAAACGAAAACTGTATTTTCCAAAATTGATTTTCCAAACTTCTCCAAATACAAAAACAAGATATTAAAACTCTTTGAAGCATAAAGTGTATATTGATGATCCATTACACAAACATGGTGAAATATCTATGTTTTTGACATTAAGCACTAAATACGGTTTTGGTTAAAACATGTAAACTAGAATACCAAAAACAAAACACAACTCAAACCGGTTTGGTTTTGGTTAAAATTCTTTTCTAAAACAAACTAAATCAAGAGTGTGTGTGTATATGTATACTTGAGCAATCCACCAACTATTCTATCCTTTACATTTTATCTAAAAACAAATCTTATAAAAATAAACCTAGACACAAGTCTTCATGAAGTCTTCACTTGAAGTCTTCTCATCTTCTTGACTTGGTCCAAACACGATCCAAACTCGATCACTAGCTCGTTGGATCAAACCGTGTAAGCTTCAAAACTTGACTTTAAATCCTTTGTTGAAGCTACACACCTACTAAAATCTTGATCATGAATCTGAGACTAAATAAACACAAAATCATTAGTACTATAACTACATGAGTTGATCATCATCAAAACTAGAGTGATGGGCCTTTGGGCCAACAATCCCCCCCTTTTTGATGATGACAAAACTCATGAAGTTATATATGCATGGATTAAAGTAAAGCTTCAAAGAAGCTCCCCCTTAACTCATGCATGACAAATTTCCATAAGATATGGAAATGAAGCACATAAACATGTATGCAAATATAAGGAGATAAACATGCTAATCAAGCATAAAACTCATCAAATTCTTTTTCTCCTATTTGCAAAACAAAACATATATGCATAAACATAAATACTACTCCCCCTTTATGAATAAAGAAAGGAAAACATGCATATATACCAAATACTTCTCCCCCTTTTTGACAATCATCAACAAAGGGGTTAAAGTAAAAACAAAATCATCAAAATTGTCCCCCTTTTTGTCCGAAACATAGAATCAATAAGGGGTGAAAACAATCAAGCTAAGTTATATGCGATATACATTCATGAAGAGGAAGACGCTAAGTTAGCTTCCCTACATATATGCATTACATGAAGAAGGGATGACAAGCCCTAATTCACATAACACATAATCTGTAATGCATAAGAGGAGATGTGAAGCTCCCCCTACACACGTGTATCACATAAAGAAGAGTTGTCAAGCTCCTCAATACAAGATACACTCAACATGAATCTATATGTAGAAGAGATTTTAAGCTCCCCTTGCATATAGGCAATACAAATAAAAAATGTTTTGATTTTTAATTGTTCAAACAAAATTTTGAATTTTTCTCAATAAAATAAATTTTGAGATATCTTAGTAAATCAAAAAAAATTTTGAGGTACCACTTGTAATCAAATTTTAAGAAACCAGTTGTAAAACAAATCATGTTGATACCAATAGTAAATAAACATTACAAATTTTGAATTTTTCAAATAGGTAATACATATTGATATCAATTGTAAATTTATAACAAATTTGAAATTGAAGCATATTGATATCAATTGAAAAACAATGCATAAGCTTTATTAAAATGTCAATTGAGATACCAATTGAAAATAAAGTTTTAACTTAAGCTTAGTATAAACTTTGTGCTTTAAATATGTAAACCAATTGTAAAGCAAGCACATGAAAATCATATATATGTATAAAAAGAGAATACCAATAACAATTGATATTATGGAAATAATGAAGCATACGTATATAGAAAACAAAATATGAGTATATACAAAATTATCAATTTAGATACCAATTGAAGAGATCCAATGATACCAATTAAAAATAACAATGTAAATCAAGTATATAACTCGTAACCTACCACCCTTTATATGCACAAGGTAAAGGATTTTTCAATAAAGCTTACAAGGCATACTCGCCCAGCCATCTGCCAATTAATGGTGTAGGAAGGGTTTTCGAAAATAGGGTTTGAAAACATTTTATAGTGAAAACCACTACCCAATTGAAGAATAATAACTAGTTAAAAATAATTTTTGAAACACTAGTTAAAGATCCTTCAAAAACAAGAAATCAAAACATATGTATTTCATGAATCATACCAAATACACAAGAGTTGACACTCAAAAACGATAAAGCTCATAAAGATGTTCATGAACCAAGGTCATGACAAAACAAATAAAGTGTGAGTGTTCAAGAATCATGTAATTAGCATTTTCATGAAATTAATCAAGGAAGCTCCAAAACACAAGTCATTTTATCAAAAAAATGAAAAATCATTTTTCATTTATAAACCAAACTTCTAGGTATATGTATGTTTTTATTCAATCCTAACAATATGCATACATATCCCAAACATAAAAAGAGTCTATGATATAATTTGCATGAAGGCAAGAGACTCACGGGTATACATGTATATTTATTAGATTTGAATACAAAATACATATACATGAAGTAAAACACGAAAATTGGCAAAATAAGTGTAAATGAGAGAATCATCAAAACTAGGCTATACATGTGCATATAGTAAGTACAAATGAACAATGAAGTCCAAACATATATGAATCAATTTGTTGCTCACTACTTGTACAAGTATACATCCAAGTTTTGATAAAAACTACATTTAAACTAGTATTTACCACATGAAGCACAAAACAAATAAAACAAGTACATGCTAAAAATGTCACATATGTAAAAGCATGTAAATAAAGTAGGAGTTTGAGAGATAGTTACCAAACCAAAGAACTATGCTCCAAATCTCCACAACATGGTGGTTGACCTACCAAACTTCCTTGATAGCGGTGCATCAAATATGTATCCATTGAGTCCATGTGCAACCACCACCAAGGCACCAAATCTCTCACGTCTTGTGAGAGCCCTCACCTACATCAAATACACAAGGTGGGGACTTTGGTACCCATTTTCTTTTGGGTCCTTGTGGGTTAGCTTTGTAAGGAACCCAAAAATTTTTATTATTAGCAAAATCAATATGATGTATCCTATTAAAACAAAACTTTGCTAAATGGCCTTTGCGGCCACAATGTGTACATTTGTACACCTTAGGATGCATATGAGTGTGAGGGTGGTCATGGCGTGCAAAGTGTGCATATGCATGAGGGTGATGTGCATGAATATGTGGAGCTTGTTTCTTTGAAAACAAGGACTACAATCTAGTATGATTAAAAGCACATTTGCTCAATGTTGAGCTCAAACAATCAATTCTATTTTTCAAAAATTTAACCTCATTAGTGGTGGCATGTAAAGCATGATGAGAAATAGAATCATTAACTTTTTCTTTTTCAACCATTTTGTTTTCAAAGAAGTGTTTTCATTAAAAGCAACTTCTTTTTGTTTTTCCACCAAAGTAATTTTATTTTTCAAAGAGGTGTTTCCTTCACAAAGATCATTTAACTTGGACATTAAGGAAACATTCTCATTTTTCAAATTTTCATTTTCTTTTTCAAAACATGCAACCTTATTTTTGAAAGACTCATTTTCTTTTAAAACATTTTCAAAATTATTTTCTAATAAAACTTTTTCATTAAGCATGCAATCAAATTTCTTTTTCAAATTTTTATTATCTTTCTTAAGCATGTCATATTTTTCAAGTAATAGTTGACAAAATGAAGTAAGCTCATTATATGACATGTCATTCTCTTCTACCTCGGATTCGGTAGTTACCTCAAGGGGATTATTCCCTTGGACCATATAGCACAAGTTGAAAGTGTCGC
Source organism: Agave tequilana (assembly GCA_038442645.1). Classification (NCBI taxonomy): domain Eukaryota; kingdom Viridiplantae; phylum Streptophyta; class Magnoliopsida; order Asparagales; family Asparagaceae; genus Agave; species Agave tequilana. The sequence goes on along the minus strand of JAVJIF010030738.1, from coordinate 264,051 downwards.
TTCCAACATCCGAGTCGCTCCCTGCATAGTATTGATCTTTTTCGCCAAGGGAGGTGAGGGTGTTCCATGCTACAAAAGCCGAATCAATGTTAGCAACTCTAGATAAATATTCATCATTTAGGGCACTCTTCAAAGCATGTAGGGCTTTTGCATTTGCCTCATTATTCTTACCATTTAAACAATATGAATCTTTAGTGATGGCAAAGTAAACATGAATGCCTAGGGCTTTGAGGTACAAAGACATCTTAACCTTCCAAATTTGGATGTTAAGAATGTCAAAAGTGGGTGGTGACATGAAATCCATGGTGTGTGTACAAATATTGTGATTAGCCTAAAAATGAGGATCTTTAACTCTAGGTTGTAAGACCCAAATCAAGAGCACTTGGCTCTGATACCAATTGTAAAGTAACCTAGAGGGGGGTGAATAGGTGATGGCTAATCTAATGGTCACTAATTGCGGAATTAAAAACTATTATGACCTAAATAAACTATTTAAACTAAACACCACGTATAACACAAGAGTGTAGCCGAATTCCCCGTGAAGGGCTCTGGACTAACTCCTCAAGATTCCTCTAAATAAGAGTTGAGGTGCCGCGTTGGCTCTCTTGGTTGAATACAAGTGTTAGCAAACAATCCCCAAGCATATAACAATTAAGCACAATATCAAGCATGAAAAGATAAGCACAATAATAGCATGCAAGATATAAACAAGTAAGGGAGAGAGAGAAAGAGCAATCGCAAACACGGGAGATTTGTTTCGAGGTTCGAGCACCCTTGCTCTACATCCCCGCCTTCACACTTGAAGGATTTCCACTAAAAACGATCCCACCGGATCACTCGGTGCTGCAACACCTACAAGCTCTCGGACTCCCTAGTCCGTACACACCGCAAGCTCTCTAGCTCGCCGAGGCCGCACCTCAAACACGGAGTTCACACACGAACTCGAAACCACTGCGAACGCACTTGTCCGCCTCCTCAAAGTACAAGAAAGAACTCTTGGTGATCTAAACACTTTGATCACAAATAAAAACTCTCACAAGAACACTCCTATAGAATGAATATGTCAATGGGTTGCTCAAGTGTTTGTGAGAAAAACAAGGATTAAGATGGTGGAGGAAAACTCAAGAAATTCACTTTTAAACACTCTTGATAAACTCTCTTTTGATTTGGAAATATTGGCTCTAAAACTTGTGGATATAACCACTGAAATGAATGGGAAAAACTAGCCCAAAACTCTTCTTCCAATCTTCTAGAAAATAGCCCCCAAATGCCCAAATTTATAGAGCTAGAAAAACTAGCCGTTGGGAGCCAAGTGGCCTGACGGTCGACCGCCCGGTCGACCGCTAACGGTCAAATTTCTGACCGTTGGGGCAGCGGTCGACCGGCCCGGTCAACCGAACCTCTGGACAGAGAGCAGACTCTCTGCCGGTCGACCGTCCCGGTCGACCGAGGCTTTCCAGAGAGCAAAGCTCTCTGGACGGTCGACCGTCCCGGTCGACCAGCCCTCCAGCCAGACTTGTGCACGTCTGTGCACGTCGCGCGGTCGACCGGCCCGGTCGACCGGCTGAAGCCAGGTCAGGGATTTTAGGGAAAGAAAAACTTGGTCATTTTGGCTCAAATAAAATCCCATAAAATCATGAAAAAACTAAAAAAATAGTTTTACCAATATTCTTTGATAAACAAATATGCTTGCACAAAATCAAGGCATGTTACAAATAATTTAGACTATTTTTGTAACTTGAAAATTTTGGCTTAAAAACGAAAACTGTATTTTTTCAAAATTGATTTTTTCAAACTTCTCCAAATACAAAAATAAGATATTAAAACTCTTTGAAGCATAGAGTGTATGGATATGATCCATTACACAAACATGGTGAAATATCTATGTTTTTGACATTAAGCACTAAATACGGTTTTGGTTAAAACATGTAAACTAGAATACCAAAAACAAAACACAACTCAAACCAGTTTGGTTTTGGTTAAAATTCTTTTCTAAAACAAACTAAATCAAGAGTGTGTGTGTGTATATGTATACTTGAGCAATCCACCAACTATTCTATCCTTTACATTTTATCTAAAAACAAATCTTATAAAAACAAACCTAGACACAAGTCTTCATGAAGTCTTCACTTGAAGTCTTCTCATCTTCTTGACTTGGTCCAAACACGATCCAAACTCGATCACTAGCTCGTTGGATCAAACCGTGTAAGCTCCAAAACTTGACTTTAAATCCTTTGTTGAAGCTACACACCTACTAAGATTCTTGATCATGAATCTGAAACTAAATAAACACAAGATCATTAGTACTATAACTATATGAGTTGATCATCATCAAAACTAGAGTGATGGGCCTTTGGGCCAACATTAGCATCTCATGATTTCAATGTTCATTGTGTTAATGCAATGTTATTAGACAAGTGATATACATAAATAGTTTTTGAGATACACTCATATTCATATGTATTCATATTTTGTGTTCTCACTATTATTTAACTACAATGTATATTCTTGTTCTAAAACACGTGCATTTAGCCTAATGATCATCTTTGTTTTGTACTTCATATGGTGATTACTTTTTGATGTAGCTTTCGTTAAAACCTGTGTTTATACTTGTACAAGTAGTAAACTACACTTGATTATTATGTGTTTGTGCTTTATTCCTTATTTGTACTCACTATATGTATATGTATAACTAGTTTTGATGATTCTTTTAATATACTTATTTTTCCTACATGCATATGTTATTTTTATCTAAAACTAATAGATATACATGTATATTCTTGTATCACTTGCTTTCAAGCAAAATTCTATTAAGGACTCATATGTGTTTGGGATATGTATGTATATTTTTAGTTTCGACAAAACATACTTATACTTTGAAATTTGTTTAATTTTGATGAAAAATAAATTTTTATGATGTTTTGAGCTTTATTGCTTATTTCATGAATTTGTTGTTCACATGATTCTTATACACTTATATTACGTTTGTTTATTCATGACCTTATTTTCATGAGCTAATTTTTATGCCTTATAGATCTTGAGTGACAATTTTTATATACTTAGCATGCTTCATGGGATATATGATTTGATTTTGTGTTTTGAAGGACCTTTAACTAGTTTTTCAAACTTTAGTTTAAACTAGTTTCTTAATTCTTAAATTGGTAGAGTTTTCAAACCATGCTCAAATTAGTCTCAAAATCTTAATTTTGAAAACCCCTACCTTTATAGGGCGGTTGGATGGGCGACCATGCCTTGTATGATTTTATGAATATCTTTCTAACATGTGCATGAATGGGTGATAGTTATGAGCTATACACATGATCTTCGTGAAATTTTATTGTTGTATACTCATATGAGTTTCCTATATATGTATGCACCAAAATTCAAGTGGTATTTCTATTTTCATACATATATATTTGATTTAGATTGTGCTTACTTTGCAATGCCACATATTTTTAAAGCACAAAATATGTTTATGTTAAGCTGGACCTTGTTCTTAATGTTAATTGGTATCTTTACAAGATTATGCATTGATTTAAATTGGTATGTTTTTTGTATCACAATATATTTCATGTTTTACCTTCTATTAGTGTCAAAAACTTACAATGAATTACAATTGGCATCAAAATTTACAATTGGTATCAAAATTTATTTGTTACTCAATAAATTTCAAAATTTTGTTTCAAGTATTATCAAAAATTTTCTTTTAAAATTTGTTGATATGTATTGCCTATATGCAAGGAGAGTGTATCTCACATTAAGGAGCTTGATCTCTCTTCTTTACATGATACACGAGTGTAGGGGGAGCTTAACATCTCCGCTTATATATTGTATATTATGCTTTATGTGGTTTATAGTTTAATCATCCCTTCTCCATATGTATGTAGGGAGAACGTCTCTTCTCTTCATGAATGTATATCACATATACATTTATATTGTTTATTTATCTTTACCTATTTGTTGGTGATTGACAAAAAGAGGGAGAAGAATTTATAGAGTTTATATATGCATGGTTGATATTTGTTGTCTATGCATATATCATTATTTTGTTTATAAGCTTTTATTGAATATCCTTATTGTTTTTGCTATGTATTAGTTAAGGGGGAGCTTCTACGAAGCTTATCTTTAATCCATGCATATATAACTTCATGAGTTTTGTCATCATCAAAAAGGGGGAGATTGTTGGCCTAAAGGTCCATCACCCTAGTTTTGATGATGATTAACTCATGTAATTATAGTACTAATGATCTTGTGTTTATTTAGTTTCAGATATTTGATCAAGAACTTATTCAGTGTTTAGCTTCAACAAAAGATTCGAAGTCAAGTTTTGAAGATAACACATGTTGATTCAAGAGCTCACATATCAAGATCGCAACAAGTACTCAAGAGGAGTGTAGCTCTTTGGATCAATGTTTGGACCAAGTCAAGATGGAGAAAAAGATTTTCAAGAAAAAATTTTCAAAACTTGAGTCTAGTGTAAGTTTTAAGATTTTATTTTTAGATAAAATGTAAATGATAGATTAGTTGTGGATTGCTCAAGCTCATATACACACAGACAAAATTTATATTGTTTTCATAAGAATAATTTTAATTTTAGTAGATATCTTTATGTTTTATGAATAGAGCTCATCAAAACAAGTTTAAATATTTTATATATGTTCTGGACTTCATCCATACACATTGTTGGTTCCAATGTTTAGAAAAACTTATTTGATATTTCTATATCATGTGTTTGAGTTTTTGCATTTATCAAAACTTTGTTTAGAGCTTAATGTTAAAAACATAGATATTTCATCTTAAATGTATTGGATCATATCCATACACACTATACTTCAAAAGTATTTATCTTATTTTTGTGTTTGAACAAGTTTTGAAAAAATCAGTTCTTCATTTAAAAGTTTGATTTTGAAAAATACCGATTTTTGTTTAAGGTTGAATTTCTATATCGCAAAAAATAGTTCAACTTATTTGTAATATGTGTTGATTTTTGATCACACATATTTTTATTTCAAAGTATTTCAAATGAACTTTATGGATTTTATATGATTTTATGGGATTTTATAGGATGTTAAAAGACCAAATGTTAATCTCTTTTTATCCCTGACCTGGCCTTCTAGCGGTTGACCGAGGTAGAAGTCAGTCGATCGAGCGGTCGATCGATGTGCACAGAACGTGCACACAGCCTTGGCTTGAGGGCCTGTCGACCGGGCAGTCGACTAATCCAGAGAGTTTACTCTTTGGATCTGGCCCCGGTCGACCGAGCAGTCGACCGGTCCGAGAGCAATGCTCTCTGGTTCTGCCTGTCGACAAGGTCGGTCGATCGATAGGTCAAGACCTAGGTGCGGTCGACCGCCCGGTCGACCGGCAACCCTAACGGTCGTAAATATGATCGTTGGCTGGTCGACAGGCCGGTCGACCAGCCTGGGAATTTGCCCCAATAGTTAGTTTTTGTAGCTCTACAAAAGGGGGTTGTTTTGGCTAGTATTATACAAGATTTTAGAGTAGTTTTAGAGCCAGTTTTTCTTTCTTTCTTAGGATTTTTCTTCACTTGTTTTTGGGCTAAAACTTCCATATCAAAAGGAGAGTTTTTAAAGAGTGTTTTCAAAAGAGATTTTTTGAGTTTTTCACCACTCAATCTACCTTGTTTTCTCACATAAGCTTGAGCTTTCCATTGCTTTATTCATTCTATAGGATACTTTTTGTGAGAGTTATTTTTGGTGATCAAAGTGTAGGGATCACCATGAGTTCATCTTTGTATTTGAGGAGGCGAACTTGCGGGTTCGTATTGTGACGAGTTCTTGTGGGAGCTCGGTGTAGAGGTGCAACCTCGGCAAGCTAGTGCTTGCATGTGTTGTTCTTGCTGAAACAAGTGAGTGACTTACATGTCTAAGAGTTCTTAAGAAAGCTCGTTGTAAGTGTTACGGCACCGAGTGATCTTGCAAGATCGTTATAATGGAAATCCTTCATAGTGTTGAAGGAGGGGACGTAGAGCAAATGTGCTCAAATCTCGAAACAATTCTCCCATATTTGCGATTGCTTATCTCTTTGTCTCACTTGTACTTATATATCTTACATGCTTATATTATTTATCTCTTTATATCTTGATATATTTGTGCTTAATTGATATATACTTGGGATTGTTTGCTCACACTTGTATTCAATCAAGAGAGCCATAGTGACACCTCAACTCTTAATTTAGAGGAATCTTGAGGAAATAGTCCAGAGCCCTTCACCGAGAATTCGGCTACACTTTTGTGTTATACTTTTTACGTTTACGTAGTAGTTTTTAGTTTGCATAATTATTTTAAATTTCGCATTATTGTGCATTAGATTAGCTTGTCATCTATTCACCCCCCTTTAGGTGACCAACAATATATGTTTCATATCATTTGTATCGTTTGGGCACACTTGGTATATGGATATATGAGTTACTTGTGATATATAACATATTTGAATACAATGATTATTTTAATATATTGTTGATATGAATGCAGATGTGAGATGTATCTCGTGTGCCCTCCTATTCTATTTTACTTATTTATAGTATTCTCATATATGTACATACTTTAAATGATTTTATCCTTTATGCGTACATGAAAACACATTTATGTATCAACTCTAATCAAGCTTCTATTTAGTGAGAATTGATATTTCAAGCTTATTCTTGCATATGTGATATTTGAGATATGTTGGGATATTGGTGAAACACACGCATATTTAAGATATTCTTCATGTAGTACATGTATTTTCACCTAAACTGATATATTTGATATGATTGTGCATTATTTATCAATTCTTATATGCAAGTAGAGCCTAGTTGTTTTATGTGTTTTAGTGATTCATAAAATCACAAGTAGTGATATATCCATTTTTCTTGAGATATGAGATACAAAATTGAAATTCTTAAATTTTTTGATATATATCTCATGAATACTCATTCAAGTGTATTTTTATATGCATATGTTATTTTGACACTTGTTACATATACGTAACTTATGAAATAAATGCATTTTTAAATTTTTATGAGTTTTTATTTATGTTTTTATAAACGTGCTTGTTGGATTTTGAAAGTTTTTGAGCTTAAGACTATTCTATTAGAGGATCACCTAGTATCCTACCACTAGCAGTCCAAATGACCCAACACATTTATTTTTTAGTAACAGCTGTTAAGTGGTTATGCTTGATCATGTTTTTGTATAATTTGAACTTTTACATAGCTTGTATATGTTATACATATTGAAATTGATGAATTTAGCAAGCTTGTGTATGTGTATATGTGTGATATAACTTGGTATTCTTGCAATTCACGCACATATACTTGGTGATAGTTTTTTATGATACATGATCTTGAGTTTTACTTATGGTATATCCTTTATGCACCATGTATCAGTGTTTATTGGCAGGGGGTGTTTTATTTCTCCTCTCTATATCTATGATTTATATAGATTCCTGGAAGTATTTTTCTTGCAAAAGTATTATTATTCCAAAAGTCTGTTGAGAAAATTTTCTCCATCAGACATATTTTACTTAAGTTTTTGTATCTTGTGAACTTTTAACTGAATTTGTGGATCAATCCACATATAACAGAGATTTTTATGTTACACATGCATACATCCTATTTAGATCTAAAATGCATTTTGCAATAAATGATATTAATTTTTAAAACGAGTCTTTTAAATCTATTTCTTATATCATTTAGTAAATATATTTTGATGAGTTTTATGATTCTTTTTGGTTATCATATTCATAAGTTTGATTTTACTAGAGAGTATAAACCACTTTCTTTGTGCTTCATTTTTAACTATATTTTAGTTGTTATACATGATTCATATGCACAAATGCTTATTTTATGGACTTAGTGGTCATGCATTACTATATTCTCATTTTCATGTGATATCACATTTTTCAAAACCATATCTATTCTATTCACTTCACATGATTATTGCTTATAAAAATAATTGTGAATATTGAAATCATTATTTGTGCTTTTATATTCATACACAATATGCTTAAATTTGACACTTTCTTTACTTCCTTGCTATGACTTGATATTCAATATCTTCATAGTATATTGAAGACACATTTTCATATTGATGTATCTTGTATGGTCATAGATGTGATGAGATTCTCATATACTTATCTTGATTATGATTTTATAGCTATAAACTTTTTTTGAATATTTGATTGCATTCTACATGGTTAACAAGCATACCGATTTCTAATTTTTTTTGCTAGTGTCCTACATACTAATTTTGTTGAATTTAGAGTTTAAGCTGTATCTTTTACTTATTCGATATGAGTTTATTATATATTATATCAACGAGTTAGTGTCTTTTATGATAGTTGATTCTCTATTTGCACTCTGATATTCATTGCTAAGAATAAATATTCTGATATATAATCTGAATCTGCATAGAATATGCCTTAATTTGAGTATAATTTCTTTTTCTATGTGTATACATGCTCATGTATTTGATGGGAGACAATTTTTGCGCATGCCAGTTAGATTTGATCTTGTTTCATCATATACTAGCTGTTCATGTTACTATTCTACCAAGTAGTGCATTGATATCTCATATGTTACTATTATGCATTCATAAGTATTAATACATGATTGTGTGTGCTTATATATTATGTTGACATGTTTTCAAACACAAAATTAAAATTTTATTTGAAAATTGAGATTGTTATTACTGAATTATATTCTCAAGGACAAGTATTTTGATATTGGGCTGATATACAAGTTCACTTGCTAAAAATTAGATATATTTGTTTTGACATATTTGTGATGCAATAGTTGATTTGAAAAATACTTTCACTTATGTTATTCCATCCGTGTTTATCTCTGATAATTTTGACAATTTGAAAAAATAGAGACAAAATAAGTTAATCTCTGATTTAAGATTTGGTTTCTACTTTTCAAATTTAAGCTCTGATTTATGATTTCTGATTCCATATGCATGCTTTACTTTCTGAATTTTGACTTTTTGTTGATGTCAAAGGGGAGAGAAAAGAGCTTAAGATTGGATTTGATTTTAGCATGATTGGTCTGCACATTTTATCTATTTTATGAAATGCATTGATTATTTATTCTGATACATACTCACATGCACAAACTAAAAAAGAATATATACTTTATCTTGGTATTGTGCTTGGATCCCTTTTACAATGATAAGAACAGATATAATTATGAGATTTTTAGTGGTATTCACTTATTAGTGCATACTAGTATTTGTGGTATTGGATATGTGCATTATAAAGTATCTTATGATATTGTGGGCTTAAAAGTTGAAAAATGTGAATATATGCACTTGTATTTGTGGGATAAACTATTGCCTGTATTGAGTTAAAAGGGGGGAGTTTTGCTCTTCAATATATCCTAGCAACAGTGCCAAATTTTTATCGAGCCAATCGTGCACAGAAAAATACAAACTCTCAGAATAGTGTAGGTCCTCGATTCTGCCATATAGCTTAGGATTAATAGGTCGTGATCCACAGGGAGGGACAACGATAGAAGCAATGTGTAAGTTTCTTCTTTGAATTTATCAAAACTAGTTAATACTTATTTTCTCAATTTTATAAAAAAATAAAATTTTAAGTTAAGAAGAGGATGGTAGAAGAAGAGATGGTGGTGGTGTTGTTATATTTACAGAAGAAAAGGAAAGACTAAAAAAATAGAATTATGACTCTAAAATAATGAACTGAAAAAGAAAAAAAAGGAGTACTTACCTCTGTTGCTGAATCGTATTGAAGAATCACCTTGAAATAAAGTAAAGCAGTAGAAAAGAATAAAAGAAAGCAGAGTTTCGGCTTGATCGAGTACAATGAAGAAAAGTGGAAAGTTTTCATTGAATGTCACCTTCAATATAAGTCTCTTAAGAAAGGATTATAATACTGTCACTCTACAATATTCTTCCTCTCTTTTAATCATCTAACTCTCTCTAACCTAAGCTATAAAGAAAAATAAAAAAGTTATATTGAAGAAGAAAAGAAGACCTAAAGTAAAGCTCTCTCTGAGATGGCGTTCTTGCGTATAAAGATAAAAGAAGCTGGCTATTTCTGAATTTAAATCCTCCTCTTATCTCCAAACTTGATTTGATTTATTCAGAATTTTATGTGAAAATTCAATTCTGATTTGCAGCCTGTTGGTGTGTTGATTGCAGAATATTATTTATCAAATGATAAATTGAAAAGAGTGATCAACATAAAAATTGTAGCACTTTAAGTCTTCTTTCTGGATTATCTTGAATCATCGGATTTGAGTTTCGATAGCAAAAGTTATGATTAAAATATTAAAATATATACAGTCTAAATCTGAGTCTAAATTGACTTAGAATTATGAATTTACTTAGAATTTCTCCATATCTCCAAATTTGATTGCTTCATCTCATCTGTTGATTTTTTTGTCCATTTATCCTCTTGAAATTTAATTTGTCTTCTAGAATTGATAATATATCCATTTATCTTCAGTGAAACCGATAAGATCTTCAAACAATTCATTTTTCTCTTGAAATTAGATGATATTATCTTATCTGTTATATCCAGTTTTCAGATAAGATAACTTGTAGAACATTTGGATTTGAATCGATCCCTTTTTTTTGAATTTTTTTGGATTTAATTGGATAAATATGTCAATCTCTCTCTTTTCTTCCTTAATTATCATGCATGCCACTGACATGAAAATATATTAATAGTAGAGTTTTATTTAAATATAAATGCAGAAACATGACACATATGATATGAAAACATGTAATACACGTGTATGATCAGGTAAAAAATGTGGAAATATGCACTTGTGTTTATGGGATAAACTGTTGCCTGTATTGAGTTCAAAAGGGAAAGTTTTGCTCTCCAATATATCCCCGGTACTAAGACAAGTAGGGGAAGCTTTGACATTATAAAAAGAGGGAGATTGTGAACCCTAAGATTTTGATGATGTATTAATCTATAAATTAAGTTACTAATGAATTTGTTTAGTGTTTTTCTTATTATAGGATAAGACACTTTATTTAAGGATGGGTGAATTTGAGTAACCAATGCTATATACATATGGAGGATAGAAGAAATTTTGTAAAGCTTCACAAATTTCATATTCAAGCTAACAAAGAGTTACTAGGAGCAAATTACATCAAGCTCCATAAGATCAAACTATTACAAGTCACATTAACCTAAAAAGCAAGAAGGAGCCAAAAATATATTGAGCTACAATTTCACCAAAATAGAAATCATGTGAGTAATCGTATAATGATTTTGTTATCAACATAAATTTGGCACTAGTAGGATTTTTCATTTTAAGTTTTGAGTAGAATCTCTATTCTGCCGCCTCATCCTACCACTCTGTCTTATTCTACCAGCTCTGTCGAGAACAGGTTAACTGAGAAATTTTGTCCCAATTCTGTTATGTTTCTGGTCCTACTCTAGGCTTTGTGTCTACTAGTTTCACTAGCTTCTAATACCACATCGGTTGTGCACTTGGTATATTATTCACTCTTTGCATTGACTTCTCTTCACCAAATAGGTTGTACTACTCTACAGTGCAGCTGAGAGTTTTTTTGTTTGTGACAATCTGTCCCTGTCACTTGTTGCCTTGTACTACAGACAGCTTTTGACAGCCCATAACTGTCCAGCTTTTACAGTTGTGATAAGAGACCCATTGGGTATATATCTTGGGAGAAGACTTCATCACTCTCTCTCTAAATTATTTCTTTTTCCTTCCTTGTTATATTATAGCAGAGGCATTAATTGCCCAGATTTGTGCTCAGTTTTGATATCTCTTTTATTTTACAGCTACATTTAACGCTCTAACGGGCAGAAGCTCTGCTATCTCTCTCTCTCCAACTATTGGATTTATCTCTGATGTTGTCTTGTTGTTTATATAGAACTTTATTCATTCATTACAACAAGAAGAACACTACCATAAAATTTCATAAAAGCGAAAACTGAGCTCTTCTACCTCAAGCCTTAAATTTTAGATCTCATCAAATAAAAATAGTTGAGCCAATCATTTTTTATTCAAGTTCTGACCTTCAGAGAGTCCCAAGCATTCAATACAAGAGAAATTCATCAATTCATTTGTTTCTCTATTTATTGGAGAATCTCAGTCTCATCTTCCATACTTATTTACATTCTCATTATTACTGCTTTAGACTTATTGTGTCAAGTTATTGTTGATAGTACTTAGAACTATATGATTGCATAGAGTCTCCTATTGTTTTATCTATCTTAATTCAATCATTATGCTTATATTAGTTCTCATTATTATGTTAGAGAACAAAATCTATTGTGATCCTTATTGAAGTGTGCCTTGAGATAGAGGTGTTGTGTAAATCCAAGATCGGGCAGTATCTTGATGGTTTGTAAATTCAAGATCAGTTAGTATCTTGATAGTTTGTAAATGAGTCTTGGTGGTTATAATCCTTACTTCAGGAAGAAGCTTTATAGTGGATTTGTAAATTCTAGAGTGGAGACCACTTTGAGGTGAATGCAAGGGAGTTTTCCGAACCATCCTAAAATTGTTGAGTTCTCTATGTTGTTTTTATTGTTGCTTATTTGCTGTGCATATTTATTCTCTGTTATATTGCACATTTCTGTTCTCTGTTATTTCTACTACCTGACTAAACTATCCTACCAGCAAACTAGGTGATTCTACCAATCTGAGTGTTTTTACAGCTTTGATATATTCTCTGTGTTAAATTTTAACACTCTCTAGGGTCCAACAATTTTTCTCCATGTAATATATGTATTCAAGGGGAGTTAACTCCACATCCCTCCTCGTCATGAATTTATATCACATATATCTTTATTTTTATTTTCTTTACCCCTTTGTTGATGAAATAATAAAAATGAGGAGATATTTAGAGTTAATATATGCATGTTTTTATGTATATATATATATATATATATATATATATATATAATAAGTTGTTTGTGACAAAAGAGGGGAGTTTGTATGCATGCTTACATACTTGTTTTGATATTTAGTTTAGTATTGAGCTTTATTGAATATCTTATTGTTTATTTGTTTATGCATGAGTTAAGGGGGAGCTTTCATAGAGCTCTCTCTAATCCATGCATATATAACTTTATGAGTTTTGTCATCATAAAAAAGGAGATATTGCTGGCCTAAAGGCCCATCACTCTAGTTTTGATGATTCTTAACTCATGTAGTTATAATACTAATGTTCTTGTGTTGTTAAGTTACAGATTAATGAAGATCATGATTTTTGTGTTTAGCTTCAACAAAAGGCTCAAAATCAAGTTTTGAAGCTAACTAGTATTGATTCAAGAGCTCAAGCACAAATAATACATTTAGTACTCAAGAATGAGTCAAGCTCAAAGGAATCAAGTTTGGATCAAGATAAGAAGAAAAAGACTAGTTTATAAGGATGTTTAGATTTTTGTAAAGTTCAGATTAGACTTGATTGCTCATGCTTATACACACACAAGTTTGATATTGATTTTCAAGAACAAAGTTTCAATTTTGAGTTTGTGGTTTAACAAAATAGTTTGAATTTTTGTTTAACTACTTTTGTGTTTAGAAAATCAAGTTCTATGTTTATATAAAAACTTGTTTTAAAAATGTTTCAACTTGTTTTTACTGTTTCTGTAGACAACTGAATAAACTGAATAGACAGAGCTGTTGACATGCTTGAAGACAGAACTGTTGATAGGGTTTTTATAGAAAGTTGGGTTTTTAGTGTTTGGAGCTAGCTGTCGACAGTTTTCTCCAACTGTCGAAAGTTGATACTGTAGTGTATCAATTAGCTGTCGACATGCTTATTAGGTTGTCGACAGGTAAGCTCCACAACGACTAAAAATATAGCCGTTGCACATAGAGTTGTCGACAACTCTTTTGGACTATCGACTTGCTATTATGTCATTTTGCCTTGAATTCAAATTGTAACAACCATTTGTGGATTAAAACATTTTTGTCTTATTTCCAAACGGGTATATTTCACTTTATTAGTGTTTTTATTAGCTATTTAATGAGTGATTTAGCTCTCTAATGGTATTTTCTCTCTTCCTATAAATAAGAATCCTTGTAGAGAGTTTTCTAAGGAAGAAAAGCAAAGAAAAATCAAAAGAGTTTTAGTTTTGAAAAGTATTTGAGAAAAATAGTTTTGAAAAAGAAGTTTGCTTTTGTTCTTCTCATTCCGACATCTTTTAGAGGGTTTTACTGAAAGTTTTTCTTGAGCCTTCAAAGTTTCAATTCCCTAATTTTCTTACACAAGCTTAAGCAACCATCCTTGTCTATCATATAAGATTCTTATTTGTGAGAAGTTCTTTGTTTGTGCTCAAGAAGTTGATCATCAAGGTTTCTTCATTGTATTTCTAAGCGGTTGGAAATTGCGGCCTTGAAGTGAGCTTGCGGCTCATATTGTAGGTGTTGCGGCTCTGAATGAGGGACTTGCGTGTCCAAGAGTTTTTGCGAAAACTTGTATCGGGGGTGATCTTGCGGGATCAGATTATAATAAAAATCCTTCATTGCGGTGAAGGCGCAGACGTAGAGCAAGTGGCTCTAACCTCGAAATAATTCTCCCATATTTGCGATTACTAATCTCTCTCTCAACCCAACTCAACTCACTGTAGTTTATATCTTACTTGCTATTATTTGCTTATCTTTACATACTTGATATAGTTTCATATACTTACAAGTTTAAGCCAAGAGAGCAATTAAGCACCTCAACTTTTGTTAAAAATTAATCTTGAGGGGAAGTTCTAGAGCCATTCACTGAAAAATCGACTTCACTTATTGGTCATTGTTTGTGTGTTAGTTTTCAGTAGTTAAAGTTTTTAATTCCGCATTTGATTAGTATTGGCCCAAAGGCCCTTCACTTTAATTTTGATGATGACTAACTTATGAAGTTAAGTTTGTAATGATCGTGTGTTTATATAGTTTCAATTATTGTTCAAGATCTTAATAGGCATTTAACTTTAACAAAGAATTCAAAGCCAGTTTGGAAGCTAACACATGTTGATTCAAGAGCTCGCGCGTCAAGATCGCATCTAGCACTTAGAAGGAGTCAAGCTCATTTGAATCGAGTTTGGATCGAGTCGTCTTGGAGATGAAGATCGAAGAGAAGACTTGCATCTAGGTTTGTTTAGTTTTGTTTAGATCTTGTGTAAGAATCAATTAGTTTTGATATGCTCAAGTATACAAACACATGATAAATAGTTTTGGTTTTCGGTTTAATCGGTTTTGGATTTTTAAGAATATACATATATGGGTTTCATGAATAGGTTGAATCAAAAGAAGTTTACATTGCTCAAATATATATTGGATTTCATCCATATACATCTATGATTCATATTGTTTAGAAAAACTTACTTTAATTTATTTAGCTCATGTGTTTTAAGTTTTTCTTTTATCAAAACTTAGTTTTGGATTTATTGTCAAAAACATAGATATATCTTTTATATATGTATTGGATTCTATCCATACACAATATACTTCAAAAGTATTTAAATATCATATTTTTGTATTTATACAAGTTTGAGAAAAACATGTTTTCCATTTCAAAGTTTGATTTTTGGAAAATACGATTTTTGATTTAAAGCTAAATTTTCATGCCTCAAAAATAGCTCAAATAGTTTGTAATATGTGTTGAATTTTGATCACACATATTTGTACTTCAAATATTTATATGAACTTATTTTTGTAGATTTTATAGGATTTTATTGGATTTTATGGGTATTTAAAAGCCAACTTTTCAAAAACCTAAAACCAGTTTTGTGTTCACTGGCAGTCGACCGACTGGTTGACCGAACATGGGCTCGGTCGACTGGTCGGTTGACCGATGTGAACAAGATGTGCACAAGGGCCAGCCCATATGGCCGGTCGACCGTGCGGTCGCCCTGTTGGCCCAAAGGCCTATCGCTCTAGTTTTGATGATGATTAATTCATGTAGTTATAGTACTAATGATCTTGTGTTTAATTAGTCTCAGATATGTGATTAAGATCTTAGAAGGTGTTTAGCTTCAATAAAGGATTCAAAGTCAAGTCTTGGAGTTAGCACGTGTTGATTCAAGAGCATGTGCATCAAGTACTCAAGAGGAGCCTAACTCATTGGATCAAGATTTGGACCAAGTCAGGAAAGAAGAAGAAGATTTTCAAGAGAAGATTTTTAAGAAGACTTGTGTCGGTTTGTAAGTGTCAAGATTTTATTTTTAGATATAATGTAAAGGATAGATTAGTTGGTGGATTGCTCAAGTTCATAAACACTCACACACAAGATTTATATGTGTTTTCATAAAAGAGTTTTCGTTTTTGAAAATACCGGTTTGGTCTTTTAAGATTCAAAATATACATATGTTTTATCAAAACTTAATTTAGAGTTTAAAGTCAAAAACTTAGATATTTCATCATATATGTGCAGTGGATCATATCCATATACACTAAGCTTCAAAGTGTTTAGAATATCTTATTTTTGTATTTGGAAAAGTTTTTGGAAAAATCGTTATTGAAAAATATAGGTTTCTATTTTAGGCAAAACTTTTATATTACAAAAATAGTTCAAAATGTTTGAAATATATTTTGACTTTTAATCAAACATGTTTATTTTTCAAAGTATATCAATGAACTTTTTTTGTAGAATTTATGGGATTTTATTGAAAGAAAAAGACCGACTTTTTAATCCCTAAAATGCTGGTTCTGGACTTCAGCCGGTCGCCGCACGGTCGACCGAGACAGAGGTCAGTCGACCAACGTGCACAAACGTGCACGCCCTTGTTTGGCTGGAAGGCCGGTCGACCGACCCGATCGACCGACCCGGTTGACCGCCAAAGAGCTCTGCTCTCTGGATCTGGCCCCGGTCGACCAGGCGGTCGACCGGCAGAGAGCTTCTGCTCTCTGTATCCAGGCCACGATCGATGGGCGGTCGATCGATGGCTCAACGTTCGAAAACCCGACCGTTGACCGTTGGCGTCGACCGGCTGGTCGACTGACAGCGGCGTCAGCTGCTGATTTGGACCCCAACGGCTAGATTTTGGAGGCCTATAAATTGGGTTCGCTTGGACTGTTTTCTACAAGATTTTAAGAGAATTTTTGGGCTAATTTTTCCTACCTATCTCAGTGATTTTCTCCACATATTTTAGAGCCAATATTTCTAAATCAAAAGGACAGTTTATCAAGAGGTT
Organism: Agave tequilana; assembly: GCA_038442645.1. Classification (NCBI taxonomy): domain Eukaryota; kingdom Viridiplantae; phylum Streptophyta; class Magnoliopsida; order Asparagales; family Asparagaceae; genus Agave; species Agave tequilana. The sequence goes on along the minus strand of JAVJIF010030738.1, from coordinate 246,915 downwards.
TTCAAAAGTGATTCTTTGAGTTTTCACCACCAAATCAATCCAAGTTTTTCTCACACACACTTGTGCTATTTATTGCTAAATCCATCCTATAAGAGAGTTGTTGTGAGAGTGTTTTTAGGTGATCAAAGTGTTTAGATCACCAAAGTGTTCATATTGTATTTGTGAAGGCGGACTTGCAGGTTCGCGTTGTTTTGAGTTCTAGTGGGAGCTCGGTGTAGAGGTGCAGCCTCGGCAAGCTAGTGTGCTTGCTTGTGTAGTTCTTGCAGGAACAAGAGGGGGACTAGTGAGTCCAAGAGTTCTAGTGTGAACTCCTTGTAGGTTTTACGGCACCGAGTAATCTGGTGGGGTCGATTCTAGTAGAAATACTTCATAGTGTTGAAGGTAGGGACGTAGAGCAAGGGTGCTCGAACCTCAAAATAAATTTTCCGTATTTGCGATTGCTCTCTCTATCTCTTACTTGTGTTTATATCTTGCATGCTCTTATTGTTCATATTCATTACTAGCTTGATATACTTGTGCTCATATTGATATATGCTTGGGGATTGTTTGCTGACACTTGTATTCAACCAAGAGAGCCATAGCAGCACCTCAACTCTTATCTAGAAGAATCTTGAGGAGTTAGTTCAGAGCTCTTCACTGGGAATTCAGCTACACTCTTGTGTTATACTTGGTGTGTCTAGCTTAATAGTTTTTAGTTTGCATAAATAGTTTTAATTTCGCATTAATTCATCATTAGATTAGCTAGTAACCTATTCACCCCCTCTAGGCGATTTCAATTGGTATCAGAGTTTGGTGCTATTGATTTGGGTCAAAAACCTAGAGTTAAAGATCCTTATTTATAGCTAATCACAATATTTGTTTACACACACATGGATTTCATGTCTCCTCCCACTTTTGATATTTTTAACATCCAAACTTGGAAGGTTAAGATGTCAATGTACCTCAAAGCCCTAGGTATTCATGTTTATTTTGCCGCTATTAAAGATTCATATTGTGTAAATGGCAAACATCTAGAGGCTAATGCAAAAGCCATCCATGCTTTAAAGTCAACCCTAAATGATGAATATGTTGGCCCAAAGGCCCATCACTCTAGTTTTGATGATGATCAACTCATGTAGTTATAGTACTAATGATCTTATGTTTAATTAGTCTCAGATTTATGATCAAGATCTTAGTTGGTGTTTAGCTTCAACAAAGGATTTAAATTCAAGTTTTGGAGCTAGCACGGTTTGATTCAAGAGCTTGTGCATCAAGACCATATCAAGTACTCAAGAGGAGTCTAGCTCTTTGGATCGTGGTTGGACCAAGTCAAGAAGATGAGAAGACTTCAAGTGAAGACCTTCATGATCAAGACTTATGTCTAGGTGTGTTTTATAAGATTTTATTTTTAGATAAAATGTAAAGGATAGAATAGTTGGTGGATTGCTCAAGTATACTATATACACGCACACTCTTGATTTAGTTGTGTTTTCATAAAAGAATTTTTATTTTGGAAAAATACAAAAGAGTTTTCATTTTGGAAAAACACCGTTTTGATTTTTGGTATTCAAAGTATATATGTTTTAACCATGTTTTAGATCTTATTGTCAAAAATATAGATATTTCACCATGTATGTGTAGTAGATCATATCCATACACTCTATGCTTTAAAAATGTTTAAAATATCTTTTTTTTGTATTTGGAGAAGTTTTGGAAAATAAGTTTTGGAAAAATCTATTTTGAAAAAATACAGTTTTTGTTTTTAGCCAAAATTTCTATGTTACAAAAGTAGTTCAAATTATTTGTTACATGTCTTGATTTTGTTCAAACATATTTGTTTATCAAAGTATTATACTGAACCTATTTGTGTAGATTTTTCGTGAATTTATGGGATTTTATTTTAGATAAAAAGTCAACGTTTTAAATCCCTTAACTGACCTGACCTGGCTTCTGCAGGTCGACCGGACCGGTCGACCGAGCTAGGAGTCAGTCGACCGAGTCGGTCGATCGACGTGCACAGAATGTGCACGCCAGTTTGGCTGGAGGGCCGGTCGACCGACCCAGTCGACCATCCAGAGAGCTCTATGCTCTGAAAATGCCTCGGTCGACCGGACAGAGAGACTGCTCTCTGTATCCAGGCCCCGGTCGACCGGGCCGGTCGACCGAGGCTCCAACGGTCAGAAATCTGACCGTTGGCGGTCGACCGGGCCGGTCGACTGACAGCCGTCAGGGCTGAAAAATTGCCCCAATGGCTAGTTTCTCTAGCCTATAAAAAGGAGGGTTTTTGGGACTATTTTTAACAAGTTTTCAAGTGGTTTTTAGAGCTAGTTTTTCTTATTCTTTTAAGAGGTTTCTCCACTTATTTGAGAGCTAATATTTCCAATTAAAAGGGGAGTTTATCAAGAGTGTTTCAAAGTGATTTCTTGAGTTTTCCTCCACCATTTCAATCCTAGTTTTCTCACATAAACACTTGAGCTATCCATTGCTATATCTACCTATAGGAATATTTGTTGTGAGAGAATTTTAGGTGATCAAAGTGTTGTGATCACCAAAGTTCCATATTTGTATTTGAAGAGGCGGGCTTGTGGGTTCGCGGTGTTTCGAGTTTGCGTTTGAACTCTTTTTTTGAGGTGCGGCCTCGGTGAGCTAGTGGGCTTGCGGTGTGTTCTTGCGGGAACGAGTGAAGGGACTAGAGAGTCCAAGGAGTTCAAGTGTGAACTCGCCTTGTAGGTGTTGCGGCACCGAGTGATCCGGTGGGATCAGTTTTTAGTGAAAATCCTTCATAGTGTTGAAGGCGGGGATGTAGAGCAAGTGTGCTCGAACCTCGAAATAAATCTCTCGTGTTTGCGATTGCTCTCTATCTCTTACTTGTTTATATCTTGCATGCTATTATTGCCTTTATCTTTATATGCTTGATATATATTTGTGCTCATATTGTTATATGCTTGGGGATTGTTTGCTAACACTAGTATTCAACCAAGAGAGCCAACGACACCTCAACTCTTATTTAGAGGAATCTTGAGGAGTTAGTCCAGAGCCCTTCACGGGAAATCCGGCTACACTCTTGTGTTAAACGTGGTGTTTAGTTCAAGAAGTTTTAGTTTGCATTAAATAAGTTTTAATTCCGCATTAATTGACCATTAGATTAGCCATCACCTATTCACCCCCCTCTAGGTGATTACAAGTGGTATCAGAGCCAAGTGCTCTTGATTTGGGTCTAACAACCTAGAGTTAAAAATCCTCATTTTATTGCTAATCACAATATTTGTTTACACACACTGTAGATTTCATGTCACCTCCCACTTTTGACATTCTTAACATCCAAACTTTGAAGGTTAAGATGTCTTTGTACCTCAAAGCCCTAAGCATTCATGTTTATTTTGCCACTATTAAAGATTCTTATTGTTTAAATGACAAAAATATTGAGGCTAATGCAAAGGCCATTCATGCTTTGAAGAGTACCCTAAATGATAAATATTTATCTAGAGTTTCTAACATTGATTCGGCTTTTATAGTTTGGAACACCATCATCTTCCTTGGCCAAAAAGAACAATATTATGCGGGGAGCGACTCGGATGTTGGAAGTGACGCTTCCAATATATGCTACATGGTCCAAGGGGATAACCCCCTTGAGGTAACTACCGAATCCGAGGTAGAAGAAGATGTTGATATGTCTTATGATGAGTTTGAATCATTTTGTCAACAACTTCTTGAAAAATATGAATTGCTTAAAAAGGATAACAAGAAAATGAAAAAGAAATTTGATTGCATGTTAAAAGAAAATAATTCTTTTAAAAATAAAGTTGCATGCTGATTGTTATTCAATTTTGCATATTTTACCACATCCATACCATGCATATTGCAAATAAAAATGTGATTTTTAATCCTTTTCTCTCTATTTTTGCAGGTCCATATTCTAATTGAGAAAAGGCCCAAAATCTCTTTAATTATCAAGAATTAAAGGAGATTAATTCAAAGCCCAAAAGAGAGCCCAAGGTTGAGCCCAGGATCTGGAGAATTCTATGCGCCAGCTCAGACTTCCAGAAGGTCCACGTGGCTAACAAACTCGTAACAAACGCGCAACAGAAATCTTGGCCTCAACGGCCAAGATTCTGCCGCAGATCCACGGCTTTTGCCGCAGATCTGCGGCAGTTACAAGGCCGTTGAGGCCCGAGATTCTCTCCAACAACCTGGGTTCCAGATACTTCTCTCTGAGGCTATAAATACACCACCAGGGCCTTCGCAGAGGAGAGGGAGAGAGAGGAGAGATTAGAGGATAAAGCTTTTTATTTTTGTAGGTTTTTGTCTAGGATTTTAGTGCTCTAGGTCTTCTTCTTCCTCCCTAGAAATTCTGCATAAGAGAGAGATTGTAAGAGAGAGAAAGCTTGTGTAAACCAAGGGGTGACAACTTGTGAAGTAAGGATTAATCCATTCTCTTTTCTTCTCTATTGCATTTTCTAGTGTTTACTTGCTTTCTTTAATTCTAGCTTTACTTTCCTTGCACTTTTATTCATGCTTTGCTTTTCTTTTCTTGTAATGGCTTTAACTTCTTCTAACATAACTAGCTAACCACTAACTTTGCTAACTACTAACTCATGGGTGATTGCTATCTTTAATCTTGCAAGTTGTATGGTCTTTTTCATCCCCGATGGGTTACTTTCATGCTTGGCAAATTCTTGTTGTAATTCCATATGATTCATGTGTGCCTCATTTAGAGCCTTGTCTTAAGAACAAGTGCCTTGATGGAACATGGAGATGGATCACCAAACATATGCTATTTGTTGTACAACTTCTTTACTTCCATTAATAAATGTTGTATCTTCTTCCTTAGCATCCATTGAGTGTCGCTCTTTTGATTCCATTATTGAAATTCTATCTTGAAGGCCTATGACATCTATGAGGCTACAAGATAAGTCCAAGAATGATCACCCGTCATCCGAGTGGGAAAGCAACTAGACCAATACGCAAGACAAATCTTTGCCAATGAATCAACATGAGGCACGCATCACCATCACGGAGTTTAGTAAGTTTAGCAAATTAGTAAGGTTAGCTAGTCATGGTTTTCTCCATCTTTAAATCTTCTACAAAGTTTTCTTTCTTTTAGTTTCCTTTCCAAGAAAATCTTATTTTCAATTTCTTTTCATTTCATTTTCCATCATGCACAAATCCACCGATTCTTTCATTTCTTTTTCCATGTCTTTTGCATTCTTTCAAAACAAAGAAGAATCTTCGTTTTCTATCTTCACATTAAACCGTAAAGCTTCCATCGTGAGCTCTCCCTAAGGATTCGACCCGTATAGCCCTATGCTACACGGAGATTTGGAAAGGGTACATTGAACATATCGAATACATTTGTGGAGTAATCAAGCACCTAAGGTTGACTCTAAACCTTATCTCTTTTGTTGAATATCTGTGCAACTTCACACTATACTTCCCCTCTCAATCACATGCATTGAAAAAGAAAAAGAAATTTTGAAAAATGAAAATGTTTTCTTGCTTTCTAAATTGAATGATCTTTGTGAAGGAAACACTACCTTGAAAAATAAGATTGTTTTGGTTGAAAAACAAAAAGAAATTGCTTTGCATGAAAACACTTCTTTAAAAAGAAAAATGGTTGAAAAAGAAAAAGTTAATGTTTCTAAAAAGAAAAAAAATAATGATTCTCAATCTCACCATGCTTTACATGCCGCTATTAATCAAAATGAGACTAAATCTTTAAAAGATAAAATTTATTGTTTAAGCTCAACTTTGAGCAATTGTGCATTTAATCATAAAAAATTAGAATCCTTGTTTCAAAAGAAACAAGTTCCCCATATTCATGCACATCACCCACAACAGCATAAGCACAGTTGCACGTCATGACCACACTCATATGCATCCTAGAGTGTACAAATGTACACATTGTGGCCGCAAAGACCATTTACCAAAATTTTATTATGATAAGATAAATGCTTTAAATTTTGCTAATAAAAATGTTTGGGTTCCTTACAATGCTAACCCTCAAGGACCCAAAAGAAAATGGGTACCAAAATCCCCACCTTATGCTTTTGATGTAGGTGCGGGCTCTCACAAAACATGAGAGGGATGGTACCTTGGTGGTGGATGCACATGGACATGATGGACATACTTTTGATGCACCGCTATCAAGGAGGTTTGGTGGGACAACCACCATGTTTTAGAGATTTGGAGTATAGTTCATGTGTTGGTAACTATCTCTAAAACTCCTAGTTTATTTACATGATTTTTCTTATATGATATTTTTTTGGCATGTTCATGTTTTATTTATTTTGTGCTTCATGTGGTAAAAATATGGTTAGATGTAGTTTTTATCAAAACTTGGATATATACTTGTACAAGCAGTGAGCAACGAATTGATTCATATATGTTTGTACTTCATTGTTCATTTGTACTCACTATATGCACATGTATAGACTAGTTTTGATGATTCTCTCATTTACACTTGTTTTGCCTATTTTCATGTTTTACTTCATGTATATGTATTTTGTATTCAAATCTAATGAATATACATGTATGTCTCTTGAGTCTCTTGCCTTCATGCAAATCATATCATAGACTCTTTTTATGTTTGGGATATGTATGCATATTGTTAGTTTTGGATAAATTATACATATACCTAGAAGTTTGTTTTTAAAGATGAAAACTGAATTTTTAGGATTTTCATCTTTATATGAAAAATGAATTTTCATGATTTGTTTGATAAAATGATATTTATGTTTGTTTTAAGCTTTATTGACTAATTTCATGAATATGCTATTCACATGTTGTGTGTGCACTCATATTTAATTTGTTTTCTCATGACTATGTTTTCATGAGTCTTTATGAGGTATATAGATTTTGAGTGTCAACCTTTATGTATTTAGCATGTTTTATGATATACATATGATTTGGTTTCATGTTTTGAAGGATCTTTAACTAGTTTTTCAAAAATTAATTTAACTAGTTATTTATTCTTCAAATGGTAGTGTTTTCACCATAAAAATATTTTTCAAACTCTATTTTTGAAAACCCCTACCTATCCCTTCATGGGTGGACGGATGGACGAGTATGCCTTGCAAGTCTTATTGAGAATCTCTTACCTTGTGCATAAAAAGGGTGGTAGTTTATGAGTTATATACTTGATTTACATCATATTTTCAATTGGTACCTCAATTGATATTTTTTTTGTATATACTCATATTTCCTATATATGTATGCTTCATTTCATATAATATCAATTTCTATTGGTATTATCATTTTTCATACATATATATGATTTGTTTGTGCTTGATTTAAAATTGGTTTACATGTTTAAAGCACAAAGGTTGTTTATGCTAAGCTTAATTCAAATCTTTATTTTCAATTGGTATCTCAATTGATATTTTAATAAGCTTATGCATTATTTTTAAATTAGTATTTTTATTGATATAAAAATGTGCAATAATTTTCAATTGGTATCAATATGATTCTATTTTTGGTTTAAAATTCAAAATTTGTAATGTTTATTTACAATTGGTATCTTAAAATTTGATTTACTAAGATATCTCAAATTTGTTTTATTGAGAAAATTAAAAAAAATGTTTTGATGTGTTTTTCCTATATGCGAGTGTATCTTATATTGATGAGCTTGACAACTCTTCTTTATGAGGTACACGTGTGTAGGGAGAGCTTCACATCTCCTCTTATACATTACATATTATGCGTTATGTGAGTTAGGGCTTGTCATCCCTTCTTCATGTAATGCATATATGTAGGGAAGTTAACTTAGCGTCTTCCTCTTCATGAATATATATTGCATATATCTCTTTATTGGTTGACTTGATTTCACCTCTTTGTTGATTTTTTTTTTGACACAAAGGGGGAGAACATTATTTTGTTTTTACTTTAACCCCTTTGTTGATGATTGACAAAAAGGGGGAGAAGTATTTTAGGTATATATGCATGTTTTCCTTCCTTTATTCATAAAGGGGGAGAAGGATTTATGTTTATGCATATTGTTTGTTTTGCAAATAGGAGAAAAAGAATTTGATGAGTTTTATGCTTGATTGGCATGTTTATCTCCTTATATTTGCATACATGTTTATGACCTTTCATTGCATATTTATTTATTTATTGTGATGCATGAGTTAAGGGGGAGCTTCTGTGAAGCTTTACTTAATCCATGCATATATAACTTCATGAGTTTTGTCATCATCAAAAAGGGGGAGATTGTTGGCCCAAAGGCCCATCACTCTAGTTTTGATGATGATCAACTCATGTAGTTATAGTACTAATGATCTTGCGTTTAATTAGTCTCAGATTTATGATCAAGATCTTAGTTGGTGTTTAGCTTCAACAAAAGATTAAAAGTCAAGTATTGGAGCTAGCACGATTTGATTCAAGAGCTTGTGCATCAAGACCACATCAAGTACTCAAGAGGAGTCTCGCTCTTTGGATCGTGGTTGGACCAAGTCAAGAAGATAAGAAGACTTCAAGTGAAGACCTTCATGATCAAGACTTGTGTCTAGGTGTGTTTTTATATTTGGAGAAGTTTTGGAAAATAAGTTTTAGAAAAATCTATTTTGAGAAAATACAGTTTTTGTTTTTAGCCAAAATTTTTATGTTACAAAAATAGTTCAAATTGTTTGTAACATGTCTTGATTTTGTTCAAACATGTTTGTTTATCAAAGTATTATACTGAACCTATTTGTGTAGATTTTTCGTGAATTTATGAGATTTTATTTTAGATAAAAAGTCAACGTTTTAAATCCCTTAACTGACCTGACCTGGCTTCTACCGGTCGACCGGACCGGTCGACCGAGCTAGGAGTCGGTCGACCGACGTGCACAGAATGTGCACGCCAGTTTGGCTGGAGGGCCGGTCGACCGACCCGGTCGACCGTCCAGAGAGCTCTACTCTCTGGAAAGGCCCCGGTCGACCGGGCAGTCGACTGGACAGAGAGACTACTCTCTGTATCCAGGCCCCGGTCGACTGGGCCGGTCGACCGAGGCTCCAACGGTCAGAAATCTGACCGTTGGCGGTCGACCGGGCCGGTCGACCGATAGCCGTCAGGGCTGAAAAATTGCCCCAACGGCTAGTTTCTCTAGCCTATAAAAAGGAGGGTTTTTGGGACTATTTTTAACAAGTTTTCAAGTGGTTTTTAGAGCTAGTTTTTCTTATTCTTTTAAGAGGTTTCTCCACTTATTTGAGAGCTAATATTTCCAATTAAAAGGGGAGTTTATCAAGAGTGTTTCAAAGTCATTTCTTGAGTTTTCCTCCACCATTTCAATCCTAGTTTTCTCACATAAACACTTGAGCTATCCATTGCTTTATCTACCTATAGGGATATTTGTTGTGAGAGGATTTTAGGTGATCAAAGTATTGTGATCACCAAAGTTCCATCTTTGTATTTGAGGAGGCGGACTTGCGGGTTCGCGGTGTTTCGAGTTCGCGTGTGAACTCTTTGTTTGAGGTGCGGCCTCGGCGAGCTAGTGGGCTTGCGGTGTGTTCTTGCGGGAACGAGTGAAGGGACTAGAGAGTCCAAGGAGTTCAAGTATGAACTCGCCTTGTAGGTATTGCGACATCGAGTGATCCGGTGGGATCGGTTTTTAGTGAAAATCCTTCATAGTGTTGAAGGCGGGGACGTAGAGCAAGTGTGTTCGAACCTCGAAATAAATCTCCCGTGTTTGCGATTACTCTCTCTATCTCTTACGTGTTTATATCTTGCATGCTATTATTGTCTTTATCTTTATATGCTTGATATATATTTGTGTTGATATTGTTATATGCTTGGGGATTGTTTGCTAACACTAGTATTCAACCATGAGAGCCAACGCGGCACCTCAACTCTTATTTAGAGGAATCTTGAGGAGTTAGTCCAGAGCCCTTCACGGGGAATCCGGCTACACTGTTGTGTTATACGTGGTGTTTAGTTCAAAAAGTTTTAGTTTGCATTAAATAAGTTTTAATTCCGCATTAATTGACCATTAGATTAGCCATCACCTATTCACCCCCCTCTAGGTGATTACAGAATATTTATCTAGGGTTTCTAATTTTGATTCGGCTTTTATAGTATGAAACTCTAAGTCTCTCTTGGCAAACAGGAGCAATACTATGCAGGGAGCAACTCGGATGATGGAAGTGATGCTTCCAACTTGTGCCACATAATCCAAGAGGATAACCCCCTTGAGGTAAATTTCGAATCCGAGCTTGATGAGGATGTTGGCATGTCTTATGATGATCTTGCTTCATTTTGTCAACAACTTCTTGAAAAATATGATTTGCTTAAAAAGGACCATAAAAAATTGAAAAATAAATATGAGTCAATTTCAAAAGAAAAAGATTCTTTTCAAAATAAACTTGAAAATATTTCAAAATAAAATGAATGTTTGAAAAGTGAGAATATTTTCTTGTTTTCTAAACTAAATGATATTTGTAAAGGAAATAATGCTTTGAAAAATAAAATTAAATTGGTGAAAAAAGAAAAGGAAATTGCTTTACAAGAAAATAACTCTTTGAAAAGAAAAATTGTTTCAAAAGAAAAGGAAAATATTTCTAAAAATAAAAAGAGTGTTGATTCTCATTCTCACCATACTTTTCATGCCACAATTGATAAAATTGAGATTCAAGTTTTGAAAAATAGATTAAATTGTTTGAGCTCAACTTTGAGCAATTGTGCATTCAATCATTATAAATTGAAAACCTTGTTTCAAAAGAAACAAACTCCATTTGTTCATGCACATTACTCACGGCATACATATGCACACTTTGCACATCATGATAACACTCATTTTCATGTGCATATTAGTGTGTACAAGTGTACACATTGCGACCGCAAAGGCCATTTAGCAAAGTTTTGTTATGATAAGATAAATTCTATAAATTTTGCAAATAAAAATGTTTGGGTTCCAAATAATGCTAACCCCGTGGACCCAAAAGTAAACGGGTACCAAAATTCCTACCTCTTGTGTTTGATGTAGGTGTGAGCTCTCACATGACATGAGAGGTTTGGTGCCTTGATGGTGGATGCATGGGCTCAATGAACACTACACAATTGATGCACCGCTATCAAGAAAGTTTGATGGGAGGACCACCATGTTTTGGAGACCTAGAGAATAGTGCATATGGTTTGGTAACTATCTCTAAACTCCTATTTTAGTTTACATGCTTGGATATAAATGTTTTTTGCATGTTTTTGATGTTGTGCTTCATGTGGTGAACAACTCGTTTAGTTGTAGTTCTTATCAAAACTTGTTTCTATATTTGTACAAGTAGTGAGCAACATTTGAATCTTATATGTTTGTACTTCATTGCTCATTTGTACTCATTACATGTATATGTATAACCTAAATTTGATGATTCGTACATTTTAACTTGTTTTCTCTATTCTTATGCATGTTTTGCTTCATGTATATGTTATTCTTATCTAAAACTAATAAATATATATACATGTATACCCTTGACTCTCTTGCTTTCATTCAAATTATATTTTAGACTCTTTTATGTCTGGGATATGTATGTATATTGTTAATTTTGGATAAAAAATGCATGTACCTTTTTTGTTTTTCAATTAAAAATACACTTTTATGCTTTTGATAAAAGATATTCATGTTTGTTTTGAGCCTTATTGACTATTTTTCATGATTATGCTAACCACATAACCTTTGTACACTCATATTATTTTTGTCTACTCATGATTTTGTTTCATGAGCACACTTTTGATATAGATTTCGAGTGTCAACTTTTGTGTATTTAGCATGATTCATGAGATATATATGTTTTGTTTGAAGGATCTTTAACTAGTTTTTCTAAAATTACTTTAAACTAGTTATTTATTCTTCAATGGGTAGAGTTTTCAAATTTTACAAAATATTTTCAAACTCTTATTTTTGAAAACCCCTACCAACCCTTTAAGGGCGGATGGTTGGGCGGCCATGCCTTGTTTGGTCTAAATTGAAAATCTTTAAACTTGTGCATGTGTAGGGTAGATAATTATGAGTAATACACTTGATCTTCATGATATTTCACTTTTGTATACTTATACATGTTTTTTTTATATATATGTATGCTTCAACTTTCAATAATATCAATTTCTATTGGTATTTTCATTTTCATATATATATATATATATATATATATATATATATATATATGATTTGATTGTGCTTGATGTACAATATCCTTACATGTTTAAAGCACAAATTATGTTTATGCTAAGCTTGAGTTAAATCTTGATTTTAATTGATATCTCAATTGGAACTTTAATGAGCTTATGCATTATTTTAAATTGGTATTTCATTTGATATCAAAATATACTTCATATTTTACTTTTTTATTGATATCAAAATTTGCAATATACTTCAATTGGTATCAATATGTTTCGATTTCAATTGGGTTTCGATTTCAATTGGTATCAAAAATGTTTTACCTTTTATTTGGTATCAAAATTTATCATATATTTCAATTGGTATCAAAATATAAAATATATTACTTTCATTGGTATCAAAATATACAAATGTTACAATTTCAATTTCAAAAATTTCTAATTTCTATTGGTATCAAAAATCTTGTGATATCTTAAAATTGTGTTTACTTACAAGTGGTACCTCAAAATTTAATTTAAGAGATTTCATAATTTGTTTTAAGAAAATTCAAATTTTGTTTTAGAGTGATTTGAAAATTTTGATATGAATTGCCTATATGCAAGGGGAGCTTAACATCTCTTCTATATATAGATTCATGTTGAGTGTATCTTATATTGAGGAGCTTGACATCTCCTCTTTATGTGGTACACGTGTGTAGGGGGAGCTTAACATCTCCACTTATGCATTGTATATTATATTTTATGTGAGTTAGGCTTTTGTCATCCCTTCTTCATATAATGCATGTATACAGGGGAGCTAACTTACGGTCTTCCTCTTCATGAATGTATATCACATATATATCTTTATTGTTGATTTGTATTTCACCCCTTTGTTGATGATTGACAAAAAGGGGGAGAATGATTTGAGTTTATATATGCATATATTGTGTTTATGCATTCCATGTTTCAAAAAATAGGGGAGAATGATTTTGAAAGCTTAAACAAAAAGGGGGAGAAGATTTTTGGGAAAAGAATTAGTTTATGCATGTTTCTCTCACATTATTTATGCATATATTGTTTAATTTTATGTATTTCATTAAATATTTATTTGTTTATTGTTATGCATGAGTTAAGGGAAAGCTTCTATGAGGTTTATCTTTAATCCATGCATATATAACTCCATGAGTTTTGTCATCATCAAAAAGGGGAAGATTGTTGGCCCAAAGGCCTATCGCTCTAGTTTTGATAATGATTAACTCATGTAGTTATAGTATTAATGATCTTGTGCTTAATTAGTCTCAGATATGTGATCAAAATCTCAGTAGGTGTTTAGCTTCAACAGAGAATTCGAAGTCAAGTCTTGGAGCTAGCATGCGTTGATTCAAGAGCTTGTGCATCAAGTAATCAAGAGGAGCCTAACTCATTAGATCAAGGTTTGGACCAAGTCAAGAAAGAAGAAGAAGATTTTCAAGAGAAGATTTTCAAGAAGACTTGTATCGGTTTGCAAGTGTCAAGATTTTATTTTTAGGTAAAATGTAAAGGATAAATTAGTTGGTGGATTGTTCAAGTTCATATACACTCACACACAAGATTTATATGTGTTTTCATAGAAAGAGTTTTCGTTTTTGAAAATACCGGTTTGATTTTTTAAGATTCAAAATATACATGTGTTTTATCAAAACTTAATTTAGAGTTTAAAGTCAAAAACTTAGATATTTCATCATATATGTGTAGTGAATCATATCCATACACACTAAGCTTCAAAGTGTTTAGAATATCTTATTTTTGTAAGTGGAAAAGTTTTTGTAAAAATCGTTATTGAAAAATACATGTTTTTGTTTAAGGCAAAACTTCTATATTAAAAAAATAGTTCAAAATGTTTGTAATATGTTTTGACTTTTAATTAAACATGTTTGTATTTCAAAGTATATCAATGAACTTATTTTTGTAAAATTTATGAGAATTTATGGGATTTTATTGAAAGAAAAAAATCGAGTTTTTAATCCCTAAAATGCTGGTTTTGGCCTTCTGTCGGTCGACCGCATCGTCGACCGAGACAGAGGTCGGTCGACCGGGTGGTCGACCAACGTGCACAAACGTGCACGACCTTGTTTGGCTGGAGAGCTGGTTGACCGACCCGGTCGACCGCTAGAGAGCTCTGCTCTCTGGATCTGGCCCTGGTCGACCAGGCGGTCGACCGGCAGAGAGCTTCTGCTCTTATATCTAGGCCACGGTCGACCGGTGGCTCAACGGTCAAAAATCTGACCATTGGTGGTCGACTGGCTGGTCGACCGACAGCAGCATCAGCTGCTGATTTGGACCGTAATGGCTAGATTTTGGAGGCCTATAAATTGGGGTTCCCTTAGACTATTTTCTACAAGATTTCAAGAGATTTTTGGGCTAGTTTTTCCTACCTATCTCAATGGTTTTCTGTACATATTTTAGAGCCAATATTTTCAAACCAAAAGGAGAGTTTATCAAGAGGTTTTCAAAAGTGATTCTTTGAGTTTTTCACCACCAAATCAATCCAAATTTTTCTCACACACACTTGAGCTATCATTGCTAAATCCATCCTATAGGAGAGTTGTTGTGAGAATTTTTAGGTGATCAAAGTGTTTAGATCACCAAAGTATTCATATTGTATTTGTGGAGGTGGACTTGTGGGTTCGCGTTGTTTTGAGTTCTAGTGGGAGCTTGGTGTAGAGGTGTGGCCTCGGCAAGCTAGTGTGCTTGCGTGTGTAGTTCTTGTAGGAACAAGAGGGGGACTAGTGAGTCCAAGAGTTCTACTGTGAACTCCTTGTAAGTTTTGCAGCATCGAGTGATCCGGTGTAATCGATTCTAGTGGAAATCGTTCATAATGTTGAAGGTGGGGACGTAGAGTAAGGGTGCTCGAAACTCGAAAAAAATCTCCTGTGTTTACGATTGCTTTTTCTCTATCTCTCACTTGTATTTATATCTTACATGCTCTTATTATTCATATTCATTACTTGCTTGATATACTTGTGCTCATATTGATATATGCTTGGGGATTGTTTGCTCACACTTGTATTCAATCAAGAGGGCTATAGCGGCACCTCAACTCTTATTTAGAGGAATCTTGAGGAGTTATCCAGAGCCCTTCACCGGGAATTCGGTTACACTCTTTTGTTATACTTGGTGTGTCTAACTTAATAGTTTTTAGTTTACATAAATAGTTTTAATTTCGCATTAATTCATCATTAGATTAGCTAGTCACCTATTCACCCCCCCTCTAGGTGATTTCACGCCCGACTGACATTAGCCAACTCTCAGGTAGGCCCAGTCTACAAGGCGGTCAACCGACAAGGCAATTTGCTTTGGGGGTGGTCGACCGGGCGGTCGATCGATAACCCCAACGGTCAGAAATCTAACCGTACCATCAGGTCATTTCTGACCTGTTCTGGACTCCAACAACTATATTTTTAGATCCTATAAATATGGGTCCTTTGAGGCCAGTTTCAACCAAGTTTTTTATGAGCAAATTTTTTCATTTTCTTAAGTGTTTTAAGTAAGTTTCAAAACATGTTTTGGTGGTACAAATCTCTTATCTTTTATTTGTTTCAAAGATTTTGGAAAATCAAAGAAAGCAAAGTTTTGGGAAATCAAGTTTAGAGTTTTCAATTCTTCATCTATCAAGAGTTTTTCCCAAGAGTTTTTCCTTGTGTATTTTTTTCAAAAATTTTATATTCTAACATACTTGAGCTATCATATCAAATCTATCTTTAGGATATTTGTATTGTAAGAAAAATTATTTGTGGTCTCACATACTTGAGCTATCACCAAGTTTTTGTTTGTGATTCTTGGATCACCAAGTTGTATTTTCATCTTTGCTTTGTGCTTGGCTTAATGCCCACCTCTTGTGTAGAGGTTTGTGTTTGAGAGGAGGAGTTGTGCACTCCTAGTATTGAGTTATAATTTCTCAGTGGAGGTCCCTTTATAGAAGGTCCTGTGTGGACATAGTGAAATCCTTCTGTGTGAAGGTGGGTACGTGAGCAGTGGGTCGAACCTCGAAACATATCACTGTGTTTGTGTTTGATCTATTCTCTCTCTCTCATATATCTTGTATTGCTTTACATTGTTACATCTTATACATGCTTGGTATTGTTTGTGTGCTCACACTTGTGTTGAACCAAGAGAGCTTCTAATAGCACCTCAACTCTTAATTTAGAGAAATCTCGAGGAGTAGTTCCAAAGCCCTTCACGGAAAATTCGGGCTCACTCTTGGTTACACATAGTGTGTTGCAAATTAGTTTTTAAATTCCGCATCATTTATCCTATATTAGATTGTACACCTATTCACTCCCTCTAGGTATACTTTTAATTGGTATCAGAGCTAGCGCTCCTGATATTCGGTTTAACCACCTAGGAGTGAGATCCTCATTTGCTAATTTAGATTTGCATTGCACACATATTAATTTGCACTTATGGATTTTCTTGCCCCACTCATGTATGATGTTTCCAACACTGACATGTGAAAATTTTTTATGAATGCATACCTTAAAGCCTTAGGATTGCATGTCATCTTGCCACTACCAAAAAATCTTATCTTGGAAATGACAAGCACTTAAAGGCTAATACACAAGAATTACATGCACTTAGGTAAACACTAAGTAAAGAACACATTTCATTGATTTCTTATTGTAATTCAACTTTTACAGTATGGAACACATTGACTTCTCAAGGAACAAATGACAAACATTTTGGAGAAGATATCTAGTGGAGAAGAGTCCGACCAAGCTTACTTCATGGTTCAGAGGAATGACTCCCTTGAAGTAAACTCGAACACTCAACTAGATGATTGTGCTAGTTCTTCATGTGATAACAATGCTATGGATGCTCATGCTTTGAATGAAGAACTATTCATATTTTGTGAAAACTTGCTTTCAAAGTACAAAGCTTTGAAAAACAAGAGTTTTGAGTAAAAGAAAAAAATAAAAATTTATTTTCAAAACTTGATTTGATTTTGCAAGAAAAGGTTAAGGTTTTATATAAACGGGATTCATTAAAAACCCAAATTGACCTTGTTTTAAAGGAAAACAAAATTTTGAAAAATAAAAATGAGCTTAATGATGTTTTGAAAAAGAATAAGATTTTGTCTTTAAAACTTGATTTTGCATTAAAAGAGAATGATTTCTTAAAAAATAAAATTGTTTTGATTACCAAGGCATTAGAATGTATTTCAAAAGAAAAGGATTCTTTGAAAAACACTTTGGTTCAAAAAGAAAAGATTTCTATTCCTATTTTCAAAGTAAAAAAGAATTTTATTTCTATTGCTTGCTCCACTTCTTCTTCTACTATTGATAAGGATATTCATGCTTTGAAGAAGAGTGTAGATTATTTGGACTCCACTTTGAGCAAAAGTGCTACAGATCACAAAAGATTGGAATCCATGTTTCGCGAGAAATATGTTTCATATATGAATGCACATCCATCACGGCATACACATGCTCATCATGCTCACACACATGATTTTATACATGCTAATATGTACACTTGTACACATTGTGGACGTAAGGGCCACCTTATAAAATTTTGTTATGATAGAATAAATATTTCACTTTTGTAAATAAGTTTGTTTGAGTTAGGAAATGCGCTAACCCCCATGGATCTAAGAAAGTATTGTACCAAAATTCACTCCTATTGCATTTAATGTAGATGTGGGCTCTTACACGACGTGAGAGTGTTGGTGCCTTAATGGTGGATGCGTTTCAAGCTAAAAGATCATATTTATGGATGCATCACTTTCAAGGAACTTTGGTGGGAGGACCACCATGATTTGAAGACCTAAAGATTGGTTTATATGGTTTGGTAACTATCTCTAACTCCCATTTTTGTTTACATGATTTTTATTGTTTATTATTAGCATGTTTTATATATATGTTAATTTTGTCTAAAACTATAGATATACATGTCTATCCTAGTCACTTGCTTTCGTGCAATATTTTTTTGTGAACTCGTATATGTTTGGGATATGTATGTATACTTTAGTTTCGATAAAACATATATATACCTTGAAGCTTGTTTAGTTTTGATAAAAATTGAATTTTGATGATTTTTATGTTTATGAAAAAGGATTTTCATTTTTTGAGCTACATTGTCTTATCTCCTTGCATATATTGATTACGTGATTTTTATTCACTCTATATCCTTTGTTTACTCATGATTTTGGATTCATGAGAATATATGTGCTTCATAACTTGTTGAGTATCAATTATTGTGTATTTAGCATTTTATCATGAGATATATTCATGTTTTTATTCCTTTCTTGAAGGATTTCATATTAGTTTTTAAAATTATCTTAAAACTAGTTTCATATTCTTCAATTTGGTAGTGATTTTCAAACTATGTTAAAATGATATTCAAATCTTATTTTTGAAAACCCCGACCTTCAAAGGGTGGTTGGTTGGGCGACCATGCCTTGTATACTCCTAAATGAAAATATCTTTCAAACATGTGCATGAATAGGGTGGTTGGCATAAGTTATACATGATCTTAATGAAAATTCATTTTTGTATACTCATATTTGTTTTCTATATGTATACATCTTAATTTCAATTGATATTATATTGCTCTCTGATCATACATACATACATATAGATATTTTTCTTATACTTATTATACAATGTCCATACATTTTAAAGCATAAATTGATTTCATACTAAGCTTGATTTAGTTCTTAATGATAATTGATATCTTTACAAGTTTATGCATTATTTTTATTGGTATTTCATAAAGAGGGAGAAAAATTCTTATTTTATCTTTCAATGGTATCTTACTCCCACTCTTTATGATGAAAAATATTTTGTTTTGGTATATACTAACATTTTCAATATTGGTATTAATACTCTTAAATCGGTATTATTCTCAAATTGGTATCTTTATTGCAAAATAATTTTAGTATTTACCTAAAAATTTGGTTTTTTACTTTCAATTGGTATCATGTCTTTTTATTGGTATCAATTGATAAAAAGATTGTTTCATTTCAGTTGGTAAAAAGGTGTTTCACATTTAATTAGTTTCTTTCAATTGATTGTTTTTATTAGTATCAAAATTTTATTTTAAAAATGTTTATTGGTACTGTTTGTTTTTCTTCACCCCTTGTGGATGAGTGACAAAAAGAGGGAGAAAGATTTGTGCTTATATATACATGTTTGATTCATTGTTTATGCAATATATATATATATATATATATATATATATATATATATATATATATATATATATATATATATATATATATATATATATATATATTTGTTTTTATTGGTACCTTGAGCCACATTGCATATCTTTATCGTTTTATTCATATCCATGAGTTAAGGGAGGCTTCTATGAAGCCTATCCTTAATTAATGCATATATAGCCTCATAAGTTTCTATGAATTTACACATATTTGTGCTTCTAATATTTATATAAACTTATTTCTGTGAATTTATAGGAATTTATTGAAATTTATGGGTATTTAAAAGCTAACTTTTCAAAACCTAAAACCTAATTCTATGCCCACTGGCGATCGACCGAACCAGGGCTCGGTCGACCGATGTGCATAAGATGTGCACAAGGGCCAACGTATGTGTCGGTCGACCGTGTGGTCGACAACTGGCACTACCCCACTCTCGGGTAGGCTCGGTCCTCTGGGCGGTCGACCGACAAGGCAATTTTCCTTAGGGCCGGTCGACCGGGCGGTCGACTGACAACCCAAACGGTCAAAAATCTGACCGTTGGCGGTTGACCGGGCGGTCGACTGACAGGTCATTTCTGACCTGTTCTGGACCCCCAATGGCTATATTTTCAGACCCTATAAATCTGGGTCCTTTGAGGCCAATTTCAACCGAGTTTTTTAAAAGTAAATTTTTTTTTATCTTCTTAAGTGTTTTCAACAAGTTTCAAAACAAGTATTTGTGCTACAAATCTCTTATTTTTTATTTGTTTCAAAGTTTTTGAAAAATCAAAGAAAACAAGGTTTTGAGAAATCAAGTTTAGAGTTTTCAATTCTTCATCTATCAAGAGTTTCTCCCAAGAATTTTTCCTTGTGTTTTTTTCAAAAACTTTTATTCTCACGTACTTGAAGTATCTTCTCAAATCTATCTGTAGGATCTTTGTATTGTTAGAAAAATTGTTTGTGTCCTATTGAGATCACCATGTTTTTATTTGTGATCATTAGATCACCAAGTTGTATTTTCATCTTTGCTTTGTACTTAGCTTAGTGCCCACCTCTTGTGTAGAGGTTTGTGTTTGAGAGGAGGAGTTGTGTACTCCCAGTGTTAGTTGTAATTCTTCTGTGGAGGTCCCTTTGTGGAAGGTTCTGTGTGGACATGGTGAAAATCCTTCTGTACGATGGCAGGGACATAGAGTAGTGGCTCAGTACACCTATTCACCCCTCTCTAGATGCACTTTCAATTAGCATATCACCTATTCACCCTTTGGTGATTTACACTATTTAGAAGAATGTTGGATGCTATTGATGTGAAATGTGTAAATGGGTGGAAGCAATAAATAAAATTACTCAAAAAAATATTTCACCAACTGTTTTCCATTGAAAATTGATCAGGAAAACTTTATAAAATATTGAGGAGCGAAATTATAAGTAACTCTTGAAAGAAAGAAAATTATAGGTAGATCTCCTCTGAGATTCTGGGGAAGTATGCCGCTAGGAATCTGATCAGCTTATCCCTTTGATGATGCAATCGTTCAGATGTGAAAGCCTTCTTGAGCGGATTTTCTTCTCGCATGGTCCTGAAAAATCATCGAAAAAAGCTTTTTGAGACCCTGAAGGAAAGAGAGCTGAGTCTCTGGGGTGCTTTTCAAGAAAGGAAGCAAGTGGCACTTTTGTTTTAGATCTCCTCCAAATCTCCCAATTCTCCAGCCAATGTCCTCTCTTTTTTTTCGCCCCTTTTCTCGTCGTGCAAGAGGCTATTTATAGCTAAAATGGGGGTGTAACTGCCCCCTTGAATTCAGCAAGACTAAATCAATCTATTAGCTTCACGCAAGGCTAGAAATAGCTTTGCCGTGAGGCTAACTGGCAGCTTCCGACGAAGCTAGAAAGTTCGTGCGAACTATTAATAGCTATGTGGCTTAATTATCTTCACTTAATGTGGGACGAAGTGGGCGGGTGTAACCACTCACTTAAAGTGGCATTAACCGCACTAAAGTATCATGATTCACTCATTAATCCCTTGAGGGATTTGAAATGGTCAATTGATGATCTGGTAAAGCTCACCGCGGAGCTAAGTGAGAGCTTCAGGCGAAGCTCATTTCAGGCGAAGTTATATCCAGAGCTTCAAGCGAAGCTAGAACTTAGCTCAGAGTAGGTCTGGGTGATGCTTTTAGCGAAGCTAGGAGTTAGCTCAGAGTAGAGAAGAACCACTCCATCTCCAGTGAAGTTGGAGATAAAGCTTCTGGCGAAGCTTAATGTTAGCCTTTAGCGGGGCTAATGGGAGCTTTGTGTGAAGCTAGTGGCTTCGGCCTTTTAGTGAACTTGTATCTCTGCGAGGCTAGGTATTTGATCAGGCCTTGTTTCATAGGTTTACTGTGGCCTCTCTATAGGCAACCTTGGCTTACTGTCTACTTCACTGGATCAGTAGAGTCCAAGTCGTTGCTTTGTCCCTCAGAGATGGGCAAAGCCTGGTCGTCAGCTTGTCTGCAACTTGTCTTTTGTAACTGTCAACAAGTTAGGCATCATTTAGACCGATTGAAGAGAACTCTGAGAGTTTTATCTTTTTAGAGTGTCAAGAAAACCCCCTTTAAAGTTTTCATGAATCTGGAATGGATTGGTATAGATTCTGGAACACTTTAAATTTGAAGCCTAATACCTATATCGCTTATGTCAGGAAAAATCCATTGGGTGGAACTGTACACTAAACTAAGTGATCAGATTGGTTTTAGGCTAGTACTTTTCATGAAGAATAATCCCTTAGCGTAGCTAAGAACGAGCTCTCAGTGGAGCTTGGGAATGAGCTCTTCAGTGAAGCTAAAATATAAGCTCTCAGCGAAGCTGGCCAAGCTTCATGCGAAGCTAATGATGAGCTCGTAGTGGAGCTACATGCAAAGTTTAAGTTCGCATCTGAGTGAAGCTAAATAACTTCGCTATCTAGGTTCTCGAACCTAGAACCGTCGTTTCAAATTTAATTTGAAACAACGGCTCGCACTCCTTTTTAGGAAGCGAAGCTAGAGGCGCATGCAGAGCCTATAAAAGTCATACTTGGCTGATTTTTAGAGAAGCTAACTTCTCTTTCAATTCAAAATTTCAAGTCTTCTCAGAAACAAATTTCTCTTCATATTCTTCATTCAGATCTCCCTAGATCTCTTTAAAACCTCCGATGGCACCGAAACAACATCCCGGTAAAGAGGCTGCGACCTCTACAGTGGCGCCGCCGCCTCCTCTGACGGTCAAAAGACCTATCGCGGGCAGGGATTTCTCCCTTTAGAGATTTTTCATCTCTTTCTGAAGCCAATTTTTGGCTATTTCATGGTGAATCCGCTGTGATTCACCATGATTTAGTGATCTCAGGGAGTTTATCTCCTTTAATTTTGATTTTATTGAATTTTAGGCGATTTAATTCTTCTTTAATTTCGTGAATCAAAATTAGAAACCGAACGATTTCTTCCTCAAGCTTCGATGTGAAGCTAGCCCTTGGGGCTTTTTGCATTCTGTTAAATGATAGAATGTGAAGCTAAGCTTCTAACACGAAGCTCTGATTGGAGGACTTAAGTCCTCTAAATCACTTTAGGCACAAGTGACTTTTCAGCGAAGCTAGCCCTTGGAGCTATTTTTGTATTCTGTCAAGTGACAGAATGCGAAACTAAGCTTCAGTGCGAAGCTAGATAGAGGGGTGTTCCCCCTTAGGCATAATTTCCTCTTAAGCTTCCATGCGAAGCTAACACTTCATGACTTGTTGTACTCTGCCTTTGTGCAGAGTGCGAAGTTAAGCTTCAGAGCGAAGCTAATGTTAGGCTAGCTTCGCTTTAACGAGTGAAGCTATGCCTTAGTGATTCATTACTTTCTGCACTCTGCCTTTGTGCAAAGTGCAAGGTTAAGTTTCAGGGCGAAGCTAATGCTAGGCTAGTTTCGCTTGAAAAGCGAAGCTATGCCTTAGCAATTTTGCATTCCTTTTATTCATGGGCTAACATATTTTCTTCTTTTTGCTTCTGCAGTGCACTATACTCTTGGACCTTTGAACAGCCTTTTCGGGTCAGCTAGGGGATTGGATGAAAATATCAGTCTACAATTTCAGGGGCAGGCTTCCTTATTCAGTGAAAGGAGCACTCCCGACAGCGATGCCCTAATTTATACTGGAGACCAGCACACCATGAGGAGCATATTGACCACTGCGCCTCTAGAAGACCGCGATCAAAAAATTTACTAGAAGCCTGGCTTTATGTTTGGAGACGCGGTGCCCAACACGGAGCAGTAGCTGTTGGTCGGGGAAGGGCAGTGAATTTTTACTCTGAACGGCGAGAAGTATTACCTCCCATCTAGCAAGCCCACTCCCCGTTGTCTTCCTTCCAGTGTGTAATGAGGCCTAGGAAGATGAATTGGAGGGTGACTCGGACTACTGATTCAGTCTACGTGAGAATTCTGATGGATTCTTCTCATGGTTACGCCAGAGCAGGTCCCCCTTGGTGCATACTAGGGCTACATCCTGGGAACGTTCTCCAAGATTTCCCAGTGGGGGAGAACCCAGCCATGGCATAACTTTTGGTAATCAGTTTTTTAAAGTCAATGGCAATTATCCGGCAACGGACTTTAGAGCTTCGGGATGGATTCATCCTCTGAAGGCCTAGTGGAAAATTTTGACTTTGTACGTCTTGGTTCATTTCGAGGAGGACCTGGAGAGACTTGGACTCCATGAAGCTATTAGAGCCACCTGCTATGGCATTCAGATGAGCGTAGCGAATTTCTATACCATCTTTGAATTATACTTCCCAGCAACAGGGACTTTTTTCACTCCTATAGGTGAACTGGGTATGGCGTTGCACGAGATGTGGGAGGCCTCTGCCTTGCCAATGAGATCTCTTCCCTATGAGGAATACTTTTCCTGTGAAGCGGAGTTGGCGCTACTGGAGAAGCAGGAGCCTGACCTGTTCGAGACCTACTGAGAGTTAATGTGCCACTTCTACATCTGTTTGGATGTGTATGGTGGTTATAAGGGAAGCTCGAATAGCTTGAAGAGTTGGGCAGACTATTTGTTTTCCAGCCTGGAGAATGCTCCTGAAGAGGCTCAATTTAGGGTCGTGGAAGAGGACATCTTCCGAATGATGAAGGAGCATGACCATGGAGACGTCGTTTTGGAAGAAGACAACGACATCTATGAAAAGGGCGATATTCTCAAGAGTTTCCATCATCAGGCCCGTTAACTAATATCCCGAAAGGCACTTTTAGACGGCTTTCTGTCAGTTTGGTTGAAGAGATGCGTAGTGTCGTCTCCTTCCAATGATGTTATTCTCCGAACGACTCTGCTGCTGGCCATTCGCTTGGTGCATGGTCTCTCTCTAAGGCTACTCCTAGTCATGGCTTGTTGCATACAGCGAGATCTTCGTTCATTAATGGAGGCCTTCTGTAGTCCACCCACCACGAAGAGGGGGGAAGGAACAATTTTACCCTGCGATGGACCGAACCCCAGGATTGGATTGCCATACACCTATTTGATGGCATGGTTTGCTTTACATTGTCCAGGGGATCATCCAACCCAGGGAGGAGCCTCCAGAGGGTGTTCGGGTTGCGCACCTTCGCCGGTTCGAAGGGTCTTCGTGGGAACATATTTATGTGGCTGTGCTCCGTAAATTGCAGTGTCGCCATGATTATATAGCCTCTTCCGATGTTTCCCCCACATCTGAGACACTGGCTATGGTGAGGAGTTCAAGGATGACAGAGATGGTAAGACATCGTTGAACCGTGGAGTATTCGAGTGGCTAGTCAGCATCAGGCCTTCGCACTTGGTATACCGGAGCGGAGACATCTGCTACCTGGAACCATATGTCCCCTGCCATTTCGCTCGCCAGTTCGGATACGACCAGCTCTTTGTCGGCAATATGAACACCAACCTGGCCTTCATGGGAAGCTTGATTGATGGTGCTCGAGCTTGGCGATACTTCATTGTCGGTTGTACCGAGGCACGGCTGTGCATGCCGTTGAGAACTCCAAACCTACTGATGACTTTGGGGTTCTGGCAGTGGTACAAAATGTCCAACTCTTTGCCAACTGTATTTATCATCAACTCCTTCAGCTTGAACTGGATCTCTCAGTGGATGAAGCAGAAGGTAACTTTAAAAGGAGAGGGCAAAAGAGTCCGAGAGCCAGGCATCCCTGAGTTTATTGTTGTCGCTGACAGTGAAGTTTCAGACACTGAAAGCCCTTGCTTCGAGGATGTTGCTGGTGCCAAGGTACTAGAGGATGTTCCTGGTGGGGTAGGCATGGCCCCCATAGAAGAAGTAGAGGTGGAACAGGAAGAAGAGGAAGACCCCAACGTCCACTTCAAACTGAAGCGAAAGGACCGTCAGAAGAGGGTGGTGAAGAAACCTCGCTGCCATACTCTCGTCATTGCAGAGAGTGAATCGGTTGTGATCGCCTCTCCGCCTGCCCCGTTAGTTATTAAACTACCAGCACAAAAGCTAGCAACTTAAAAAGTTGCTCGAGGTTTGGGTAAGATTAGTTCCCATTTGTAAGATTTTTTTTTATTTATATTCTCCCTTCTCATGCAGCTAATTTGTTAATTAGGGATATAGGAACTGAGGTCACAGGGGAACAAGGGGATAATTATGATCCTCTGTTCACCTACAGGGAGGGTGACGAAGCCAGCTACTTCATCATCTCTGATGAATCTGAGGGTGGCGCAGCCGATGCTGGTCCCTCCGGTGCTGGCGAGGACAAGAAAAACCCAATAGCTTCAAGCTCTAAGGAACTGGTCGTGGAGCCACGACAAGTGAAGGAGAACCAGACATTGCTCCAGCTACTGAGGCCCTCAGGACTGATGAACTTCTTCCTGAGACTGCTTCTGGTGATTTAACAATAACTGGTGCTTCTCCTGCCACTGTTGGGGTCTCTTCTATGGAGCCAATTGAAGTCAGCATCGCTGTCGAGGGGAACCCTTGAGGACACTGCCGAGGGGGCGATTAGGGCGATGTCCATCATAACTTCAGCTCCCTTTGGTAATATTATAGTAATTTGTAAGCGACCTTTGCTCGGTGTTATTATGCTTTTATCCTTGTCTTAACAAAATACTCCTGCAGGTATTCTGTCTCTGGATGCATCAACTTCAATGGAGCCATCGAGCCTTTCTGGGGGGTTTAGGGAGGAGACAAGTACTTCAGCTGCTACGGATGTCGCAGAGTTAGATGTCTTGTATCATGACCTGCCTTCGTACTAATCGGAGCCTGTTGGTGATTTCTCATCGGCTAAGGAAACGAGGGTTGTTTTCCCTTCCACGGAACTGATCCCATTCCCATCTAAATCAGTTGGCGAGATGATAGCGGTTTCCCTGATGCCGCCAGTTTCGGTGACAGTTAGTCTCAGGGTAATCACCAGCCCGACATCTCCGACATTGATTGTCAAGCCAACTCTTTCTGGAGTAGTCTCCCTACTTCTGTCGTGGCCGGTGTATTAGTATCAATGAAGACTCCTCCTCAACTGCCAGCGATTCCTCGTCCTTTTCCAACCGGTTTTTCTGCCACTTCCTCTATTATTATAATAGTGAAACCGGTGGAAGTTTTGTCTTTAGGGATTACTCTCTCACTGGGAGTAATTGAAGCTGAGAAGAAATTTGTGGCGGAGATAGTCGATGGCTTCTACAAGAGCCTGAAACGGTCCATTGCGTTAATTTTGAAGTGCTCGACCACTTCATTTGTAGCTCTGAAGGTGGTCCTCTCTCATAATATTTAGAGTATCTGAGATTTCAGAGGGGATGAGCAAGCTGCTGCATTGGAGCTTCTGGTGGAGAAGTTTGAGAAGGACGTGGGTGAGTGGCATTACCTCAGCAGCTCGGATCTGAATCCCTCAGTAGATGAAGAGCTTGAATGTCTCATGGCTCAAATACGAAAAGCTCACCTGGGGGCACAAGAAACAAGTCAAGGCGGCATCTTTAGACTTGAAGTCTTTGAAGACATAGAAGGTACATATTGGAGATGTTGTTGATGCTTCCAACAACGCTTTCTTGATGTTATGGATAAGATTGAGAAGGCCAGAGAGATGATCAAAAGGGCTAATTTTCTTCTGTCCAAAGCTGAACCGATGCGTCTTGAGGAGATCGCTAAGTTGGAGCAGCTAAGAGCCCAAAACGATGAAGTCCTGCAGCAAGAGATGGCACAAAGGGCAACTCTGACAGAAATTGAGCCTCGTTTGTCCCAAACGGCAAACTTCAATGAAGCTGAGCTGAGATTGCAGGCATTTATTAGAGCTGCTGGAGAAAGAAGAGCAAGCTGGCCACCCTTGAAGAACGGATCAAGTCCTACGAAACACAATCGTAACTTTTAATCCATGTATCACTTTTTTCTTTTGAATCAATAAAAAAAATTTATTTGACTCTTTTGTTGTGTTTCTGCTTGCTTTATCTTCTGAGTTTGTAGTAATTTTGGGTTAAATTATAGCTCTCAAAAGAAACAAGATGAGCATATAGTCTTCCAACTTACACCATAATAATATTAACTAATCTATTCAGAGGTCAAAAACGTGATAGAATTAGTTATTTGAATTATCCCCAATAAATATGAGTGATGACTCGATTCAAATCATGTTGGAGATAAAAATGGGACAAAGCGAATTTGTCGCTCTTCCTGTTCAGAGGTAAATATTAACATAACAGATCAAAGACCATCGGGTTTATGAGTTGGTTGTGACGAACTAGGCACCACAACCACGTGATGAAGTCAAGTTTGTCAATTTAGGGGTAACAAACTGGACGAAACTGGTTGAAGGTTACCAGACTTAGGATTTTTTTTGTTATCGTTCAGAGGTG
The DNA here is from genome assembly GCA_038442645.1 of Agave tequilana. Lineage (NCBI taxonomy): Eukaryota > Viridiplantae > Streptophyta > Magnoliopsida > Asparagales > Asparagaceae > Agave > Agave tequilana. Next base: position 218,910 of record JAVJIF010030738.1, on the reverse strand, counting down.
ACGAACTGGACATGACAACAAAATTAAAAAGTCCCTACTGGACTGGGGATAATGAAATTTAGCTATCTGTCGATACAGAGGTGATAAACTGGACATGATCGATTGAGAAACCGTTAATTTAAGAGTTCTTGCTGTTCAGAGGTGATAAACTAGACACGACAACAAAGCTAAAAAAAGGTGAATCCTATTTTAGGGACCCGTCTATTCAGAGGTTATTGGCTGAACATGATATACTAAGACACTCTAAATTCCGAATCCGCTGCCAGAGGTAGTCGTATTAACTTGACAACTAGCCCATAAGGGACTGTAAAGGTGGATTAGGTATGGGTACTTATTGGTTCAGAGATGGTTGACTGGACATGACCAACTAAGAGATACCAGGCTTGCAATCCGCTGTTCAGAGGTTTTACTGTTAACATGTCATAAGAACTCCTGCCCTAAGGGTGTTGGGCCAGAGGCCCAACACTCTAGTTTTGATGATGATTAACTCATGTAGTTATAGTTTACTAATAGTCTTGTGTTTAAATAGTTTCAGTGATTGACCAAGATATTAGTAGGTGTTTAACTTCAACAAAGGAGTTTTGGAGCTTACACGTGTTGATTCAAAAGCTCGCGCGTCAAGATCACATCTAGCACTCAGTTGGAGTCAAGCTCGTTAGATCACGTTTGGATCGAGTCGGCTTGGAGACAAGAAGACTTCAGTTTATATTTAGTTTAGATTGTTTAGATCTTGTGTAAAGATAAATAGTATTGATATGCTCAAGTTCACACACACAAAAATGTTTAAAGTTTATTGGTTTTTGGTTTAACCGATTTTGGATTTCACGTCAAAAACATAGATATATATCTTATATGTATATTGGATTCTATCCATATACAATATGCTTCAAATTTATTTCAATATCTTATTTTTGTATCCATATAAGTTTTGGGAAAATGGTTTTCCATTTCAAAAATTCAAGTTTTGGAAAATACAGATTTATGTTTAAGCGTAATTTCAATATCACAAAAATAGTTCAAATTGTTTATAATATGTGTTGAATTTTAGTCACATATACTTGTATTTCAAAGATCTTAAAAGAACTTATTTTTGTGAAATTTATGTGTATTTTATGGGATTTTTTAGAAGTTAAAAAGACCAAGTTTTAAATCTCTATAAATTGTTTGACCTGGCCTTCCGGTTAACCGGACGGTCAACCGATAGAAGTCAGTCGACCGGACCGGTCGACCGATGTGCACAAACGCGCACGGTCAAATGACTTGAAGGCCGGTCGACCGAAGCGGTCAACCGTCCAGAGAGCTTTGCTCTCTAGATCTGGCCCCAGTCGACCGAGCAGTCGACCGGCCAGAGAGCTCTGCTCTCTAGTTCTGGCCTCGGTCGACCGGATGGTTGACCGATAGGTCAAAGCCTGGAATCGGTCGACCGGGCAGTCGACCAGCAGGCTGCAACGGTCATAAATATGACCATTGGCCGGTCGACCGGAAGTAGAATTTTCTGCTGACTTTGTCCCAACGGCTAGTTTTTAGAATGGGTTATAAATACCCATCCCTTTGGGCTGTTTTGATCAAGAATTTCAAGTGCAAAATTTTCTATCTTTTCTAGTGTTTTAGCAACAAGTTTTCAAAGAGTTTTTGGGTTAAAAAGATCTATCTTTATTTGTTTTAAAGGGTTAGAAAAATCAAAGTAAAAGAGAAGCCTTTGGGAATTATTTTTGATCTTCATTTCTATTTTATCTTAGAAGTTTTCTCAAGTATTTTCTTTGTGATTTTGATTTTCAAACTCTTTATTTTCTCACACTTGAGCTATCATATCTATCCTATCTATAAGATCTTATTTTTGTGAAAAAATTGGCTTGTGGTCTATAGTGATCACCTAGAGTTGTTTGTGATCTTTGTGATCACCAAGAGTTGTAATCTTTCTTTGCTTTGGGTATCCCTCTAAGTGTAGAGGTGTGTAGAGTTGATTGTTGTTGTTTGACTTTGTGTCTATCCCTCTATTGAGAGGTTGATCTTGTGTACTTAGTGTCTTGCCTCTTGTGTAGAGGTTGTTGTTGTTTGAGAGAGGAGTTGTGTACTCCAAGTTTGTATTACCCAAATTCTCAGTGGAGGTTCCCTGTATGGGAAGTCCTGTGTGGACGTATAGTAAAAATCCTTCTGTGTGAAGGCGGGAACGTAGAGCAATGGCTCGAACCTCGAAACATATCTCGATATTTGCGATTTATCCACTATCTCTAAACTCTCTCTCTTTTATATCTTGCATTGCATCATATTGTTCATATCTTATATGCTTGGTATTGTCTGTGTGCCTTACTAGTGTTGAACCAAGAGAGCTTCATATAGCACCTCAACTCTTATTTAGAGGAATTTAGAGGAGTTAGTCCAGAGTCCTTCACCGGGATTCGGCTACACTCTTTGGTTACACTAAGTGTGTTGCAATTAGTTTCTAATTCCGTATCATTTATCATTAGATTAGCCATACACCTATTCACCCCCCTCTAGGTGTATTTTCAGAGGGAGGAAAGGAGAACAAAGTTATGGACTCATCTGTTTAAAGGTGTTAAACTGGACTTGACAGTTTGAGTACCATAAATGGAAGAGATCTAGGCATCAGTCAGTTCAGAGGTAATGTGGACATAACCGATTGAAAGTTGCTAGACTCAGAACTCTGCCATTCAGAAGTGGCGAAGTGGACATAACGACAAAGGAGTAGTCCCTACCGGACTAGAAGATGAGACTTGATTATCTATCGGTTCAGAGGTAATATGGACATAACCGATTGAGAAGCCACCAAGCTCAGGATTTTTACCGTTCAGAGGTGACGAACTAGACATAACGGTAAAAGAAATAATTCAATTAGGGGAAATAGGACTTGATCATAAACTCCATCAGGAAATTAGTATCTCCTTCGGATGACTATCAGAGGTATATTGTTAACGTGACAATGAAGAAAGTCCACTGGGGACTGAAAAGGGGAATAATAGACTTCGAGGAGAGTCTAACAGAAGCTCACTGGGGAGTTAACAAAATGAATCCCATAAGAGATAATATGTTAGAAGTAATCATTAACATGACAAAAAGAACTCTGAGGGGATTCGGTAGGGAAAGGATTATTCCCTAAAGAGTTGTCAGAGATAACAATCAAATCTCTTGCTGGGAAATTAGAAGAAGATTTTGTTAGAAGTGATCGTGACAGCTTCTCTGCTTGGGGATTTGTAAAGCAACTCGTCAGTGGTGTGATGTTAACATGACAAGGATTCGTTTACTGTTAGAGATGTTGGAACATAACAGCAATTTGAATGGGCCTGTCATTCTATTCAAGAGAATGATAAGTAGAGTTTGATCTGCTGGGGATATTAGCCAGATCCACGGGGATACTGATTTTATCTGCCGGGGAAGTCTCACTACCAGAGGTTTTAATGTTAACAAATAGGTTTGACTTGTGATTCATTTTGCAAGGAAAATGAATATTATTTTATGTGGTCCTACCATTCCTGGACAAGAATTGGTAAGCGATTTTGGAGGGGAATCAAATGAGATCAGGTCCCTTAGGATTTTTAGCAAACCCTCAGCTGTCAACGGATTTGGTATGCCTTTATCAGCTACTGTTTGAGTCGGGCTAGCCATGCTATTTCCCTCAGCATGGTGAGTTATCGAGAATTTCTATTGGACTTAAAAGCTAATATTTTTCTCTATTATGTTTGTGTCGAGCAGGAACATAATCATTTATCATCGATCGATGAGGACTAATATGCTTGTGTTGAGCAGGAACATAGTCCACCGTTGTCGTTCCTGTCACTGACTAGTTGTCGATCAAAGAGGAGGGGAAATGTATCTGACGCAAACATCAAATGTACTTGGCCAAATGATCAGAGGTAAGATACTAATATGATCAAGGATAGTACCTGTTTAGGAACTTTCCATTAACCGGCATCATGAGTATGTCGCCGCTTGGAGTTGCTAGGCTATAGGCTCCATTTGAGTAGACTTTTTCTATTACGAACGACCCTTCCCATTTGGGTTAAAATTTGCTTTCGGTTTTGTGTATCATGACTATGGGTCGTCTAACAGCTAAAACCAAATCTCTTTTCTGGAATACCCTCTCCTTAACCTTCTTATTGAAGGTTTTCGAGATTCGAGCTTGAACAATTCAATGTGAAGTTGAGCTTGTAGTCGTTTCTCATCTAGGGCTTCGAATTCTTGAGGGCATAGGCAATCCTTATCATCCTTAATCATGTTGGTTGCTAAGGCGATGCGTAGCAACGACATCTGGATCTCTAATGGTATAACTTCCTCACACCCGTATACCAGAGAAAAAGGTGTGTTGCCTATTGGGGCTCGAACTGTAGTTCAGTAGGCCCAAGACATTCACTGAGCTTCTCATTCTAATCTCTTTTACTTGATGAAACGAATTTCTTAAGTAGCGTAATAATCATCTTATTGAATGCTTCCGTCAAATCATTAGCAGCGGGTTATAAGCAGTTGAAGGCATATTCTAAATTTGGTACTTATTGCAGAATCGATAGAATACTTGGCTTGCAAATTGGGAACCGTTATCATGAATGATCCACCTGGGGACACCAAATCGAAGGATGACATAATGTTTAATAAAGTTAGTCACGTTGGAAGTTTTGACTTCGATAAGTGGTATAACTTCTGCCCACTTTGAGAAATAGTCGGTTATTGCTAAGATGAACCGATGATATTTCATTGATGAGGTGCTGATAGGTCTTACGATATCAATTCCCCATGCCTCGAATGGCCAAAAAACAACAGTAGGGTGAAGTAGCTCCAGAGGTTGATGTATAAAGTCTGCGTGGATTTGACAGGCTTTACACTTTTGTGCATATTTGGTTGCATTGGCTATCATGGCTGGCCAATAATAATTGAGTCTGTACAATCGATCCTTGAGCTTTGGACTTTGTTAATGAGCTCCGCATATACCATCGTGTGCTTCCTTAAGTACCTCTTGTGGTTCAGAGTTAGAGAGATAATAGAGCAAGATATCATCATATGAACGGCGGTAAAGTGTCTTTACCATCGGATCATAGTAGACATGGAGAGACCGTCGTTAGATGGAAGCTGCTTCCTTAGGGTCGTCCGATAAAATGTCATGCAGAGCATAGTTAATGAGGGGAAACCGCCAATCTCTAGGATCGAAATCTATTGAGGTTGCATGGACTTCATTAGTTTCAGCACATGCTTAGGGCAGACAAGGCGTCGAGTGGCGACTGTAAGATAATAAGTTGTGTTAATAGGTAAGGCCAATATAACTACTAATGCAGCCAAAGCATCTGCCTTATTATTTTGAAATTGAGACACATGACTGATGTAAAAACTATCAAATGAATTTGCCATTTCGATGACTGCTTGGTGATAAGGTACGAAGTCCTCGTGCCGAGCTTCGTATTCTCCTTTAACCTGATTGACAATCAGCTTTGAATCACCGTAAGCCTCGAGATAGTGTACCCCCATTTCATTGGAAGGCTGAAGGCCGATGAGTAGAGCATTATATTCCGCAATATTATTAGAACAAGGTGTCGTCAATGAAAATGCCCGAGGAAGGATATGATTTGGTGGCAAGATAAATACCACCCCACACCAGCGATTATCTTGCCTTTGGGGCCTGTTCGTGATGCTCCATCAAAAAATATCTGCCATACTTCATCTTCTGAGATTATATTGGATTTAAAAATCTCATCTGGAATATCTTCATGAAGATTTGAACTCTCCGAAACCGAATGAGCCGCCAGAAAGTCGACAAGGGTACCCTTGATTGCCTTTTGAGGGACAAAAAGCAAGTCGTACTGAGACAAGAGGATAGCTAACCTTGAATTCAGCGATCCTGATTTTCTCATGAGGATACGCAAGGGATTAACTCTGGAAATGACATGTATAGTCTGGCCAACCAAGTAATGTCCGTCTTTTGAATGGCAAAGATAAAAGCAAAACATTCCTTCTTAACAGGGTTACACCGGGATTCAGCTCCTATCAGGGTCCTACTAAGATAGTAAATGTCTTGCTCATGGCCTTCATCATTCTTTTGGGCAAGAAAAGTACCTAGGGAATGGTTCATAGCTTTTACATAAAACAAGAATGATTTTCCTGATGTGGGAGCCACTAGAACTGGAGGTCTAGTTGAGGTATTCTTTAATATCTTCGAAAGCCTCTTGGCAGGCTTTATCCCATACAAAAGAGAGACCCTTTTTCATAAGCCGGGTGAATAATTGACAATGACCCGAGAGATTTATAATGAATCTTAGGATATATGCCAACTTACCTTGCAGACCCCTAAGTTCTTTGAGATTCTTAGGTGGTTGCATGCTCTGAATAGCTTTGACCTTATCTGGGTCAAGATGGATTCCTTGACAATGAATCCCAGGAACTTACCACTTGAAACACCCAAGAAGAACTTTGTTGGGTTCATTTTCAACTGGTAGGCTCGCATTATATCGAACATTGTTTTTAAGTCACGAAGATGATCATTTTTATCACGACTTTTGACAGCAATGTCGTTGACATAGCACTCTACAGTTTTTCGGAGGTCGCTACAGAAAATTGTACTCATTGTACGTTGGTAATTTGCTCCTACATTCTTTAATTTGAAGGGTATCACAGTATAACAGTATACCCCCAACGGTGTCCAGAATGAAGTATGCCTTTCGTCCTCTGGGTACATCTTGATTTGGTTGTACCCTGAGAAGTCATCCATAAAAGACATTCTCTCAAAGCCACATGTGTTGTCAATCATGACGTCAGTGATGAGCAGTGGGACTCGTCTTTTGGGTTGCATTAAGATCGCGGTAGTTAATACAGATCCGGATTTTTTTCATTCTTTTTAAGAACGGGGACAATGTTAGATACCCAATCTAGGTGCTGCTCTTCCCGTATGAAACCACACTCGATAAGCTTATGGACATCAGATTCAATAGCTTCCATAATGTCAAGGCGAAATATTTGTTGATGTTGTTTCGCCGGCTTAACGTCAGGCTTAATGTTTAAATGATGCATGGCTATTTGTGGATCGAGACCCGGCATGTCTTCATAATTCCATGCAAAGACATCGATATACTCTCGTATAAGAGCTATCAATTCTTCGCTTTTCATAAGTGATAGACTTTCACTTATAGAAATAGGTTTAGGGTGATCTCGACTACCCAGATCAACCTGAATTACCCTATCCTCAATGGGCGGTTCACGTTGTTCAAAGTGCTTCTCCAATGAAGATCGAGTTGCTAGGCCATGGCTCAGTTTCAAACATTTCGATAGCCTCCTCATACTCTAATTGATTAATTGAAGTCATATTGACGAAGATATTTTTGAAGAGCACCCCACACTGACGTTTGATTCCCACTCAAATGAAATAGAGGAATATGACGGGAGAGATTCTTCTTCTTCAAACGGGAATGGGGTGGGAGGTGCAACATATCCCAAACCCTGCGTGTTTTATTGTAGTAATTTGCTGGCTTTCCTTTCGACACAAAGTCCGTAGAAGACCACGTCATCCCCTTCCGAAGTTCAGGCCATTTCCATGCTGTAGGTTGTACCCCAATTTTCTCATCATATGCTGTGTTGATCATGCATAATGGAAAAATTACGAGGGCTCGATCTGAGCCTGAGTCTGTAACTACAGACATTTGGGGTTGGATCCTACCAAATGCTATAGGCGATTGACTCCTTTTGGATGGAGGGATCACAAAGATAGATCCTTCACCATTCTCTACAGGCGTACTTGTCATACTTAATATGGACAAGGACATGTATAGGGAGCTATTATCTATAGATTTAAATGCATCAACACTCACAAGATAATCAAAAGTGACATTTTTATTGATCATCCATTCTTCATTATCTTCGATGGGATTATTACATTCAGGATCATTTAAATATGCTACAATTGTTTTGAAAGCAAAAATAGCTGGCGAGTCTTCTTCTGGTTCTGAATCTGCTTCATTGTCACTATCTTCACTTTCAAGCAGTAGTTCTTTTGTTACTTTGTTGGCTTCCTAGTAGAGGAGAGCATCAGTAAATTAGTTTTCGACACCCTTGAATGGCTGTTTTTCAGCAAACACCATTCATACTGTTACATTATCTTCCACATACTTGAAGTATTGGTGCAGAGTGGAAGGAACGATCCAATTAGCATGAATTTAAGGTCTCCCAAGCAATAAATTGTATGACATGTCAACATCGATAACATAACATGTCACTTCTAATTTTAAGTCTCTGATTCGACAGCGAAGCCGAATCTTCCCCAATGGGTGACTACTTCCTGCATTGAAGCCATATATTATCGTAGTCGTTGCTAATAGCATGTTAAGCGGTATCCTAAGAAAGTAAAGGAGTTTTTTAGGGTTGATGTTGTGTACGGATTCTGGATCAACCTTACTCTCTCGATGCACGTCGAGCCGATGTATCCAATATAATACAAGAGTTGATCGTGCTTATTATCTTTAAGGAGCATCTTCTCAGCAGTGAAGGTGATGGCAGGTAATCTCAGCTGTACATGATGACATTCAAGGCGCAAGGGTTGAATGTCATCTTCAGAGGCCTCCGACATGTGCGTCAAAAATGATTCTGAATTAGCCAGTGTGTCCCTAAGTGCCTCTCTTATCTCTTTCGAGAGGCGAAGTAGCTCATGCATAGTGATCTGAGCTGAAATATTAACTAGTTATGCCAATATATCAAAGCAAAGGGGGCATCAAGTCCCAGACCCAAAGTTTTCTTCAATACTCGGTCAAATTGGACTTCTTTCTACTTTTCTTTTCCTGGCGTTGGGACTGAAGCCAGAACAACTATTTCTGCTGACGTCGTGGGCTGTTGTGTCTTATCAGTAGTTTTTCGTCTGTCTTAGGTATGATTTTCCAGACCGAGTACCGTTGGTTGGGGTGCAGCATCCTGTGCTATGAAAGCATGCTTCTCATTTTTAGAATCACTGAGAAAAAGGTACTGTTACATTGTCATTATCTGGCAAAACAATGACAATATTGCAGGATTTTTCCTTTGGTTTGGGTTTCTTTGAATCTCATTGTTTATCTTTGGAAAGATCTGGGTGCACCCACATGATTTCCCCAGTCTTCAACGTTAGTGGAAGGAGATCTTTAGCCTCTTGTTGCCCTTCTGAAGGATTACTTACCTTCAGTCGTGCCTTAGGGACAGGAGGATGTCCATTGGGGATAGTAACCTTCGGCATAGTGTCAAACTCAAGAGTCATCATGTTTGCGGTGACTTTTGTTGTTTCTAATTTAAAGTCAGAACTTCGGCATCGACCAAAGCCTGAATTTTATCCTTGAGGACAAAGCATTTGTGGGTAGGATGGTGAACCATCTTATGGAAGAGGAAGTAATTAGGATTGTTAGAACGTCCCACTTCATTAGGGCGTCGAACCTCTGGCAGCTTCAATTTATTGCTATTTTGGAGCAAATGGAATATTGTAACCACTGATTGAGTTTTTACCTGCACACAAAATATAGTATTTCAGAATTTAAAACAATAGTGCAGGGTGCTCAATACTACCGCTATAGCAAGTGGCTATGCGGGTCGTGATCCACAGGGAGGGACTAGCGATGGAAGCTTGTTTAGTAAGTTCTCTAAAGTGTTTGAATTAATAGTTGTTAAAGTCAGGTTAGAAAGAAAGTGGTAGATTAAGAAGATGAAGAAAATAGAAGTAATATTTACAATGATATGATATTTACAATGAAAAAGAAGAAGTGTGAAAAAGATTGGGAATTTGGTGATTTACACTAAAAATAAAAGAAAGAAAACTAAAAACTAAAAAAATACTTACCTCTTCGGCGTCTGCTTACCTTTGGACCGTATCAACGATGTACCTTTCTTTGAAGGCGAGCGAAGCATGGAATATAAGATCTTCCCCATTCCCGATTTACACTATGAAATAAAAGGGCAAGCTATACTACCATGGAAATGGATGTTCATCTTCAAAAATCATCAACGGCACTTGCAAGGAGAAGGAAACTTCGAGGCTATTGGTTTTACTTGGATCAACCAACACAAAAGAGGGAAACAAAAACAAAACAAGAATAAAGAAGAAACAGAACTTCAATTTGATTCTTATAATAATGGAAGAAAATACTTACACCGATGTCACCTCAGTACAAGCTTGAACTCTTCCTCCATGAAACTCGTCTCTCCTCTCAGTTACATAAAAAAATAAAAATTACATAAAAGAAAACTAAAACAAACCTAAGTTACAATCTACAAATTAGAGAGAATCTAAAGAAAAATCCGAAGCTCGTTTCTGTACACCTTTCTCTGTTGCTCTGCAGGGGTATTTATAGGAGAAAACTAGAGCATAAGAAGCGTATGAAGATAAGAGGAGCAAAATATCTCTGAATTTGAATTCTTCTTTTATCTCCAAACTTGTTTTGACTTATCCATAGAAGTTCAAATCTGTCCTGCAACTTGTTATCATATTGATCACGGAAAATGTCTTATCTGCTGACTGAATTGGAAAGTTTGATCAACATAAGAGTTGTAGTCCTTCAAGTCTTCTTTCTAGAGCATCTTGAATCATCGGATTTTCATATCTGTAGCAAAAGTTATGATCTGAATACTAAAATATATATAGTCTGAATCCGAATTTTTTGAATTTTTATCTTTGCACTCTTCTCCTTTTATCTTTAGCCTTGTTCTGCAAGCAATTAGGGTTGAGTAGAAGTCCATCCCTTTCCTCTTCTTTTAGCAATTAGGAGTTCTTTTTTATCCTTCCTTTTCCTCCCTTAGATTTTAAATAAAGAATTTAAAAATCTAAGTTTAGATTAGGTTAGATAATATGAAACTTCTAAATTACTACAACTTTTGCACATGGGCTTGCACATGGGCTTTTTGGGCTTCTGGGCTTCATTTAGGCTTTATTCTTTATTTAAATAATTACTCAAGGCCTGCACACATTAAATAATAAAACATTAGTAATAGTACATAATTATAGAAATAAATATGGAAATATGATAGTAAATGTAGTGATAAATATGCACTTTTTATTACTTATCACACCCCCACACTTATCTTTTTGCTCGTCCTCGAGTAAAAATAAAAAAGAATAAGAAAAGAAAAACTAATCTATCCTAACTCACTTTCGTAGGCATCACGGTTGCACTTAGCATGTGCAATAAGCCATTAAACCTCTAGGTTACCCTAAAGGACGAGTGTTGTCTCGTGAGAGTTTTTAGCGGATTGCACCCACAAAATCCATAAAAGGAAAATATTTGAAATATGTTTGAAGAGACTAAGTAATCTATAAGTTTTTAGGATTATCATTTTTATTCATTCTTAAACTTTAGTCTTTATATAATAAATTGTTATCCATTTTAGGTAAGGATCAAAACTGAATTTTTGTATAGTCTTTTTCGTTACCAAAAGTCATATGCATCCTTGTGAATCTTTACTAGGAATTCCTTAACTTGGACTCTCATGCCTCTTTATTATTATTTTCTCTTTTTTTTAATATGTATAACTCATCTAATTTTCTTTCGTGTAAGTATCAAGGCTTCTTGAGGCCTTCATACCTAACTAATTGACTATTGATGTGTTAGTATATAAGTAATTTTTCTTAGTTTCCTTAGGCTTTTTAATTCACCCATGTAGCGAACTTAAAGTCGGTGGCTCCCAAACCGGTCGATTTTAGGGCACCGGGTGAGAAAACACCCCACGGACTTAAGGATTCGAGTGAACTAGGCCACAAAACTAAGGACTTTATTTATACAATCACCTTTAGGCATGAATACTTATGCTTCTTGAGGCACATGTATCCAGCTTAATCAGTGAATTTCCTTTTTTTTCAATTTTTTTTATTTTTTATAGGGCACAAGAGTCTTTGTCTTAGAATCCTAGATATGTAAATGTATTAGGTATGCAGTAAAAATCAAGACTAATTACTTATTTAATTTTTCCTCCTATACCTAAAAATTCAACAATTTATTTATTTTGACCAAGTTTTTAGAAATCCTAATCATGATTTTCTTAATTCTTAAGACTAACTTAGATTTCTTTCAAAAGATAAGTCAAAATATTGTCCTTTTTTTTTGTTAGTTAGTTAGTATCTAACTATGTTAGTATGTTAGTAAATCCTCCCCCTCACTTATCTCATGCATTGTCCTCAATGTATGAATGAATGCATGTATGCATGAAAAAGAAGAAAGGGAAGGCAGATGTTACCTCAAGGTGGTGGTTCTGGTGGTGGTCTAATTGGTCCACGGAATGCGGCCCAATCTACTTTTTGTGGAATTCGGAGGAACCCACCAGAAATCTCTCTTGTATAACCCACTAAAATGATGTCTGTATGAACATTTTTTTAAAATTCCACCCCATCAAATTTCCAAATTTCATAATTATTTTCAGAGTCAATTGTGTCAACCGCCTTGTCCCAAAATGGAGTGTGAAAAGATGGAATGATTGACTTGGACGTCAGAAGTACGGGAACGAATACCGACTCAGGAAAGTAACTTAAATCAAGTAAGGGTTCAGGAGTCGAGCTATCAAGAAGTTGAAACTCTAGTCCACAATTATTTTCCCACAATGGAATGTGACTTAATATTGGTGATTCAAATTCAGGAATGATAGGTGTGAGAATCAAAACTGACTTTAAAATATTACCTAAGTCGGGTAACAAAACAGGAGTCAATATTGATTCCGGAATTTGAACTTGATCACAGATTTGAGAATATAGGTCACATTTCTCATTGAGTTCAATGTCATAAAAATGAGAACTTACCAATTTATCCATGGGACTTTCAAAATTATAAAATTGGTCAAGTTCAATATGATCATCAAAAATGGGTGATTCAATTTCATTTTGAATTGGCACAGGATCCAATGTTGACTCGGGGAAAAGATTGAAATCAGGTGGAGACACCGGAGTCATTATTGAATCAGGAAGTAAAATTGAATCACTAAGTTGAGGTTCATGATCATATTCATTCTCAAGTTCTATTTCAGGAAGTGAATAACTTGCCAAACTGTCAATCTCATTTTCAAAATTTGGAGTTTGGGCAAGTTCAAATGATTGTACTGAAATAGAATCTTGTTTTCCAAAGCAACGTGACTCTTCGGCTCTAAGAGAATGGTTAGCGACATCAGAAGTGGCCGAACGGTGAGAGCGTAAAGTTTGAACCATCATATCTATTTCATGATCACGAGCGATTCTAGCCTGAGTCATGGCTTCAAGCATATTTTCATAATTGATAGGTTCATCATTTTGTTGTGATAGGACTTGAAAAGATAAAGTGTTGTTGTGACAATCGTGATGAAATTGTGAGTCGGTCAGATTCTGTGATTGTTGCTTGGACTCACGCATCATCATGTCCAAGATTGATGGTGATTTTTGCTTAGACTCATGCATACTCATCATTTTCAAGATAGATGGTTTTCTATTTTGAACTGGTGGATCTGAGTATGAATCTTAGAAATATTGTGGACAAGGTGGATAAGGAGGACAAGTTGGTTGAAAATTGGACTCGGGGGAGGTGAATCCCCATGAACTCTGTGAAGAGTTGAAATCGTTGTGGAAATTATGGTCATAAGATGGGGGCATGGGTTATATTTATTCAGATAAGACCACTCCAGCACACTAGGTTAGTTAAAGTTATGATATGCCGGGTTGGTAATATCCGAAAAAGAGATTTGTGTGTAATATGAATTAAAATTGAAAAAATTGTTGTTATAAGCCATATCACACAATAAAACACAAACAAAAAAAGAAACAAATAAGCAAACAAAAAAGAAAAAATTCTAACCTAAGTTAGGGTAGACTTATGACCTAGACGACTCCTAACTGGTTAGACTGTCCACGGGAGGTATAATGCAGACTTTGACCACAAGTTAATTAGCCAGGTCAGGGCAAGATTGGTAGGAGGTTTTCCGTCAAAGACGTTCCTTAATTAAATAAGGACCAATCTTCGGGCTTTCGGCCCTCAATCCCCTTCCTAGACACTGATTTGGTAGGAGTTAAATTCCAACACCGTTCCCCCTTAGGATAATCTCCTAATTGAGTCCGAGATGTCCCTTGGGCCAACGTCTACTCATTTTTAGTTAGGGTTAGGGTTGTGAGTGTGACGGAGATGATTTGTGGGCCAAGGAAGGGTAATGACTTCCCCACCTTATCTTGTTTATAGGACAAGCCCTTAGATCAATTTAGTGCACGTGTAAAGCAATAGACAAATATTCACTCAAAAGCAGTAAATCAGCCAAGGGTGCTTCCTAGTCTATATGCAATGCGAACGTACCTTGTCTCTAGCACTCTTCAATAGAAATTAAAAAAATTAAATAGACACGTGCCTATATGCAAGAGTCTAATTTTTTTTTTAACAAATAGGTTACTGTTAATTAATTAGCAGTGTGCAGGGTGATTACAGAGAAAAGTTAACAGAGCAGTAAATAAAAATTGCAATTTGCAGCAACCTGCAGAAAACAGAGTGAGTAGTGAACTACACAGGCCGCGGAAACGCGGCTCTTGCCGCGCAAACGCGGCTCTATAGTAGGCTCTGCTGCTCTACCTTCGAGGGCAGAGGCACAGAGTTGCTATATGTCCTTTGCTGCTATTAGTTTTCCTGTTCTCTGATCCTGTAAACAAAAAGAATAAATAAATCAATAATTAGTTTTTTTTAAAGAGAAACTTACCGTCCCTCCCCGGCAACGGCGCCAAAATTTTGTTTGAGTTTTTACCTGCACACAAAATATAGTATTTCAGAATTTAAAACAATAGTGCAGGGTGCTCAATACTACCGCTATAGCAAGTGGCTATGCGGGTCGTGATCCACAGGGAGGGACTAGCGATGGAAGCTTGTTTAGTAAGTTCTCTAAAGTGTTTGAATTAATAGTTGTTAAAGTCAGGTTAGAAAGAAAGTGGTAGATTAAGAAGATGGAGAAACTAGAAGTAATATTTACAATGATATGATATTTACAATGAAAAAGAAGAAGTGTGAAAAAGATTGGGAATTTGGTGATTTACACTAAAAATAAAAGAAAGAAAACTAAAAACTAAAAAAATACTTACCTCTTCGGCGTCTGCTTACCTTTGGACCGTATCAACGATGTACCTTTCTTTGAAGGCGAGCGAAGCATGGAATATAAGATCTTCCCCATTCCCGATTTACACTATGAAATAAAATGGCAAGCTATACTACCATGGAAATGGATGTTCATCTTCATAAACTATCAACGGCACTTGCAAGGAGAAGGAAACTTCGAGGCTATTGGTTTTACTTGGATCAACTAACACAAAAGAGGGAAACAAAAACAAAACAAGAATAAAGAAGAAACAGAACTTCGATTTGATTCTTATAACAATGGAAGAAAAGACTTACACCGATGTCACCTCAGTACAAGCTTGATCTCTTCCTCTATGAAACTCGTCTCTACTCTCAGTTACATAAAAAAATAAAAATTACATAAAAGAAAACTAAAACAAACCTAAGTTACAATCTACAAATTAGAGAGAATCAAAAGAAAAACCCTAAGCTCGTTTCTGTACACCTTTCTCTGTTGCTCTGCAGGGGTATTTATAGGAGAAAATCAGAGGATAAGAAGCGGATGAAGATAAGAGGAGCAAAATATCTCTGAATTTGAATTCTTCTTTTATCTCCAAACTTGTTTTGACTTATCTATAGAAGTTCAAATCTGTCCTGCAACTTGTTATCATGTTGATCACCGAAAATGTCTTATCTGCTGACTGAATTGAAAAGTTTGATCAACATAAGAGTTGTAGTCCTTCAAGTCTTCTTTCTGAAACATCTTGAATCATCAAATTTGCATATCATTAGCAAAAGTTATGATCTGAATACTAAAACATGTACAGTCTGAATCCGAATTTTTTGAATTTTTATCTTTGCACTCTTCTCCTTTTGTCTTTAGCGTTGTTCTGCAAGCAATTAGGGTTGAGTAGAAGTCCATCCCTTTCCTCTTCTTTTAGCAATTAGGAGTTCTTTCTTATCCTTCATTTTCCTCCCTTAGATTTTAAATAAAGAATTTAAAATCTAAGTTTAGATTAGGTTAGATAATATGAAACTTCTAAATTACTACAACTTTTGCACATGGGCTTTTTGGGCTTCTGGGCTTCATTTAGGCTTTATTCTTTATTTAAATAATTACTCAAAGCCTGCACACATTAAATAATAAAACATTAGTAATAGTGCATAATTATAGGAATAAATATGAAATATGATAGTAAATGTAGTGATAAATATGCACTTTTTATTACCTATCAACCACCTGCTCGTCTTGAAGGAGTAATGTTTCGGAGGAAACTTGAACTCTTGATTATTGGCGCCAGTTTTCTTAGTTTTCGGAGGAGCTTCCCCCGGCAACTCCACAGACATAGTTTCTTTCTCTTTTGCTTGGGAAGACTGTGCCATTTTGCTACGTCCTTTATTATTCACACCCCCATTTCCCTTTAGGTATGGACGGTTCAAACTTTTTAGCCGACTTCTCGGCTATTTCAGCTTACTCAACTAGCTCTTTCTAAGTGTGAGCCTTAACAGCTCCCATGTGAATCTCTACTTGGTTCAGAAAGCTGTACCTACATGTCTATAATAGCATAGGTAATGGCATCCCTGCTGGACACATCAGAGATAGATTCCTGAATCTTTCAATGTAATCATGGACCGATTCTTCTTTCTTCTGTGCGGTAAAAAGATGTTTATCCATGGTTACCTCGGTGTCATCCTTATAGAAACAAGAGAGAAACTGAGTCTCTAAGTCAATCCAAGAGTTGATAGAACCCGGTGGAAGGCTTCTGAACCAGTCGAAGGCTACTCCTCTGAGAGTACCAATAAATAATCTGGATATGATGGCATCATTATCTATGACATTACCAGTCTGGGATCGAAAGTAATAGATATGTTGGTTTAGCGAGCTCTTACCATCATACGTATGTAACGTAGGTGGTTTGAACTTCAATGGGTATGGCACCAAATCCTATTCAAGTGGGTAAGGACGAGTTATGCTTACCTTTTTCAGCTCATCCCTCTAAGCTAGGGATGCGATCTGAGCCTGGATGCCTTTAATAACTTCGGTATCGATTTGAAGAACTTTCTTTTGACTTTTCAGTCTTAGGCTGTTCATCATCATTATGCTCCTTCTCATTATGATTGCTTCCGGTATTATTGTTATTCAGGTTGGTGAGGAGCTGAGCTAGCATTTGTTGGATATTGTCAAGGCTTCTTATTAGGCCTTGGAGGTCTACTCTTGAGCTTCTATCCGTCAGTGAAGGTCATCATTGCTGTTATCGGCTATATTATCCGACATTCTGCCTGTTTGCACAGAGCTGATTGTTACTGAAGAGGCATATCCACTAGTTTCTCCCACATCATCAGACCATTGGAAGAGACTTTTCAGTGGTTCTGGTTACATCACCCCAATTGAAGAGGATGGTTGTTCAAAATTATAGGGTATTGCTACCCTAGATCTTGTGCCTCGGAACGCACCTTCTTGTCCTACTAAGACTTGGCCCAAACCAGGCTTATAGTCTGAATCTGGAGAACTGAACAAAGGAGAGTTAGTATCACATCTTCCTCGTCTGCCTCTAAGTGTTTGACGTCCCTTCCCTATCATGTTGACTGATGAGGAGGGAAGATCTGGCACGTTTCGCGCTTTGTTCCTTTTCTGAGGCTTCACAAGGGCTTGAATCAATAGTCGGTTGAAAATCAACCATTGGGCTGGAAGAGCGGTGAGGACTAGCTCTAGTCAGCAATGGACTGAATGGACCGTCACCAACTGGCACCCTATTTGTTCACAGCAGGAATGAGAAGTATGGAGTAGTTCTAACTTCGTTTGTTAGTTAAGAACTCTCATAAATCAGGATTAACCAGGCTTAAGCGATATAGTATAGAGACTTGAGGAGATCGTGTACTGGGATGTTCAGGCTGGAGAACTCTAGCATTGAGGCTCCTCTTTTTAACTACAGGTGATTTTAAAACTACCTCACTAGTAGTATTAGCTTCGATTGGTGAAGCTATACTTGAAGATCCGCCGCTAAGTGCGAACTTAGTGCCAGAAGGCTTTGGGAGCAAAGTCGTAGTAACTTCGCTTTTAGCACAAGATGGTATAGTACGAAGTAGTGCTTTGTTCATTGTGTTGCGGCTAAGGTACTTAGCACTGCCTAGTGCTTAGTTCCAGCTTCGCGATTAGGAACTTTGCTAGCACCCTTAGGCAATGAAGCTGCATAAGCAACGCTATCAGCACCTAGGGATGCTCCCTTAACTTTGCTCCGAGGAGCGAACTTAGCGTTGGAAAATAGCGCTTTCGGATTGGGCGAAGCCAATAGGAATTTGCGCCATTGTGGTTCCACTTCAGCCTTGCAGCTAGCATAAGCAACAGTGCCAAAACTTAAGGGCGTCTTGCCCTTGTCTTCACGTGAGAGGTGGAGTTAAGCTTCAACTTCGCCTAAAGCTTTGCACGAAGAAGCTTCTTGTTTCACCCTCCACACCTTCTTACCCTGAGCAGTGTTAGATTCGTGTGGAACCTGTTTGGCTTTGCGTGAAGTCAATTTAGCCTCAGTTGAGATTGGGGGAAATTGGAGCGATCCTTGCTCACCCGCGCATGCTGCTGGCTCGGCCTCAATTGGAGTTGCCTTCTGATTTGTAGCAAGTGGAGTCTTGGCTATGGAGACCCTCCTGTGCTTCCGTGTATGGAGTGCTGGGCTACCCCCAGAGAGGAGTTCCTCAAACTTTTCTTGGTCAAAGTGGATGACCAAGTTTTCGACGGTAACGGGTTCAGCATTCTGATTGTTGCATGCAACAGCATTTCCTTGTTACGGAAGAAGACCTTTGTCCCCAGCGGAGCTGCCATCTTGTTTTTCATTGAAAATTGATAGGGGAAAACTTACAAAATATTAAGGAGAGAAATTACAAGTAACTCTTAAAAGAAAGAAAATTACAGATGATCTTCTCTGAGATTCTGGGATGCTGGTAGGAATCCGATCAGCACGCGATCACTTTATTCCTTTGACGATGCAATCGGTCAGGTGTGGAAGCCTTCTTGAGCGGATTTCCTTCTCGCTTGGTTCTGAAAATCTTCGAAGAAAGCTTTTTGAGAACCTGAAGGAAAGAGAGCTGAGTCTCTGGGGTGCTTTTGAAGCAAGGAAGCAAGAGGACACTTTTGTTTTAGATCTCCTCCAAATCTCCCAATTCTCCAGCCAATGTCCTCTCTTTTTTCGCCCCTTTTCTCGTCGTGCAAGAGGCTATTTATAGCCAAAATGGGGATGTAACTGCCCCCTTGAATTCAGCAAGACTAAATCAATCTATTAGCTTCATGCAAGGCTAGAAATAGCCTTGTCGTGATGCTAGCTGCCAGCTTCCGGCGAAGCTTGAAAGTTCGTGCGAACTATTAATAGCCATTGTGGCTTAATTGTCTCCACTTAATATGAGATGAAGTGGGCGGATATAACTGTTAGAACTTGATTTTGATGATACATTTGTGAAGCCATTTCATTGGAGCTCTATCACACAAGCTTATACAAGAGTTCTACATGCTTCTACATGCTCAAGACCTCTCAAGGACAATGGCTATGAATGTGTTTTGTAATGTTTATTAGAATGTTAAAAGCCTTGAACACACACACACACACACTGAAAGTACACCTAGAGGGGGTGAATAGGTGTATGACTAATCTAATGACAAATAATGCGAAATTAAAACTAAATTGCAACACATTTAGTGTAACCAAAGAGTGTAGCTGAATTCCCGGTGAAGGGCTCTGGACTATCTCCTCTAAATTTCTCTAAATAAGAGTTAAGGTGCTATTTGAAGCTCTCTTGGTTGAACACAAGTATGGCACACAATCAAACCCAAGCATGTATATGATATGAACAATATGATGCAATGCACAATGAGAGAGAGAGTTAAGAGATAGTGGACCAATCGCTAACAACAAGATATGTTTCGAGATTCGAGTTACTGCTCTACGTCCCCGCCTTCACACAGAAGGATTTTCACTATATCGTCCACACAGGGCTCCCACACAGGGAACCTCCACTGAGGATTTGGTAATACAACTTTAGAGTATACAACTCCTCTCTCAACTAATACAACCTCTACACAAGAGGCAAGACACTAAGCCACACAAAATCAACCTCACAATTGAGGGATAGGCACAAAGCCAAACAACCACCACCACCTCTCACTAGAGGGTCTAGGCACTTAGCCAAACTCCAACCTCAATCACCTCTACACTTAGAGAGATACCTATACAACTTTCACAATCACCTCTCACTAGAGGGATATTAACACAATTACCTCTCACTAGAGGGATATCACAAAGTATGGAAGGTTTACAACTCTTGGTGGTATTAACAACCACAAACTAATTTTCCCACAAAATAGATCCTAATAGATAGGATAGATAGATAGCTCAAGTGTGAGAAAAACAAAGAGTTTGAAAATCAAAATCACAAAGAAAAACTCTTGGGAAAACTTCTAGAATAGTTATAAAAATGAAGATAAAAAACAACTCCCAAAGACTTCTCCTTTTCTTGATTTTTCTAACCCTTTAAAAACAAATAAAGATCAAATCTTTTAGCACAAAAACTCTTTTAAAAACTTGCTGAAAGATAAAAAATTTTGCTCTTGAAATTTTTATATGAAAACCAGCTCAAATGAGGGGTATTTATAGCCCCAAACAAATTCTGCCCGTTGGCAGCAGGAAAGGTCAGAAATGACCTTCCGGTCGACCGCCCGGTCGACTGGCCATCAGTCATTTTTATGACCGTTGAGCCACCGGTCGACCGCCCGATCGACCGAAATTGGAAACAGAGAGCAACGACACTCTGACCGGTCGATCGCTCGGTCGACCGGAACTGGATACAGAGAGCAGAGCTCTCTGCCGGTCAACCGACCGGTCGGCCTGGGCTATTTCTAGAGAGTAGAGCTCTCTGGACGGTCGACCGCCCGGTCGACCGGCCCCCAGCCCAAGCTGGCATCCACGCTTGCGCACGTCAGTCGACCGGACTGGTCGACCGACTTCTGTAGCAGGACCGTCCGGTCGACCAGCAGAAGGCCAATCCAGCTCATATAGGGATTAAAAACTTGGCTTTTTATTATCAAATAAATCCCATAAAATCACATAAATTTCACAAAAAATATGTTCTTGTTAGATCTTTGAAATACAAATATGTGTGACTAAAATTCAACACATATTATAAACAATTTGAACCATTTTTGTGATATTGAAATTTGGCTTAAATACAAAATCGGTATTTTTCAAAAACCAAACTTTGAAATGGAAATCCGATTTTTCCAAAACACATGTAAATACAAAAACAAGATATTGAAACAACTTTGAAGCATATTGTACATGGATAGAATCCAATATACATATAAAGATTTATATTTATGTTTTTAACATGAAATTCAATATCGGTTATACCGAAAAACCAAAACTAAATAAACTTAAAACTTAAAACTTGTGTGTGTATGTGAACTTGAGCATATCAATACTATCTAATGTTTACATAAGATCTAAACAAACTAAACTAAAACAAACCGAGGTCTTCATATAGAACTCTTTCTCCAAGTCGACTCGATCCAAAACCGATCCAAACAAGCTAGACTCCAACCGAGTACTGGATGTGATTTTTGACGCTTGAGCTCTTGAATTAACATGTGAAAGCTCCAAAACTCCTTTATTGAAGCTAATCACCTACTAATAACTTGATCAAATATCTGAAACTAAATATCACGAGATTATTAGTAAACTATAACTACATGAGTTAATCATCATCAAAACTAGAGTAAAGGGCCTCTGGGCCAACAATCTCCCCCTTTTTGATGATGACAAAACTCATGGAGTTATATATGCATGGATTAAAGTTAAGCTTCATAGAAGCTCCCCCTTAACTCATGCATAACAATAAACAATAAAGATATGTAATGAATGCTCAATATAGATATGCATAAATATGCATAAATAAACATGCATGATATCAATTGCTCTTATACCAATTGTAAAAACAAACCAATTGTAAAAGTAAACAAAAGTAAAGCATAAACATGCATATATAAATCTCCAAATTTCTCTCCCCCTTTTTGTCAAATCATCAACGAAGGGGCACAAGATAAACTCAAAAGAAATTTTCTTCTTTTTATTAAATCAAACAATAAAGTTATATATATGCGATATACATTCATGAAGAAGAGAGACGTAAAGTTAACTCTCCCTGCATACATGCATTTATATGAAAA
The DNA here is from genome assembly GCA_038442645.1 of Agave tequilana. Taxonomy (NCBI): domain Eukaryota; kingdom Viridiplantae; phylum Streptophyta; class Magnoliopsida; order Asparagales; family Asparagaceae; genus Agave; species Agave tequilana. The sequence goes on along the minus strand of JAVJIF010030738.1, from coordinate 196,722 downwards.
GAGATGACTAAACTCTAACCACATGAAGGATAATATACAATGTATAAATGGAGATGTGAAGCTCCTACTACACACGTGTACTACATATCAAAGAAAAGTCAATCACTTCAATATGACATACACTCAACATGAATCTATATATAGATAAGATGTTAAGCTTCCCTTGCATAAAGCAATAAATATCAAAAAATTATGATACCAAATTATGATACCAATAGAAACTACACAAAATTTTTAAAGTACCAAAATATACCAATTGAAAACATCTTGTAAATATTTTGATACCAATAGAGAATGAAACATTGTGAGTTTTTGATACCAATAGAAACATATATATATTGTAAAGATTGATACTAATTGTAAATATTAGTACCAATTTAAAATATTTCATAATTTTGATACCAAATGTAAGTGTATATATATATTGTAAGTATTGATACCAAAATAAAGTAAAAACACAGCTCATTTCAATAAAGATACCAATATAAAATGAAGCATGATACCAACTGAAAAATATAAACCAACTTTTTTGGTCAAACACTAAAATCATTTTACAATAGAGATACCAAATAGAGAATAATATCAATTGAAGATTCTTGATACCAATATTGAAAATGAAACATATACCAATTGAAAATATTATTCATTAGGAGCATAGAAAAACAATTGAAAACTAAGATAACAATTAACAGATATCCTTTTTCAACATAAAAATGCATAAGCTTGTATGAGATACCAATTGAAAAATAATTATCATTAAGGACTAAATTAAGCTTAGCATAATAAAATTTGTGCTCTAAGATATAAAGATATAGTATGCACAATCAAAACACATATATATGTATGAAAAATTAAATACCAATCGAAATTGATACTATTTGAAGTTGAAGCATACATATATGAAACAAATATGAGTATACAAAATAGATATCAATTGTGATACCAATTGAAAACACAATGAGGATCATGTGTATAACTCATAATTACCTCCCTTTCATGCACATGTTAAAATGATTTTCAATATGAGTATACAAGGCATGGTCGCTCATCCAACCACCCATCGATGGAAGGGGTTTTCAAAAATATGTTTGAAAATAATTTTAGCATAATTGAAAATTCTTACAAAATGAAGAAATACACAGCTAGTTTTATGATAAACTTGAAAACTAGTACGAAATCATTCAAGTAAGGAATAAAACAAGAATATATCCATGAAAATATGAAAATCACAGAATTATCAACACTGAAAGTCCATATAGCACATATAATACTCATGAAAATAAAATCATGAGAAAACAATAAATAATGTGAGTGTACAAAGTCATATAATTAATAAAATCATGGAATGAGGCATTTAAGCTCAATATAAAATTCCTTTATCAAAATCATCAAAACTAGATCTACTTCAAGGTATATGTATGTTTAGTCTTAAACTAGAAGTATACATACATATCCCAAAACACAAATGAGTTCATAATAGAATTTTACATGAAACGCAAATGACTCAAGGGTATATATGTATATCCAAAAGTTTTAAATAATTTAACATATACATGAAGTTAAACATATGAAAACATGTACAAAAAGGGAATACAAGTTTGAAATGCATTAATCATCAAAACTAGGCTATACCACTACATCCAATGAGTACTTATGAGTAATCAAGTACAAACATACATAAATCAATTTGTGGCTCACTAGTTGTACAAGCATATACACAAGTTTTAATGAAGACTACATCAAACATGTAATCAAAACATAAAATGCGAAAGTCATAAACATAAACCAATATAATCATTGAGTAAATGCACATGCTATTAGAGTTATGATATACACAATAGCTAAACTATAGTGAGAACACAAAATATGGATCCATATGAATATGGGTGTATCTCAAATACTATACATGTATGTCAAAGGTCTAAGTATCATGGCATTTATCATACTAATCATGAAAAATTAAAACATGCTAAAAATCATCAATGAAAACATGTAAACTAAATGGGAGTAAGAGATAGTTATCAAAACCAAGAGGGTACATCTCTATATCTCTAAACCATGGTGGTCCTCCCATCAAACTCCCCTTGAAAGTGATGCATCCAAAAAGTGTCACCATATAGCTCGGAACGCATTCACCTCAAGGCACTAATGCCCTCACATCAAGCGAGAGCCCATACCTACATCAAATAAAATAGGAGTGACTTTTGGTACCCATACTCTATTGGGTCCATGGAGGTTTGCACCTTTCCTAACCCAAACAAACTTATTTATAAAATTTGAATCATTAATTCTATCAAAGCAAAATTATACAAGGTGGCCCTTACGTCTACAATGTGTACAAGTGTACACATGAGCTACCTAGTGTCATGTGTGAACATGAGGAGCATGTGTATGCCATGTATGGTGTGCACGCATATATGGAACTTGTTTCTTTCAAAACATGGATTCCAACCGTGTGTGGTTCATGGCACATTGGCTCAAAGTGGAGCCCAAACAATCAACACTCTTCTTTAATATATTTATATTATTTTCAAGAATGGTAGAAGAGGTAGAGCATGCTATGGTTACACTAGATGGTGAAGTTATACTAGCATGACAAACATGTGAATCAAATCATTTTTTAAAGATTTATTTTCATTTGAAATTAAATCTAATTCCTTTGAAATAGAAATAATTTTATTTTTCAAAGATTCATTTTCTTTTAACACAAAATCAAGTTTTGAAGATAGAACCTCATTTTTCTTCAAAACATTTTCACTATCATTTTTATTTTTAAAATTTCATTTTCTTTTAGGGCAAGTTCAAGTTGGGATTTCAAAGAGTCCCTTTCATTTGAAATCTCCACCTTCTCTTACAAAGCCATGTTAAGTTTATAAAACAAGTCCTTATTTTCTTCTTTCATTTTAAAAGTTTTCTTTTTCAAGAGTTGGTATTTTTCTAAGAGGTTTTCACAAACAATAGATAGTTCTTCATTTAAAGCATCGGCATCAACAAAATCATCACGGGAAGAACTAGCACTATCATCTAGTTGAGTTTCCGAGTTTAACTCAAGGGAGTCATTCCCTTGGACCATGTAGCAAGCTTGTTTGGATTCTCCACTAGTTCCTCCTCTACATATTTCGTCGTTTGTAGCGTGGGAGAGGTCAAAATGTTCCACACTGCAAAAGCGGAATCACAATGAGAAACCATCATAAGATATTCTTTGCTAAGCGTGCATCTAAGTGCCTCTAGGGCTTATGCATTGGCCTCTATATGCTTGCTATTACCAAGATAAGATTTCTTGGTAGCGGTAAGGAAAACATACAAGCCTAGGGTTTTGAGGTACATGGACATCCTAACTTTTCAAACATCAATGTTGGAAGTATCATATATGGGAGGGGTCATGAAGTCCATGAGTGTAAACTATATATGTGCAAATACAAATGATAGATTAGCAAAACCAAGATCTCACTCCTAAGTAGTTAAACCTAATATCAGGAGCATACGCTCTGATACCAATTGAAAGTACACCTAGAGGGGGGTGAATAGGTGTATGGCTAATTGATTAGTCACATATGTTGCATTTACATTGTCACCTTACCATACTTTTTAGATAATAAATCCTATTAATAAGTTTTCTTTTTTTTTGCTAAATGTAGGCCCAAGTGCTCAAAGAAAAGAGAAACAAGCCCAAAAGCCCACCAAATTCTGAATTAATTCAGAATAAATTCGAAATAAAGAAATCACGGGTAAATCTTGGCATATCAAGAGGTTGAGAAGAATCCTTCCTGAATCGAGCGATTGAAGCCACACAATCAAAGGCTGTTTCGTCAACGGTTGGAGCAGAAACAAGAAAACCAGCAGAAGATACGGGCTACACACCAAACCAGTGATCTCCCCCCTTTTGGTGTGGCCACCTGGCCACACCAAGGCCGCGGAAACGCGGCCCAAGCTGCGTTTTTGCGGCTATCTTATGGTTGTTGGGGGAGCGTTTGCTCCCCCAATCTTCCCGGGATCCTCTCTGTTAGGGTTTTGCCTATAAATACTGGTTTCAGCAAAGAAAAATAGAGCGAAGACTAGGATTAAGTTTTGTGTTTATTTTCTTAGGATTTAGGCTCTTTGTTAGCTAGCACAAAAGTTGTAATCTTGTTATTTACTTTGTAGTCCAGTATCAAAACTTGTGAGAGAGAGGAATTGAGTGCTTGTACTTGAAGATTGAAGTGACATCAATACAAAAGTCGAGCCAAGTTTTCTTCCACTTGCAGTACGGTATGGTTTGCATTATGTCTATGTTTTCTTCATTGTTTTCTATGGATAACTAAACGATTTTCTGGGCTCGCTATCACAACTCTCTCTTATTCTTCTTCTCTTCTGTTTTTAAAAGAAAAAGACCCAATGAATCATATGCATGCCTCACTTAAAAGCCTTTCTTTTTGAAAGTGTTCTTGAAGGCACATGAGGATGGGTTTGGATTGTTGAATTCTTACTTCTTTTATGAACATCTCTTGAAGTGTTTTTACTTCATTCTTGCTTCTTCGCGCTTGATGTTTTAACATTCAATTCTAACGATTTCTTGAAGAAAAGACTCAACTCTTCTAACCATCTTATGCGCTTTACTTAAAACTTTCTAAAAATTAACTTTAAGTTTTGCAAATGATCACTTTGAGGCACTTGATATTTTAATAGAGAATGAACAATTGAGTAGTGAGATAGTGAGCCCAGATTTGCTTCATTATTAAAAACAACAAAACAATTCTCAAGCTTTCTAAATCACCTTCTCCAAAACCTTTTCTAAAAGTTACAATTTCTCTTTTAATCATCTCTTTCTTTCCACTCTCTTTTCCATAAAAACAAAACAAACACAATTCCTTATTTTTAAATGATTCACCAAAAAGCTTCCATCGCATTCCTCCTCGTGGACACGACCCGTTAGCCACAAGCTACACGGTAATCTCTTAAACTCTTTGATTGTTCCTTTCTTTTAGCAATCAATTTTTGGTGCCGTTGCTGGGGAGGGAACGGTGTATTTGTTATTAACAAGTTTTGTGTGTTGTTTCAGGGACTTGAAGATCAAGATCTAACATTCAAGCTTTGCAAGAGAAGACTTGCAAATTCTGTGCCCCTATTCTCGGAAGTAGGAAACAGAATTTCAAGGAATTGCGTTGCAAAATCTGAAAAAATTCATTGGTCTACTAAAAAACTCTTTTTTGCAGGACATATTGCTCGCAAAAATTTAAGTTTTTGTATGTCATATTTGTGCTATTTCTGCTATCCAACATCCCTGTTTTAAGCCAACAGTAAAACACTTGTTGCAAAGTTAAAAAATTGATTAGACGTTTGCATTTTAGGCACGAGTCTTTTCAATTCATTTACTTTACTGTTGAAGAGTGCTGGAGCAAGGTACGTACGCATTGCATTCAGAATAGGACTCATTTCTTGGTTGATTTATATCGCTTTAAGTGAATCTTATTTATCTTGTACACTTGCCCAAATTGATTTTAAGGGCAACACCCAATAACAAGATAAGGTGGGGATTTAATCACCCTTCCTTGGCCCAAAAATTAGATTCCAAGCACTCACAAACCTAAGCCTAAGTAAAATCTGATAGACGTTGGCATTAGAGACATCTCAAACTCACTAAGAGATTATCCTAAAGAGGGAAGGTGTTGAAAATTGACTCCTGCCAAATCAGTGTCTAGGAAGGGGATTGAGGGTCGAAAGCCCGAAGATTGGTGGTTACTTAATTAAGGAACGTCTTTGACGGATAACCTCCCACCAATCTTGCCCTGACCTGGCTGATTAGCTTGTGGTCAAAGTCTACATTCTACCTTCTGTGGACAATCAACCAGTTAGGAGTTGTCTAGGTCAAGGTTACCTTAGACTAGGCTTGGTTGATTTCTATTGTTGACCGTTGGTTGAACTTATTTGTGTTTGTGATTGTGTTTGTGTATGCAAGTGTGGTCGAGAGACCCTAATTCATCTAGGTTGACTAGAAATACATCACCACCCAAGTTTGAATCAAGACCAGATCCGGTAATGGCTCAATCAACATCACTGCAGGATAGGTTCTACCCCATTAGGACCTCACTTTCATCTTGCATTTTACTTCCATCGGTTGGTGAATACAATTTTGAGCTCAAGCCTCAATTCATCAACACACTCCCCAAGTTTCATGGCCTAAAGTCCGAAGATGCCTACTTCTTCATAAGAGAATTTGAGGAAGTATGTCTAATGATAAAAATCCCACACCTTGTAGACGATACTATTAGGTTGAGATTTATCTCTTTCACACTTAAGGACCTAGCAAAGAAGTGGTTCTACAGCTTAGCGTCCGGTTCTATCACATCTTAGGATGGTTTCATCAAGGTCTTCTTGAAGAAATTCTATCCAATCCATAAAACTGCTCTCATTAGGAAGACGATCATGCAATTCAAGCAAGAACCTAGTGAACCGTTCTGGAGGTACTTTGAACGCTTTAAAGACCTCCTTGTCCAATGTCCACATCATGGAATAGAGAAATGGCGACAATGTCAAATTCTTTATGACGGTTTAGACTATTCCACCAAAACCCTCTTAGAAAGTATGTGCCAAGGGGGTTTCTTGCAGAAAGATGAAGATGAAGGATGGGATTTGTATGAAAATCTAGCTGAGAAGACCATCCAATGGGAATCTGCTAGTGAGACCTCTAGGAATCTTAACTCCATCTCTTCAAAAGGAGGTCTCCATTCTATCGAATCGTCCATCGCTAATGAGGCTAAGTTAGCTAACCTGGTTAGAAGACTGGAAGCTCTAGAAACGAAAGAACCAAGTCTAGTCAATCAAGTCAGCCCGAACCAATTTTCAACCCCTGGCTGCACTTACTGTCAAGCCATGAATCATGTGTTCGAGGAGTGCCCTGTGTTTCAGGCTCAGCAACCCTACCATGAACCGATGAATGCGGCCTTTTCAAGGCCGAACAATAATCCTTACGCACCAATGTACAATCTCGGCTGGAGAAATCACCATAATTTCTCATGGAGCCAAAATAACAATGACCATTCACGATCAAATCATGCTAGCCACTTCCATCATGGTAATAATTCTTCCAATCATCAACCTAACTTCTCCAATTTCCATAATAATTCTCCCAACCATCCACCTAACTTCCAAAACTATCAACAGAACTTTCCTAACCAAGCTCCACAATCCTCCTTCCAGAATCCTCAATTAGAAAGGAGAATGACTGACTTTGAAAGAAACATGGAAAGATATATGAAAAATCAAGATTCTCTTATGCAAACTATTCAGAGGTTAGAGGTTCAAATGAGTCAACTAGCCACTCCACAAAATGAGAGACAAAAGGGTATCCTGCCTAGTCATCCAGTCACCAATCTAAAGAATTCTCAACAAGCTCATTTGGCTGAGGATCATTCATTTAATCAATGTAATGTTGTGCATACATTGAGGTCAGGAAAGAGAGTTGATAATCAAGTGTCAGCACCAACCAATCCCATTCAGCACAACCACAATCAAGCTTCCACTTCATCTAATCCAATTTCTTCCAATTCTGACGAATCTGAAATAAACAAGTCAGCCAGCCAGGTGCACCAGCCTATAGTACCATTTCCTAATAGGCTGAAAAATAACAAGCAAAATCCTCACATGGACAAGATAATCGAGATATTTAACTAAGTGAAGATAAATGTGCCACTTCTTGATGCCATCCAACAAGTTCCTTCCTATGCTAAGTTTCTTAAGGACATGTGCACCAAGAAGAGAAAGACTAATGTTCCAAAGAAGGTCTTCTTAGCCACTAACATTAGTGAGTTATTATCGGGTCTTATCCCTGTCAAGTACAAGGATCCAGGTAGTCCCACCATTGCCTGCACAATAGGACAAGCCGAGATTAGTCGTGCACTTCTTGACTTGGGGGCAAGTATCAACTTGCTTCCATTCTCTGTTTATCAACAACTCGGGTTGGGCGATCTTAGTCCAACTCGAGTCACCATCCAACTGGCTGACCGTTCTATTAAAGTTCCAAAAGGGGAGATTAATGATGTCCTGATCCGTGTAGGAGAGTTCATTTACCCTGTCGATTTCATAGTTCTGGAGACACAACCTGTGTCCAACTCTAATCATAGGGCTCAAACTTCTGTTATCTTAGGGCGACCATTCCTTGCTACTGCTAATACCATCATCAATTGTAGGAATGGGTCTATGAGGTTAACCTTTGGAGACATGACTAGAGAAGTCAATGTCTTCAATATAGGAAAACAACCCGCGATATCGAGGACCAAACATTTGAAGTCAACCTAATTGAGAACTTGACAAGTGAACATGGGGAAGAAATGGAATTAGAAATAGAGTGTGAATTCGGGTTAGAGTCTGACGACTTTAATCTTGATCAGGTTGTAGATTCTGCTGTGAATTGGGCTTCAAACCCTATTTCACCAACATTGGAGCCAACAGATTTGATTAGTCCTACCAGTGAGCCTTCCTCTTCCTTAGAATTAAAAGTCCTACCTGCGCATCTCAAGTACACCTATCTAGGCGAACAAGAGACCTTTCCTGTCATCATTGCCTCCCATTTAAATGACGGGGAAGAAGAAGATCTGAAAGCTATTCTAAGAAAACATAGGGAAGCCATTGGATGGACTATGACTGATATCAAGGGATTAAGTCCAACCATCGTTCAACATCGCATTCATCTCAATGAAGACGCCACACCTAAGAGAGACCCGCAGCGTAGGTTAAACCCTATAATGCAAGAGGTTGTTCATGCTGAAATCATAAAACTCTTAGACAATGGGATAATTTATCCCATTTCTGATAGCCAATGGGTCAGTTCTGTCCACGCGGTTTCGAAGAAATCCGGTTTCACCGTAGTGGAAAACGAGAACAAAGAGTTGGTTCAAACTCGACTTCCCACGAAGATCTGAGTTTGCATCGACTATAGGAAACTGAATGCTGTAACTCGTAAGGACCATTTTCCACTTCCCATCATTGATCAAATGCTTGAACGTTTGGCGGGTCACGAGTATTACTGTTTCTTGGACGGTTACTCAGGCTATAACCAGATCCCTATCGCTCCTGAGGACCAAGAAAAGACTACGTTTACATGTCCATTTGGGACATTTGCTTATCATCGAATGCCCTTCGGCTTATGCAATGCCCCGGCAACGTTTCAGCGTTGCATGTTGAGTCTTTTCTCTGATATGGTAGAACGATTCTTAGAGATCTTTATGGATTATTTCTCCATCTACGGAGATTCATTCACTCAATGTCTCCACCATCTAGAACTCGTCCTCCAATGTTGTGCTGAGAAAAATCTGACACTGAACTGGGAGAAATACCACTTCATGGTAAAACATGGAATTGTCTTGGGTCATGAGATCTCCAAGAAAGGAATTGAAGTGGATAGAGCCAAAATTGAGGTTATTGCTAAGCTTCCCATGCCCAAATGCGTTAAGGACATTAGATCCTTCTTAGGACATGCTGGTTTCTACCGTAGATTTAGCAAAGATTTTAGCAAAATTGCTAGGCCCTTGACTAATCTGTTAGCTAAAGATGTGTCCTTCACTTTCGATGCTGAACGCATAAATTCTTGGGAGAAGCTTAAGAGAGAGCTTATTTCTGCACCAATCATATCTGCACCGGATTGGTCTAAGCCGTTCGAGATCATGTTCGATGCTTCCGATTTTGCCATAGGCGCTGTCCTAGGACAACGCATTGATAACAAGCAGCATGTAATCTACTACTCTAGTAGGACTCTCAACGATGCTCAACTGAACTACACTACTACTGAGAAGGAATTCTTGGCAGTAGTGTTTGCCTTAGAGAAATTCCCTACCTACTAGGGTCCAAAACCACCATTTTCACCGATCATTCTGCGCTTAGGTACCTCATGATGAAGAAGGATGCCAAGGCCCGACTCATTCGTTGGATCCTCCTTCTTCAAGAATTCGATCTTGAGATTCGAGACAAGAAAGGCGTAGAAAATGTCGGTGCTGACCACCTCTCACGGATCCCTAATTTTCCATGCAACGAATTACCCATAAATGAGGATTTTCCTGATGAACATCTCTTAGCTATCTCTAGGGAATCTTGGTTTGCTGATATAGTGAATTACTTAGTCATAAACCAAACTCCGTCTCATTGGTCCAAAAATGATGTTTACCGGTTCTTATCTCAAGTCTGGTATTTCTTTGGGAGGAACCGTATCTTTTCAAGTACTGTTCTGACCAAATTATTAGGAGATGTATTTCCGATGAGGAGGTTAAGAGTGTTCTATCCTTTTGTCACGAACTTGCATGCGGTGGACACTTTGGTCCCCGCAAGACTGCTGAAAAGGTGCTACAAAGTGGGTTTTATTGGCCCAATCTGTTCAAGGATGCTTATGAATTCTGCAAGACGTGCCCTAGATGCCAAATGGTAGGAAGGATTTCAAACCGAAATATGATGTCCCTCAACCCAATGCTAGAAATAGAACTCTTCGATGTTTGGGGCATTGACTTTATGAGTCCATTTCCTAATTCATTTGGGAACCAATACATATTTGTTGCTGTGGATTACGTGTCCAAGTGGGTAGAAGCCATTCCTTGTAAAACTAATGATAACAAAGTTGTCATAAAGTTTTTGAAAGAGAACATTTTTTCCCGCTTCGAAACCCCTTGTGCTATCATCAGTGATAATGGCACTCACTTTTGCAATAGATCTTTTGAAGCTCTTATACGAAAGTATGTCATAACTCACAAGTTGTCCACACCTTATCATCCTCAAACCAGTGGGCAAGTTGAGGTTTCAAATAGACAAGTCAAGCTTATATTGGAGAAAACTGTGAACCAAAACCGGAAAGATTGGTCCATCAAACTTGTAGATGCTCTATGGGCCTACAGGACCGCTTTCAAGATGATTCTAGGAATGTCTCCCTATAGGTTAGTCTATGGCAAACCTTGTCACTTGCCCGTTGAGTTAGAGCACCGAGCCTTATGGGCAATCAAGCAGTTGAATTTCGACTTGACTAAGGCCGGTGACCTTCGAAAATTACAAATTTCCGAATTGGAGGAATTAAGAAATGAGGCCTATAAAAATGCTAAGATCACTAAAGATAGAGTCAAGATTTTCCATGACAGGCACATCATAAGAAAAACCTTTGTCCCTAGACAAAAAGTCTTACTCTATAATTCTAGGCTCATCTTTTTTCAGGAAAATTGAAATCGAGATGGACTGGGCCATTCGTTGTAAAAATCGTGTTTCCACATGGTGCAGTTGAGATCAGTGACACCAAGAATAGAAATGACTTTAAGGTAAATGGTCAACGCCTTAAACCTTTCTTGGAATCGGTGCCGGTAAATGAAACGGCAATGGGTTTTTTTGACCCAGTGTATCGGTAACTTTCCTCCTTTCCATTTTATTTCATGCAATTATACATTTCTTTCATACATTGGGGACAATGCATGAGATAAGTGTGGGGGAGGGTTCTAACATGACTGATATAAAAAATAAAAAAAAGATATATATAAAAAAAAACTTTTTGAAAGGTTAGAACAATATTTTGATATATTTTTTGTAAGAAATTAAGTCAATTTTAAGGAATAGGAGAATCATAATCAGGATTTCTTACACTTGGTCAAAATAAGATAACTTGTTTGATTTTTAGGGTCAGGAAGAAAATTTGTGAAAGTAATTTAGTCTTGATATTTACCTTAATGACATATGCACACAAAATACACTTACACACTTAGGGTTTAAAAACAGAGACTCATATGCCTTATAAAAAATATGATGATAAAAAAAAGTCTAATTATTGATTAGCTAGGTGCTTTGGCCTAAGCAAGCCTTTGTATTTATGCAAAAGATAATTAGATAAGTTTGAAAAAAAATGTGTATATACATCCTCTGATTAAGCTGGGTATTTATGCCTCATGAAGCATAAGTATTCAAGCCTAAAAGGGGTACATCGTATAAATAAAAACCTTAGTTTTGTGGCCTTATCTACTCGAGTGTTTAAGTCCTTAGGGGTGTTTTCTCACCTGGTGCCCTAAAACTGTCCGGTTTGGGTGTCACCGACTGAATGCTTGTTATATGGGCAGATTAGAAAGCCTAATGAAATTGAGGAATAAATTTCACCAAAAATAAATAAATATAAGGCATAGGAGTTAATGTTAAAGAACCTTTAGTCAACTTCACAGTCACGATGGTGCATACGACTCAGGGTAAATTAATAGACTAGATGAGAGTACAATTTGACTCCTTACTTTAACTGGTGACATGTTTTTGAATAGAGACTAAGTTTAGGAATGAAAAATTTGATATTCCTATAACTTATAGATTACTTAAACTCTCACAAATATACTTCAAATATTTTCTCCTTTAAAAATGCTTTTTCAAAAATACTAACTTTTTTTTTCTTTATGGATTTTGTGGGTGCAATCCACTGAAAACCCTCACGAGACAAAACTCGTCCCCTAGGGGTAACATAGAGGTTTAACGGCTTGTTGCACATGCTCAGTGCAATCGAGTGACCTGCGAAAGTGGTCTAATAATTGATTAGAATTAGTCTGATGCTTTGCTCGAGGGCGAGCAAAAGTTAAGTGTGGGGGTGTGATTAGTCACATATGTTGCATTTACATTGTCACCTACCATGATTTTTAGCTAATAAATCCTATTAATAAGTTTTCTTTTTCTTTGCTAAATGTAGGCCCGAGTGCTCAAAGAAAGAAAAGAGAAACAAGCCCAAAAGCCCACCAAATTCTAAATTAATTTAAAATAAATTCGAAATGAAGAAATCAGGGGTAAATCTTGGCATATCAAGAGGTTGAGAAGAATCCTCCCTGAATCGAGCGATTGAAGCCACACAATCAAAGGCTGTTTCGTCAACGGTTAGAGCAGAAATAAGAAAACTAGAAGAAGATACGGACTACACACCAAATCAGTGATCTCCCCCCTTTTGGTGTGGCCACCTGGCCACACCAAGGCCGCGGAAACGCGGCCCAAGCCGTGTTTCCGCGGCTATCTTATGGTTGTTGGGGGAGCGTTTGCTCCCCCAATCTTCCCGGGGTCCTCTCTGTTAGGTTTTTGCCTATAAATACTGGTTTCAGCAAAGAAAAATAGAGCGAAGACTAGGATTAAGTTTTGTGTTTATTTTCTTAGGATTTAGGCTATTTGTTAGCTAGCACAAAAGTTGTAATCTTGTTATTTACTTTGTAGTCTAGTATCAAAACTTGTGAGAGAGAGGAATTGAGTGCTTGTACTTGAAGATTGAAGTGACATCAATACAAAAGTCGAGCCAAGTTTTCTTCCACTTGCAGTACGGTATGGTTTGCATTATGTCTATATTTTCTTCGTTGTTTTCTATGGATAACTAAACGGTTTTCTGGGCTCGCTATCACAACTCTCTCTTATTCTTCTTCTCTTCTGTTTTTAAAAGAAAAAGACCCAATGAATCATATGCATGCCTCACTTAAAAGCCTTTCTTTTTGAAAGTGTTCTTGAAGGCACATGAGGATGGGTTTGGATTGTTGAATTCTCACTTCTTTCATGAACATCTCTTGAATGTTTTTTCTTCATTCTTGCTTCTTCGCGCTTGATGTTTTAACATTCAATTCTAACGATTTCTTGAAGAAAAGACTCAACTCTTCTAACCATCTTATGTGCTTTACTTAAAGCTTTCTAAAAATTAACTTTAAGTTTTGCAAATGATCACTTTGAGGCACTTGATATTTTAATAGAGAATGAACAATTGAGTAGTGAGATAGTGAGCCCAGATTTGCTTCATTATTAAAAACAATAAAATAATTCTCAGGCTTTCTAAATCACCTTCTCCAAAACCTTTTCTAAAAGTTGCAATTTCTCTTTTAATCATCTCTTTCTTTCCACTCTCTTTTCCATAAAAACAAAACAAACACAATTCCTTGTTTTTAAATGATTCACCGAAAAGCTTCCATCGCATTCCTCCTCGTGGACACGACCCGTTAGCCACAAGCTACACGGTAATCTCTTAAACTCTTTGATTGTTTCTTTCTTTTAGCAATCACTAATCTAATGACAAATAATGCGGAATTAAAACTAAATTGCAATACACTTAGTGTAACCAAAGACTGTAGCCGAATTCTCAGTGAAAGGCTCTGGACTGTCTCCTCTAAATTCCTCTAAATAAGAGTTGAGGTACTATTTGAAGCTCTCTTGGTTGAACACAAGTATGGCACATAATCAAACCCAAGCATATATATGATATGAACAATATGTTATAATGCACAATAAGAGAAAGTTAAGAGATAGTGGATCAATCGCTAACAACAAGATATGTTTCGAGGTTCGAGCCACTGCTCTATATCCCCGCCCACACAGAAGGATTTCCACTATATCATTCAAAAAGGACTTCCCACACAGGGAACCTCCACTGAGGATTTGGGTAATACAACACAACTCCTCTTTTAACCATACAACCTCTACACAAGAGGCAAGACACTAAGCCATACAAAATCAACCTCACAATTGAGGGATAGGCAGAAAGCCAAACAATCACAACCACCTCTTACTAGAGGGTCTAGGCACTTAGCTAAACTCCAACCTCAATCACCTTTACACTTAGAGGGATACCAACATAACTTCCACAATCACCTCTCGCTAGAGGGATATCAACAAAATCACCTCTCACTAGAGGGATATCACAAAGTATGGAAGGTTTACAACTCTTGGTGGTATTAACAACCACAAACTAATTTTCTCACAAAATAGATCCTAATAGATAGGATAGATAGATAGCTCAAGTGTGAGAAAAACAAAGAGTTTGGAAATCAAAATCACAAAGAAAAACTCTTGGGAAAACTTCTAAAATAGCTATAGAAATGAAGATAAAAAACAACTCCCACAGACTTCTCCTTTTCTTGATTTTTTCAACCCTTTAAAAAATAAATAAAGATCAAATCTTTTAGCACAAAAACTCTTTTAAAAACTTGCTGAAAGATAGAAAATTTTGCCCTTGAAATTGTTATATGAAAATCAGCTCAAATGAGGGGTATTTATAGCCCCAAATAAATTCTGCCCTTTGGCAGCAGGAAAGGTCAAAAATAGACCTTCCGACCGACCGCCCGGTCGACCAGCCAACGGTCATTTTTATGACCGTTGAGCCACTGACCGGATCTGGAAACAGAGAGCAATGGCTCTCGGCCGGTTGACCGCCCGGTCGATCGGAACTAGATACAGAGAGCAGAGCTCTCTGCCAGTCAACCAGCTGGTCGACCGGGGCCATTTCTAGAAAGCAGAGCTCTCTGGACGGTCAACCGCGCGGTCGATCGGCCCACCAGCCCAAGCTGGCATGCACGCTTGCGTACGTTGGTCGACCGGACCGGTTGACCGACTTTCTACAGCGGTCGACCGTCCGGTCGACCGGCAGAAGGCCAGTTCAGCTCATATAGGGATTAAAAACTTGGCTTTTATTATCAAATAAATCTCATAAAATCACATAAATTTCACAAAAATATGTTCTTGTTAGATCTTTGAAATACAAATATGTGTGACTAAAATTCAACACATATTATAAACAATTGAAACCATTTTTGTGATATTGAAATTTTGGCTTATATACAAAATCGGTATTTTTCAAAAACCAAACTTTGAAATGGAAATCCGATTTTTTCAAAACACATGTAAATAAAAAATCATGATATTGAAATAACTTTGAATCATATTGTATATGGATAGAATCCAATATACGTATAAAGATTTATATCTATGTTTTTGACATGAAATTCAATATCGGTTATACCGAAAAACTAAAACCAAATAAACTTTAAACTTAAAACTTATGTGTGCATGTGAACTTGAGCATATCAACACTATCTAATTTTTACACAAGATCTAAACAAACTAAACTAAAATAAACCGAGATCTTCTTGTAGAACTCTTTCTCCAAGTCGACTCGATCCAAAACCGATCCAAACGAGCTAGACTCCAACCGAGTACTGGATGTGATTTTGACGCTCGAGTTCTTGAATCATCATGTAAAAGCTCCAAAACTCCTTTGTTGAAGCTAATCACCTATAAATAACTTGATCAAATATCTGAAACTAAATATCACAAGATAATTAGTAAACTATAACTACATGAGTTAATCATCATCAAAATTAGAGTGAATGGCCTCTGGGCCAACACACACATCATAAGCCCTATTTATCGACTTATACCCTTTATTAGTCGACTTATACATCTTATAGTCAACTTACTATTTTATATAGTCGATTAACTTTTGTCCTGAAAAGTTACCAACTCTCTGTTTCTTGACAGTTAACATTATTAGTTGACTTATCCACTTTATTAGTCGACTAATACTTGTAGTAGTCGACTAATACTTTCTTCTGGTCACTAAATTCAGTTTTCAGAAACGTGTCATTTGTTTCAGTCATGCCCTAGTCGACTTGGTCCCTTTTGTTAGTCGACTAATATAGGCAAAAATCAATGCCTTAGTCGAACTAACCCCCAACCTCAAGTCGACTAATGGCAGTTTCTGACTGTTGGACAGTTTCTGATTTCTGGTATTTTATCCAACGTTTTAATATCTAAATTTATCCTGATAACTACCCTAACTGACTATAGATTTCAGTTATAAATGGGGATGTTGTCCTAGGCTAAAGACACAAATTCAAAATACAAGTTTTCTGCCCAAAAACTCTGTTCAAAAATTTGTTTTTCAGAAAACTGTTTCCTCTTTCATTTCTTCACTCAAATTCTTACTCTATAGTGAAGATTTCTAAGAGTCCACCTATAAGAGCCCTTGTTCACGATCACATACAGATTCAAGGCTTATAGGATTTATTGTAATAACTCAAAGAGAAGGATTGTACAAGAGCGTCTTTGGGTTGAAGAAAGATTGTACAAGGTGTTGTGGTCTTCTTAGTTTATAAGAAGCGTTGTATACATTTGGCAAAGGGGATTTGTCAAGTGGTATACAAGGTATTGATTTTGGGTGTACAAAATCAAAGGTTAAAGAAAAATCTCAAGCGGGTGGCTTGGGGACTGGATGTAGGTCAAGAGGACCGAACCAGGATAAATCACTTGTGTTTGTGCTTGTTTTCTTTTCTGTGATTTAATTTTCTTGCTTGCAAGTTCTCTATATTTAACGCTAATATCTTTGTTTGAGTGTTGACGTATATTTTATATCCTACAATTGGTATCATCTCGGGACCAACAATTGTTATCAGAGCCCGGCCCAGCATACTCTATCAGAGCACTGCATACCTAGTCAACAACCTACAAGGATGGCAATGGAGTTTCCTTCATCACAATTCAAAGAAGAACATTCTACACAACGTCCACCGCTATTTGATGGATCCAACTACAACTATTTGAAGTGTAGAATGAATATTAACTTGCAATCACTCAACTACGAACTTTGAAACATAGTAGAAGCAGCGTACACCAAACCGACTACCAATTATAGCGCTTTGAGTGATGATCAAAAGAAGAATGTGAACCTTGATGCCAAAGCGATGAATGCGTTATTCTGTGCCTTAACTAAAGAAGAATTCAATTGTGTGTCAACAGCCACATCTGTAAATCAAATATGGCATACTTTATAGGTAACACATGAAAGCACAAATAAGGTTAAAGAATCTAAAATTTCTATTCTTGTCCACAGGCTTGAACTCTTCAAAATGAAGGAGAATGAAACTATCTCAGAAATGGTTACAAGATTCACCGACATTAAAAATTCCCTAGCATCCCTTGGAAAGGATTACACCCAAGTCGAAAAAGTTCACAAGATCCTTCGTGCACTCACATCAGATTGGGAGAAGAAGACAACTGCAATCGAAGAAGCAAACGATCTCTCCACTATGTCATTAGAAAACCTCATTGGTAATTTAATGGCATATGAAGTACAACTGGAAGACAAAAAGAAAGATGAATAACAACCTTTCTCAAAGAAGAAAGAACTTGCCTTCCATGCATCCTCAGATACGGACAATTCAGATGACAATGAAGAGGAGATGGCAATGCTCTCAAGAAAATTCAGAAAGTTCTTGAAGTAAGGTAAGTTTAAATATTTTAATTGTAGTAAAACAGGTCATATGAAGAAGGATTGTCAATTGCTCAAAAATAAAGGTAAATTCAAGAGCAAAAAGTTCAAAAATAAGAAAGACTATCAAGCATCATGGGAAAATAGTGATTCATCTTCCTCTGATGAAGAAGAAACCACTAAACATGCCAACATATGCTTTATGGCCCAAGAAGAAAATGAGGTACAATATACTGAACTTTTAGATACATTTCATGAATTATACAATGAGCTTAAGAATGAAAAGATAAAGAATAAACTTTTGTCAAAGAAAAATGAAAAACTTATTAAAGAAAATTCATGTTATGTTTCTCAAATTTCTTCTATAAATTCTCAAAAAGATGATTTTGAAAGAGTTATATCATCATTGAAAAAGGATAGTGAGAATTTTATAAAAGAAAATATTATACTTAAAAAGGAAACTCTGTCTTTAAATGAAAGAATTACTGTTTTAAATAAAGACATATCAAGTTTCAAAATGAAATATGAAGAGATTTTGAAAAATGTGACTAAATTTAATCAAGAAAAAGAAAAGTTAAATGATTTGTTATCATATCAAAAGATGTCACATAATCATTATGGTCTTGAATTTTTTGAAAAATCTATACATGTTAGTAAAATGAATCATAATCGATATAATTCTTTTGTGAAAAGAAATACTGATATTATTTCTAAAAGAATTAAGAACAAGTACATATGGATTCCTAAAAACTTAAGCATTTTTTGATAAAAATACTTATATTGCATCATACATAGATTCTATATGCAATTCTTGCAATTATGTGTATACTAACAGATGAAAACCAAATTCAAATTGAGTTTGAATTCTTAGAGGTTAATGCTTTGATATTATTATGCTTGGTACCATCTAATGTTTATCTTTCAAGCACCATATAAAAAGTTTGATAGAAAAATATTTCAAACATATATATATATATATATATATATATATATATATATATATGTGCTATGATATATTTCTTACAGGGGGAGAATACATGTTTTTGTATATATGTTATAACCTGTTCTATGTAGGGAGAGAACATATAACATATTTTCAGCAGGGAGAGTTGTCATGCACACAAAATGTCATTATCAAAAAGGGAGAGAATATTGGAACTTGATTTTGATGATATATTTGTGAAGCCATTTCATTGGAGCTCTATCTCACAAGCTTATACAAGAGTTCTACATGCTTCTACATGCTCAAGACATCTCAAGGACAATGGCTATGGATGTGTTTTGTAATGTTTATTAGAATGTTAAAAGCCTTAAAACACACACACACACACACACACACATCATGAGCCCTATTAGTCGACTTATACCCTTTATTAGTCAACTTATACATCTTATAGTCGACTTACTATTTTATGTAGTCGACTAACTTTTGTCCTGAAAAGTTACCAACTCTCTGTTTCTTGACAGTAAACATTATTAGTCGACTTATCCACTTTATTAGTTGACTAATACTTGTAGTAGTCGACTAATACTTTCTTCTGGTCGACTAAATTCAGTTTCCAAAAGCATGTCATTTGTTTCAGTCATGCCCTAATCGACTTGGTCCCTTTATTAGTCGACTAATATAGGCAAAAATCAATACCTTAGTCGACTAACCCCTAACCTCAAGTCGACTAATGGTAGTTTCTGACTGTTGGACAGTTTCTGATTTCTGGTATTTTATCCAACATTTCAATATTCAAATTTGTTCTGATAACTACCCTAACTGATTATAGATTTCAGCTATAAATAGGGATGTTGTCCTAGGCTAAAGACACCAATTCAAAATACAAGTTTTCTATCAAAAAACTCTGTTCAAAAATCTGTTTTTCAGAAAACTATTTCCTCTTTCATTTCTTCACTCAAATTCCTACTCTATAGTGAAGATTTCTGAGAGTCCACCTATAAGAGCCTTGTTCATGACACATACAGATTCAAGGCTTATAGGATTGATTGTAATCACTCAAAGAGAAGGATTGTAAAACAGCGTCTTCAGGTTGAAGAGAGATTGTACAAGGTGTTGTGGTCTTCTTGGTTTGTAAGAAGAGTTGTATACATTTGACAAAGGGTATTTGTCAAGTTGTATACAAGGTGTTGATTTTGGATGTACAAAATCAAAGGTTAAAGAAAAATCTCAAGCGGGTGGCTTGGGAATTGGATGTAGGTCATGGGACCGAATCAGGATAAATTACTTGTGTTTGTGTTTGCTTTCTTTTCTGTGATTTAATTTCCTTACTTGCAACTTCTTTATATTTAATGCTAATTCTTTGTTTGAGTGTTGACATATATTTTAGATCCTATAATTGGATCATCTCGGGACCAACAATAACCGCCCACTTAAAGTGGCATTAACCCTACTAAAGTATCGGGATTTATCCATTAATCCCTTGGGGGCTTTTGAAATGGTCAATTGATGACCTGATAAAGCTCGACGCGGAGCTAAGTGAGAGCTTCAGGTGAAGCTCATTTCAGGAGAAGTTATATTCAGAGCTTCAAGCGAAGCTCATTTCAGAAGTTATATTCAGAGCTTCAAGCGAAGCTAGAACTTAGCTCAAAGCAAAGCTGGGTGATGCTTTTGGCGAAGTTAAGAGTTAGCTCAAAGTAGAGCTGGACCACTCCATCTCCAACGAAGCTGGAGATAAAGCTTCTAGCAAGGCTTATGGTTAGCCTTTAGCGGGGCTAATGGGAGCTTCATGCGAAGCTAGTGGCTTCAGCCTTTTAGCGAACTTGGATCTCTGTGAGGCTAGGTATTTTATCAGAGCTGGTTTCATAGGCCTGCTTTGGCTTCTTCATAGGTAACCTTGGCTTACTGTCTGCTTCACTGGATCAGTAGAGCTCAATCATTGCTTTGTCCCTCGGAGATGGGAAAAAATTGGTCGTCAGCTTGTCTGCAAGTTGTCTTTTGTAACGTCGATAAGTTAGACATCGTTCAGACCGGTTGAAAAGAAGTCTGAAAGTTTTGTCTTTTAAAGTGTCAACACTAACAAGAAGATCATTGGTACAAAAACGAGTTAAAACAAGTAATATCACTTGTGATTCTTTAATATACCATTATATGATCAATATCAAATATCAAAGTGCTGATTAGGTGTTGTTTGTTTTATAAGTAAATAGATTCTACATGCAATAAAGAGATTAAATCAATTATAAGGTAGAAGCAGAATCACTCACTTACTTTTGATATGTACAGAAGATCAAAATAGATAATCGACTTGATGATGTATATCTAGACTTGTAATTAAAAATTAATATAAGAAAATAATACCTAGGATGATTGTAGATATGGTTTCAGTTATTGCCTGATTGTTGTGGTTAATTTTTGAAATCGCGTAGATGAGAACATGTGCAGTCGATGAGAACTCGATTATTGAGAGATCGAGACAACTCACGCAGATGAGGTCGAGATGGTAGCACTGTAGAGGACTTCGAAATGAACATTACGAATACTTGCTCAGAATTTCGACCACGGGAGGGGCTCGGAGCACTTGCTGGTTTCTACAGGCGTGATCCTCTAGCGCCCGGGCATCACGCGTCTGCGCGCGAGCTCTTGGGCGCAGTCTTGAGTATGGAAGCCGCGAGTACTTCTTCAAGAATTGTGGCAAAAGTCTTGATATAGGTTACACAGTTGTACTCTATATAGAGTCTTGATATATATATATATATATATATATATATATATATATATATATATATATATATATATATATATATATATATATATATATATATATATATATATATATATAAATATATCACCTAATAGAATACACGAGGGCTCTTTATATAGGTTACACAGTTATACTCTCCTAGTTACAATTGAAATAGAAATACTAATCCTAAAAGAAACTGAAAATCTAAAAAAAATAAAAATACATGAAAAGAAAACTACTAATCCAATATATAAAATAGAAATTCTATTGCTACTCTGATTACAAAATCTTCTTTTAGAACTAAATAGCAGTGGTTTTCTTGAGACTCCTTTGATACACGTGTCATTTTTTGGACTTGGAATTTGGTAGAGGTATCAGCCCCGTGATGTCTCCCTAGGTTGAAAAGAACTCGACTCTATTGAGTTTGAGGAGGAAAAACTCTCATACTGCCCCAATATGTCAGGATCAATCTTTTGCAGCTCACTTCGATATAACTATAAATCATTTGTTGGTAGTTTTCCTTGCATCGAACTAAATGCTTACGAGTCCCACCATCTTGGATGGTGATAATCATCCCCAATTTTATCAACCTAATCCACTGTAATTGTAATATATTTGGAAGTGGTGGAAAAAAATATTTCTTAGAAATAGGCTCACGGGATGACTCATCATCTAATAGTTGCTAGGGTTAAAATCAGGACTCTTATAATCCATTAGGTCTTCAATATTGAATGTAAAATTTATACCAAAATCTTAAGGAATATCAATAACATAAGCTATTAAAACATAGAGCTATTGAAAATATTTAAAACTCCAAATTGTTTCTTTTGAATTTTTGTATGTGTGGGGGGAATCAATTCTCCTGGCGTGAAGCCCTAAATCAAAAATCTTTGTGTGATGCATAGAGGTGGGTGATTAATTCACTTGGGTGTGAAGCCTAAAATTTATCTTTTCCCCAATTCCCTACATCTCTAGAGTAGTTCATCCCACGAATACTAGTTTTCCGTTTTATCCTGCGTCAAATTTAGTATTAGAGCTAAAGTTCCTGAATTCTTTCAAAAAAAAATTCAAAACTCTAGAGTTTGATTTATATTACTTTCTTTTTTTCACTTCACTAGATTCTTTAGTTTCATCGAAAAAAAGATTTAGATCTCTTCCTTTAGTTTTCCTTTGATCAGAAGAAAAAAAAAAAGGTTACTGTTTAAAAATCCCTGAAATTCCCCCGAAAATCAGAAAATCCCAAATCCTACTCTTCATCATCTTCTTCCTCTTTTCACCCTAACCCATCCCAGAGAACCCAACCACCTTTATTAACCGCATCGCCTTCGCTTCAACATCGTCGGTGACAACAACCCCCGACTTTAACCTCGCCAGCAACGACTATGATCCGATTCCAAATCTCTGATCCCGACTTTGCCGCCAACAATTTGAGTGCGAACCGACCTCATCGCCGAAGAGTCCCGATCATCCTCGGGGCTCGACTGCACCAAGTCATGAGATCTATCCACCTCTATCTACCACGCCAACCACACCCATCAATGCCACGCCACACCAACACCCACCAATAACTTACTGCCCCTCCTCCATCGACCTCTTCGTTTACCCTTGACTTTGACTACGACCTCGTCAACTCCAACTTCATCCATCCCAAGACCCAACTTCAGCGATTCAGACCCTTGACAAGATACAACCTGCACACCCGAGACCCAACTTCAGCGATTCTTGCATATTCTAATCGATTTGCAGTTCAGATTTGTTTTTTTAGGACCATTTCTCAGTTGTTTGGAAGCTGATTCGAGTCATTTTTGGTAAATTAGAATCATGGGAATTTTCTACGCATCCCAGTGGATCTTGAACTCAAAGTGGAGGTAACTGACTCTTCAATAGGCCCGAAAGAACCCGAAATCGAAAGCGGACTTCACCCAACAGTGACTTCTGATATTTATCATGTCTTATCCTCGATCATCTTTATACTATTCCCATCAATATTATGGTTATATTCATTCCTCTGAAATACCATTGCCTCCTCAAAAATATTGTTACAATCCTCGTAAATTGGGTAATGTCCTTATTTTTGGGGTTTTGATGATTCATATGGATATGAAATACAGATGAATGAGTTGGAAATGTTATTTTCTTATTATGAAATGACTGATGTGCAAATGCATTTATATGCAAATCATAGGTTCAAAGGAGAAGTTGAAGATTGGTGGTTGAGAAACATTCTCAGATCAATCATGAACACGTATGAAAGTCTTTCTTAGAGATTGGTACTCTAGTCATTCCATGTTTTCCCACTCATCAAGGAGATATTGCGACCATACACTTCAATTGCAATTTTTCCAACACCTAACTCGACCTCGCCAGTTGCCTCACCAATTTTGTTGACCAAATCTCCTGCAACCCCACCGCGGACTTCTATTTAGAGAACACCTACATGAGTTATGTGCAACTATTTGACATCAGAAATTAGATCTAGATCCAATTATGTTGAGCATAGTCAAAACCAATTTTGCCTGAGCACATTAGTTATACCTGAGCACAAGTTATAGCCAGTTATGTCCGAGCAAAAGTCAGATTCAGAGCCAGCTATGACCGAGCTAAAGTCAGATCCAGAGATAGATACTGAGCCAAGGCCAAAGGTATATCTAGTGGAAATACCAAAGTTGGTCCCAGAATCAAATCTAAAGTTCGAACAGAGTTCAAATATCAATCTAGAGGCAGAGTTCAGGCTCGAACCTAAAACATCATTTGATTGAGTACCACTTGTACCATTAAATTTGAGCTCGTATTTGAAACATCGTTTGATCCAGTACTACTATCTGAGTTTGAGCTCGAAATCAAAGCAACGCTTGGTCTAGTGCCACTAAAATGAGTCTAAATTCTAGCTTGACGCAATATTTGATTCGATGACACTACTAATCGGGAGAAAACTATGCACGAAAAGTGTTTGTTTTGAAATTAATAGTTAAAAGTGCGTGCTTTCGCTTCCTTGATATTTCTGTTATAGCATAGAGGCTAAAACGAGTTGAATTCATAGGACGGGAAGTGATAGAAGCTTTATCAGAATGTTCACGTGTATGTTAAAAGTTCTTCAATGTTTGAAAGAATGAAAAGAAAAAAATAAAGATTGAAAAGAGAAGTACGGTGAAACACAAAGAAGTAGGAAACATAGAAAAGAATATATTTGTGTTTTTATAATATTTCTAAAACAAAGTGAAAAAGAAAGAAAACTCATGGCTACTAACTATTAATGGCTCCACTAACCATACTAATCTCTTAGTGATAGTTGCCTCACATGTATCATTGGCCATCACTAGTCCTTGGCTCAAGAGCGTTTCAAAGCATGACCCATACGATAACTTTTACATCCAAACTTAATAAAATAAGTGCAAGCTACACTTAAACCATTAAAATTAAACAAGAGCAAACATGGAGTAAAATAAAATTACCTCATGGTGGTGGCTCCGGTGGTGGTCTGACTGGGCCAAACGTTGCTATCTAATCAAGATATTGTGGATCTTATAGAAACCCACCAGTGACGTCTCTGATATGACCCAGTAAAAGAATGATTGAGTGAATGGTCTTACTTAAAAAACTATCCCCATCTAATTTTCAATTTTTAAAAATAATTATTGAGTCATTTTCTTCAACATTCTTGTACAAAAATGAAGTGTGATTTTGAGAGATGATTGATTTGGACTCAAATGGAGTAGGGACAAAAACAGATACCGACTCGGGAATTTGACTCATATCAAGTCGAGATTCAATGGTGAGAGTCGAAATTGGTTCAAAAATGGGGTCCAAACCAAAGAATTGATGTTCACACACTTTTCCCATCAATGAAGTGTGGTCATAAGATATTGGTGATTCAATTTCACGGAGTACTGGTATAGGATTCAATGTTGACTCCAGAATAGAGAAAAAATTCTGGTAAAGATACCGGAGTCATTGTTGAATCAAAAAGTGAAATGAAATTACCAACTTGAGGTTCAGGATCACTTTCAAGCTCAAGTTCAATTTCAGAAAAAGGATAACTTGCTAAAATGTCAAGATGGTTCTCAAAATTTTTGGCAAGTTCAAATGGATGTAATGAACTTAAATCTTGATTTTCGTCCACAGAAGGAATATGAATGGGTGAAATGATCGATTCAAATTTAGAAATTATGAGAATCAAAACTGGCTTAAGAACGTTACTTAGTTCAAGTAACACTACAAGAGTCGATATTAATTCAAGGATTGGACTCGAATCGCTAAATTAAAACTCAGGTTCACATTCATCTTCAAGTTCAATTTCAGAAAATGAATAACTTTTCAAACTATTAAGAGGTTGATGTTGGTCAGATTCATGTTGGTATTATGAAATTGAAGCAGGATTTTCAAAATGACATGATTCTTGAGTCATATGAACATTTGATGGATATGGTAACTCAATCATATTTTGTATTATTCGCTCGGTCTCTTGCACAAATTCTATAGTTTTTCCCACAATGATTTTTCTTTGAGTGGTTTTGGAAAAGAGCTAGATGAATTTTAGAAATTTTGTAGACATGATGAGGCCATCATGTTTTCAAATTATTTTTGGGCCTCTATCGCTTCTTCCAAAGTTCTTTACAACGGTGATTTTCTTTAATTGGTGGTTCAGGAAAAGGAGGATATGAAACAGAATCGGGGAATGAATATTATGTAAATTATGGACAATGTGGTTAAAAATTTGACTCGGGGTAGATGAATCCCCATGAACTCTATGAAGAGTGAGAGTTATTTTAAAATTATAGTCATACGATTGAGATTATGGGTCATATTGAGTCGAATAATCCCAACTCGGCATATATGATTGGTTCAAGTTGTACATAGCCAGGTTGGAGTTATCCGAGTCAAATGAGATCGGAGTGAAATATGGATTCATATTATGATTGAAAGAATTATTGTTGTTAAAATTCATTTCACAATATACAAAAAAGAAAATAAACAAAAAAATAAATAAATAAAGAAAAAGAAAAGAAAATAAATCTATGCT
The DNA here is from genome assembly GCA_038442645.1 of Agave tequilana. Classification (NCBI taxonomy): domain Eukaryota; kingdom Viridiplantae; phylum Streptophyta; class Magnoliopsida; order Asparagales; family Asparagaceae; genus Agave; species Agave tequilana. Next base: position 170,039 of record JAVJIF010030738.1, on the reverse strand, counting down.
AGGGTTGACTTAGACCTAGACGACTCTTAACTGGTTAGACTGTCCATGGGGGATATATTGTCAGAATATGACCATAAGTTAATCGGCCACGTAGGGGGAAGATCAGTGGGAGGTATCCGTGCAGGAGCAACGGGCCTAATTATGTCAAACCACTATTTTTTGAGGTTTCGCCTCTCAATCCCCAACCTTAGAGACCGATTTGACAAGAGTCAACTTTTAACAACTTTTCCCTTAGGTTAATCTCTTAAATGAGTCTGAGATGTCCCTAGGGGCCAATGTCTAGCAAATTTTATTTAGACTTAAGTTGTGTGAGTGGGGAGGTGATTTTTGGGCTAAGGAAGGGTAATGACTACCCTACCTTATGTGTAATGGGTTTTTTCCTTAAGTTCAATTCGTGCAAGTATGCAATATAGATAAGAATGAACACACAAAGCAAGTAAATCACCCACGTGTTTATCCTAACTATATGCTATGCAATATGTACACCCCATCAAGATCACAACAACAAAAGAATAAAATACGGTATATTGGAACAAAAATTGACACGTGCCAAAATACAAATGTCTAAACCATTTTAAAACATCTAATTACCGTGTTTTAGTTCTTAAAATTATTATAGTGTACAGGTAATATAAACAAAAACTAGCAGTAATATATAAGAATATACAAGAATTTACCCAACCCCACAAAAGCAAGTATGGACTTCTGCAATGCTAAAAATTTGACCTGCACACCAAAAAATAAAGAAGAAAAGTTAACAAAAGTATGAAATCAAACCGTTCCCATTCCCGACAATGCGCGAAAATTTGATCGGGGGAAAATCGTGCATGAAAAGTGTTTGTTTTGAAATCAATAGTTAAAAGTGGTGCTTTGGCTTCCTCGATACTTCCGTTATAGCATAGAGGCTAAAACGAGTCAAATCAACAGGGATGGGAAGTGATAGAAGCTTTACTGGAATGTTCACGTGTATGTTAAAAGTTCTTCAATATTTAAAAGAATGAAAAGAAAAAAATAAAGAATGAAAAGAGAAGTATGGTGAAACACAAAGAAGTGGGAAACATAGAAAAGAATATATTTGTGATTTTTTATAGTATTTCTAAAACAAAGTGAAAAAGAAAGAAAACTCATGGCTACTAACTACTAATGGCTCCACTAACCAGGCTAACCTCTTAGTGATAGTTGCCTCACATGTATCATTGGCCATCACTAGTCCTTGGTTCAAGAGCGTTTCAAAGTATGACCCATACGATAACTTTCACATCCAAACTCAACAAAATAAGTACAAGCTATACTTAAACCATCAAAACTAAATAAGAGTAAGCATGGAGTAAAGTAATGTTAGCTTGTTAGAGAGCTAGGATGTTAGAGTGTTAGATTCATCATCATGAGCCATCAATGGCTCTTGCAAGAGTAAGGCCAAGTAGAGGCTACTAGATTTATGTGGATTATCAAGTAAGAAGTTAGCAAGTTAGTCGTTAGCAGTTAGTTGCCATGAGAGAAAATTAGCTAAACATGTAAAAGAAGTTAGAGAGAAGAAAACAAAGAGAGGTAAAGGGAGAACCTTTCATAGCTTGTCACCTTTTATTACAAGCACTCTTACTTTTCAACCATGTATCACTCTCTCTCCTATTACATGATCTACAAGAAATAAAAAATACAAAGGAGGAAGAAGAAGAAGAACTAAACTAAACTATCCTAAACTACAACAAGGGGAAAACCCTAAAAACTAACCTAAAAACACTTCAAAACTCCTCTCCCTTGTGCTCTGGAAATCCCATGGCTTTTATAGGCAAAATGGGGCACCAGGAGACCTGTACGGAGCCGCGCGTCGAATCGCGACACGCGGTTCCACAAGACTGACGCGAAAACGTGACAATGCTTGGGAAGCGCGCGCAGCGCCGCCTGCTATGTGCTTCCCGGATGTCCCCCTGTCGGCTGTACATGCTGGTTTTTGGATTTGGGCCCCTGGTTATGACGAAACAGCCCTCCAAAGTCAATGGCTATATTTGTAGGCTGTTAATCACCAATTAAATGGTGATTTTGGGTCTTCTTCTTCATTTCATGTCATGGACCTAGAAACATACAAGAGAGATATTATTAGCAGAATTTAATATTAAATAAATGTGAAGATGTGATATGAAATATGCAATTTTAGAGACTAATCACACCCCACACTTATCTTTTGTTCGTCCTGAGCAAAACAAAAACTAAAGGAATTATTTCACCACTTTCGCAGGTGACGCGATTGCACTGAGCATGTGCAACAAGCCGTTAAACCTATAGGTTTCCCCTAGAGGAGGAGTTTTGTCTCCTGAGGGTTTTCAGCGGATTACACTTACAAAATTCATAACAGAAGAAATCAAATGTCAGTATTTTTGAAAACGCATTTTGAAATAGAGAAAAGTGTTGAAGTATTTTTGTGAAAATATAAGTGATCCAAGGTCAGAGGTTAACCAGAAATTATTTTTCCTTAAACTAAGCCGAAATGTAAAATCTTGTTATAAATTAAATATAAGAATTTAAAATTGAATTGATTCTTTAATCTTTCATAAAACTCTTAGAAAAATATGTACTTTATGAACAGTGAAGATTTTTGGGATATCGACTCTAACTTTCATGCCCTTTATTTAAAATATTTTATTTTTCTCCTTTTTTTCTTCCCTTAGTTTTCTAAGGCTTTTTAGGTTACCCAGGTAATGAGCCTTTAGCCGGTGACTCCTAAACCAGATAGTTTTAGGACACCAGATGAGAAAACATCTTTCGAACTTAAGGACTCAAGTAAACAAGGCCACAAAACTAAAGGAGATTATTTTATTTTATTTTGTCACCGTTTTGGTCTGAATAATCATGCTTCCTGAGGCATAATTACCCAACTTCAATAAGTGATTTTATCATCATTTTATTTTTTTATATATATTTTTTATTATATTTTCAGTCTTTGTTTCAATCCCAAAATTGTGTAAGTGTGAAGTGCATAAATCTAAGGTAAAAAAATTCAAGATCAAATTATCTTTGTAATCTTATTTTCTTATCCTAAAATTTAAATAAGATCTATTATTTTGACTCGGTTTAAAATTTCATAATCTTAGGTCTTCCTAATTCCTAAGATAATCTTAATTTTCTTAAAAATAAATCAAAACTATTTTCCTTATGTCAAAAAGTTTTGTGAAAAGAAAAGAAAAGAGTTTTTATATAAAAGAAAATTTTAAGAAGTTCCTAAAAAGAAGTGTAAAAAAAAGAAAATTTAAAACTAATCTACATTAGTAAACCCTCCCCCACACTTATCTCATGCATTATCCTCAATGCATCATGAATGTGTATATACATGAAACAAATAAAGAGGGAAGAAAAATTATCTCATGGTGGTGGCCCCGGTGGTGGTCTGACTGGGCCAAGCGTTGCTACCCAATCAAGATATTGTAGATCTTGCCGAAACCCACCAGAGACCTCTCTGATACGACCCAGTAAAAGAATGATTGAGTGAATGGTCTTATTTAAAAAACTATCCCCATCTAATTTTCAAAATTTAAAAATAATTACTGAGTCATTTTCTTCAACATTCTTGTCCAACAATAAAGTGTGATTTTGAGAGATGATTGATTTGGACTCAAATGGAACAGGAACAAAAAGTGATACCAACTCAAAATTTTGACTCATATCAAGTCGAGATTCAAAGGTGAGAGTCAAAATTGGTTCAAAAATAGGGTCTAAAACTAAAGAATTGATGTTCAAACACTTTTCCCATCAATGAAGTATAGTCATAAGATATTGGTGATTCAATTTCACGGTGTACTAGTACAATATTCAATGTTGACTTCAGAATAGAGAAAAAAATCTGGTAAAGATACCGGAGTCATTGTTGAATTAAAAAGTGAAATGAAATTTTCAACTTGAGGTTCAAGATCACTTTCAAGCTCAAGTTCAATTTTAGAAAAAGGATAACTTGCTAAAATGTCAAGATAATTCTCAAAATTTTGGGCAAGTTCAAATGGATGTAATGAAATTAAATCTTGATTTTCGTCCACGGAAGGAATATGAATGGGTGAAATGATCAATTCAAATTCAGGAATTATGGGAATCAAAACTGGCTCAAGAATGTTACTTAGTTCAGGTAACACTACAAGAGTCGATATTGATTCAAGGATTGGACTCAATTTGCCAGGCTCACATTCATCTTTAAGTTCAATTTCAAGAAATTGATAACTTGCCAAACTATCAAAGAGGTTGATGTTGGTCAGATTCAGGTTGGTATGATGAAATTGAAGCAGGATTTTCAAAATGACTTGATTCTTGAGTCATATGAACATTTGATGGACATGGTAACTCAATCATATTTTGTATTATTTGCTCGGTCTCTTGCACGAATTCTATAATTTTTTCCCACAATGATTTTTCTTTGAGTGGTTCTGGAAAAGAACTAGATGAATTTTGAAAATTTTGTGGACATGATGAGGCCATCATGTTTTCAAATTGTTTTTGGGCCTCTACGCTTCTTTCAAAGTTCTTTGCAACTGTGATTTTTCTTTAATTGGTGGTTCAGAAAAAGGAAGATATGAAGTAGAATCAGAGAATGAATATTGTGAAAATTGTGGACAATGTGGTTGAAAATTTGACTCGGGGTAGGTGAATCCCCATGAACTCTGTGAAGAGTGGAAGTTATTTTAAAATTTATAGTCATAGGATTGGGAATATGGGTCATATTGAGTCGGATAATCCCTGTTGGTCCAGAGGCCCATCACTCTAGTTTTGATGATGATTAACTCATGTAGTTATAGTTTACTAATAATCTTGTGATATTTAGTTTCAGATATCTGATCAAGATATTAGTAGGTGATTAGCTTCAATAAAGGAGTTTTGGATCTTTCACGTATTGATTCAAGAGCTTGAGCGTCAAGATTGCATCAAGTACTCAGTTAGAGTCAAGCTCGTTGGATCGCATTTGGATCGAGTCGACTTGGAGACAAGAAGACCTCAGTTTGTGTTTAGTATGTTTAGATCATTGTAAATATTAGATAGTGTTGATATGCTCAAGTTCACATACACACACAAGTTTATTGGTTTTGATTTCGGTTTAAACGGTTTTTGTTTTCATGTATATATATATATATATATATATCTATCTTATATGTATATTGGATTCTATCCATATACAATATGCTTCAAAGTAGTTTCAATATCATATTTTTGTTTCTAGACAAGCTTTGGAGAAAACGGTTTTCCATTTCAAAAATTCAAGTTTTGAAAAATACCGATTTTTGTTTAAAGCCTAATTTAAATATCACAAAAATAGTTCAAATGGTTTGTAATATGTGTTGAATTTTTAGTCACACATATTTGTATTTCAAAGACTTAAAAGAACTTATTTTTGTAGAATTTATGTAATTTATGGGATTTAATCGCAGATAAAACAATAAGTTTTTAATCCCTTAAACAGTTGGATCTGGCTGTCTGCCGGTCGATCGGCCGATCGACCGAGGTACAAGTCGGTCGACCAGTCTGGTCAACAGATGTGCACGAATGTGCACGGCCATTGGGCTGGAGGGCCGGAGGGCCAGTCGATCGGGCCGGTCGACCGGGTCGGTTGATTGGTAGTGAAAAGTGCATTTTTATCATTATATTTACCATCACATTTTCATATTTTTTCCTATAATTCTGCACATTTACTTATATTTTATGATTTATTGTGTGCAGGCCTCGAAATATTAAAATAAAGAAATAAAGCTTAAAAAGAAGCCAAAAGCCCATATTCAAGCCCAATGTAGAAGTTGCAAATATCAATTGCCAAAATTACAAATACTAAGGGCAAAAGTTGCAAATACAAAGAAGAGGGAAGGATAGACTTTTATTCAACCCTAAACACTTGTAGGATGAGGATAAAAGCCAAAGAAGAGAGTGCAAAGATAAGGAAATTCGTGGATAAAAGATTTGGGATCTAGTAACTTGCTTCCCAAGTTATATCCAAATTCAAAGATAAAGAGCCAGGATCAAACTTCCAGAAGCAAACGCCCAGATGGACGGACCAGGAGAGGCCACGCGCCAAAGCGCGCGGCCAACCGACGCCCCTTGGCCGCGGAAACGCGGCTCAAGCCGCGTTTCCGCGGTAATCTGGACGAGTCTGGGGATCAGCTTTCGTGGGAGAGTTGTATTTGAACTCTACCTCCTTCTGCACCTATAAATACCCCTGCAGAGCAACCGTAAAGGGCGTACAGAAAATACAGAGCAAATTCTAGGATTTCTTAGGCTAACTTGTAGTTTAGGTTAGATTTTATTTTCATTTTTCTTTTGTAAATTTTGTAACTGAGAGTGGAGGAAGCTTTCATGGAGGAAGGAGTCCATGCTTGTACTGAGGTGACAGCGGTGTGAGCCTACTTTTCTTCCATTGTTAATGAAATTCACTTGAGGTTTGTTTGTGTTCTTTTATTTATTCTTGTGTTCTTTTATTCTTATTTATTTATGTTCTTCTATCCTTGTTCTATTCTTCTATTTTTTTCTAATGTCTTGTGAACCATGAGACCCAATTGCGTTGAGACTGCCTAGCCGAAGAAGAGCCCTTGATGGCCTATGGAGATGAACAAACCTTCATTAGTTTGTCTTTTATTTTTGTAGTGTAGATTAAGAAGGTGGACGATCCTATACGCCATACTTGTACGCCTTCCAAGACAAGGTAAGTCATCGCACGGATCAAAGGTAAGCAAGGTAGAAGAGGTATGTATGTATAGTTTTCTTTCTTTCTAATTCTAGTTTAGATCTCCATCTCTCTCAAATGTACTTTTCACCTTCTCATTGAAAATATCATATACCATTGTAAATAATAAAAGAAAATAATTTTTAGAGATTCTTACTTAAACGCTTCCATCGCTAGTCCCTCCCTGAGGATCACGACCCGCATAGCCACTGCTACCGCGGATTCGAATTGAGAACCTTGCACAACTTGTTCTAAATCTAATATTATTTATTTTGTGTGCAGGTAAAATCTCAATCAAAATATTGGCGCCGTTGCCGGGGAGGGACGGTAAGTTTTTCTCTAAATAAAAATATTAACTAATTCTTTTATTCTTTTTGTTTGCAGGTTTGGAGAACAGGAAAAATAACAGCAGAAGTGGACATATAGCAACTATGTGCCTCTACCCTCGAAGGCAGAGCATCAGAGCCTACTATAGTGCCGCGGATCCGCGGCAATAGCCACGGAAACGCGGCCTTAGAAGTGAACTACTAACTGCAATTTCTGCAGATTGCTAAAAATTGCAAGATTTGTTTTCTGCTCTGTTCCAATTTGTTCTGTGATAAACCTGTACACTGCTAATTAACCAACAGTAAAATATTTGTTGATAAAGATAAAAAATTGATTAGACGTTCGCATATTAGGCACGTGTCTTTTTAATTCCTTTATTTTACTGTTGAAGAGTGCTGGAGCAAGGTACGTTCGCATGGCATGTAGAATAGGACTCATCTCTTGGTTGATGCTTTGAGTGAATCTTATTTACATATTTTGTACACTTGCACAAATTTATTCTAAGGGCACAACCCATTAACAAGATAAGGTGGGGATTTCATCACCCTTCCTTAGCCCAAAAATCATATCCCAAGCACTCACTAACCCAAGCCTAACTTAAAATTAGTAGACGTTGGCCTTAGGGACATCTCGGACTCAATTAGGAGATTATCCTAAGGGGGAACAGTGCTAGAAGTTGACTCCTACCAAATCAGTGTCTAGGAAGGGGATTGAGGGCCAAAAGCCCGAAGATTGGTGGTTATTTAATTAAGGAACGTCTTTGACGGAAAACCTCCCACCACTCTTACCCTGACCTGGCTGATTAACTTGTGGTCAAAGTCTGCACCCTACCTCCTGTGGACAGTCTAACCAGTTAGGAGTCGTCTAGGTCATAGGTCTACCCTAACTTAGGTTAGAATTTTTTTTCCTTTTTTGTTTGTTTGTTTTTTTTTTATTTGTTTGTGTTGGTGTGATATGGCATATAATAATAATTTTTCCAATTTTAATCCATATTACACACCAAACTCTTTTTCGGATATTACCAACCCGGCATATCCTAACTTTGACCAATCTAGTGTGCCGGAATGGTCTTATCCGAATGACTATACCCATGCCCCTATCTTATGACCATAATTTTCATACGAAACAACTCTTCACAGAGTTCATGGGATTTCGCTTCCCCCGAGTCCAATTTTCAACCGACTTGTCCTCCGTCTCTACCTTGTCCACAATATTCCCAAGATTCATACTCAGATCCACCCATTCAGAATAGAAAACCTTCTATCTGGGAAATGATGAGTATGTACTGTAGGATCTATAATCAAAGCAACACAAACACTAGAGGGGGGGTGAATAGTGTTTATAAAAATTTAAACAAACTACTTGCAGGAATTAAAATAATCACAAGATAAACACAGAAAATACAAACGCAAACACACGAGAGTTATCCTAGTTCGGTCCTTGTGACCTACATCCAGTCCCCAAGCAAAATGCTTGAGATTTTCCTTTCTTGACTTGTGTACACCCACAACCAATGCCTTGTACACCACTTGACAAACGCCCTTTGCCAAATGTGCACAACTCCTCTTTACACCAAAGAGAACACGCCTTGTACAACTTTCTTCTACTCCCAAGAAGACGCCTTGTACAAAATCTTCTTTGAATGAATACAATGATTTTCCTATAGCCTTGATACTGAATGTGTAGTGGACAAGGTACAGTATAGGAAAGATGAACTTCAGAGAACTTCACTAATGGAATGTCTTTTGGTAAAGAACAGAAGTTGGAAATCAGTTTTTCAGGTTTTCTGGAATTTTTCTTTGGAAAACTGATGGAAAGACTTGGTAATTGGCCTTTGGAATAACTTCCCTATTTATAGCTGAAGAATAGGGTTAGTTAGGGTAGTTATAGGACCAATTCAGATAATTTAAATGTTGGAAAACGTTGCCAAAAGGATCAGAAAAGAGAAACTGTCCAACAGTCAGAAACTGCCTATAGTCGACTAGGATTCTGAGTTAGTCGACTAGACTAGGCAAAAATTCAACTATTAGTCGACTAGATTTAGCAATTAGTCGACTAGGTATCTGTCTGTTGGCAAAACAGGTTTCTGGATAACTGAATATAGTCGACTAAATAGTATTGTTGGTCGACTATAAAATGTGTTAGTCGACTTGGGAAATGGTGTAGTCGACTAAGTTTCATTTCAGACAGAAACAGAGAGTTGGGAAAATTTTGTATATGATATTAGTCGACTTGGAAAATGGGGTAGTCGACTAGGGTATCTGTTAGTCAACTAGGTATATAAGTCAAGTCGACTAATAGTCATGTCAGGGTCCAAACAGAGAGTTAGGAAATTTGGTTTGGAATGGTCTAGTCGACTAGGGCTTTTTGGCAAGTCGACTAAGTATGGGTAGTCGACTATATCAAAGGGTCAAGTCGACTTGGAAAGGATTTTTTGTGTAAGTGATCAAGGCTTTTCATATATATCTAAAGGTACACAAAAACTTCCAAAAACACCCATAATCTTCAATTGGCTTCAACTGAGGTAGAGCAATCATCATGAGGTAGAAATACTTGTCCATCATCAAAATCTTGCAACATGATAGGCTTCAACTTGGTAGGCTTCAACATTCTCCCCCTTTTTGATGATGACAACTTATGTTTATGATAGCTCCCCCTGCAACAAAACTCCCCTGCAGTAACTAGGTTAAAACAAATATATTTGCCCCTGCAGAAAGTGTTAAGTTGCACCTGCATGGTCATATGTCAATATCCATAACATATATGTCAATGTTGTTTGACTATGTCACAAAGTTGCAATACATGCAGAATTTTCAGAATATGTATGTAACAGGTACACATAGCACAGTATATGAAACAGAACACAGATAGGATTTAAAACTAACACATAACACAAAGTTACATAATACAGAACACAAAGTTTAACACAGAACACAAAGTTCTCCCCCTTTGTCATTAACAAAAAGCAGAAAACATACATTGTGCTAAATAAAAACTGACATAGTTTTTTTTTCCCCAAGCAAAATGCTTGAGATTTTCCTTTCTTGACTTGTGTACACCCACAACCAATGCCTTGTACACCACTTGACAAACGCCCTTTGCCAAATGTGCACAACTCCTCTTTACACCAAAGAGAACACGCCTTGTACAACTTTCTTCTACTCCCAAGAAGACGCCTTGTACAAAATCTTCTTTGAATGAATACAATGATTTTCCTATAGCCTTGATACTGAATGTGTAGTGGACAAGGTACAGTATAGGAAAGATGAACTTCAGAGAACTTCACTAATGGAATGTCTTTTGGTGAAGAACAGAAGTTGAAAATCAGTTTTTCAGGTTTTCTGGAATTTTTCTTTGGAAAACTGATGGAAAGACTTGGTAATTGGCCTTTGGAATAACTTCCCTATTTATAGCTGAAGACTAGGGTTAGTTAGGGTAGTTATAAGACCAATTCAGATAATTTAAACGTTGGAAAACGTTGCCAAAAGGATCAGAAAAGAGAAACTGTCCAACAGTTAGAAACTGCCTATAGTCGACTAGGATTCTGAGTTAGTCGACTAGACTAGGCAAAAATTCAACTATTAGTCGACTAGATTTAGCAATTAGTCGACTAGGTATCTGTCTGTTGGCAAAACAGATTTCTGGATAACTGAATATAGTCGACTAAATAGTATTGTTGGTCGACTATAAAATGTGTTAGTCGACTTGGGAAATGGTGTAGTCGACTAAGTTTCATTTCAGACAGAAACAGAGAGTTGGGAAAATTTTGTATATGATATTAGTCGACTTGGAAAATGGGGTAGTCGACTAGGGTATCTGTTAGTCGACTAGGTATATAAGTCAAGTCGACTAATAGTCATGTCAGGGTCCAAACAGAGAGTTAGGAAATTTGGTTTGGAATGGTCTAGTCGACTAGGGCTTTTTGGCAAGTCGACTAAGTATGGGTAGTCGACTATATCAAAGGGTCAAGTCGACTTGGAAAGGATTTTTTGTGTAAGTGATCAAGGCTTTTCATATATATCTAAAGGTACACAAAAACTTCCAAAAACACCCATAATCTTCAATTGGCTTCAACTGAGGTAGAGCAATCATCATGAGGTAGAAATACTTGTCCATCATCAAAATCTTGCAACATGATAGGCTTCAACTTGGTAGGCTTCAACATGCACGAGTCCAAGTAACAACCACCATCAATCTTAGACATGATGATGCGTGAGTCCACCGACTCACAACTTTATCACGATTACACTTCCTCTTTCCAAGTCCAATCACAAAAGAGGCTTGAAGCCATGACTCAGGCTAGATTAGCTCGTGAGCATGAACTAGATATGATGGTTCAATCTTTGCGTTCTCACCGTCCGGCCAATTCTGATATCGCTGACCACTCTCTTAGAGCCGACGAACCAAGTTGCTTTGGACAACAAGATTCTACTTCAGTGCCATCATTTGAACTTCCCGAAACTCCAATTTTTGATAGTTTGGAAAGTTCTTCCTTTCCTGAAATAGAACTTGAGCATGAATATGATCATGATCTCCCACATGATGATTCAATTTTACTTCCTGATTCAATAATGACTCCGGTGTCTCCACCTGATTTCACTTTTCCCAAGTCAACATTGGATCCTGTGCCAATCCATCATGAAATTGAATCACCCATTTTTGATGATCATATTGAACTTGACCAATTGTGCAATTTTGAAAGTCCCATGGATAAATTGGCAAGTTCTCATTTTTATGATATTGACCTGAATGAGATATGTGACCTAGATTCTCAAATCTGTGATCAAGTTCAAATTCTCGAATCATTGTTGACTCCTGTTTTGTTACCCGACTTAGGTAATATTTTAGAGTCAGTTTTGGTTCCCACACCTATCATTCCTGAACTTGAAACACCAATATTGAGTCACATTCCATTATGGGAAGAATATTGTGGACTTGAGCTTCAACTTATTGATTTGGACCCACTTCCTGAACCTAGCCTGACTCCTGAACCATTACTTGATTTAAGTTTCTTTCCTGAGTCGGTATTCGTTCCCGTACTTCCCACGTCCAAGTCAATAATTCCATCTTTTCATACTCCATTTTGGGACAAGGAGGTTGACACAATTGGCTCTGAAATTTATTATGAAATTTGGAAATTTGATGGGGTAGAAATTTTAAAAAATAATTATACATATTTTTTAGTGGGTTATATAAGAAAAATTTCTGGTGGGTTTCACCAAATATTATGTTATCTTGATTGGGTAGCAACGCTTGGCCCAATTAGACCACCACCGGAACCATCACCTTAAGGTAACTTCTGCCTTCCCTTGTTCTTTTTCATGCATATATGCATTCATTCATACATTGAGGATAATGCATGAGATAAGTGTGGGGGTGGGCTTTACTAACATACTAATATAGTTAGAAACTAACAAAAATTTGCTAATAAAAAAAATTCTAAAAAAAAATAATAATAATAATAATAAGGACAATATTTTGACTTATCTTTTGAAAGAAATCTAAGTTAGTTTTAAGGATTAGGAAAATCATGATTAGGATTTCTAAAAACTTGGTCAAAATAAATAAATTGTTTAAATTTTAGGTATAGGAGGAGAAATTGAATAATTAATTAGTCTTGATTTTTACCTTAATGAAATATTGCATATATAATTCATATCTATATATTATAAGATGAATACCTATTATATATATATATATATATATATATATATAAATTACTAATTAAGCTGGATACATGTGCCTCAAGAAGCATAAGTATTCATGCCTAAAGGTGAGTAAATAAAATAAAGTCCTTAGTTTTGGGGCCTAGTTCACTCGAATTTGAGTCCGAGGGGTGTTTTCTCACCTGGTGCCCTAAAGCCGACCGGTTTGGGAGCCACCGACTTTAAGTTCGCTACATGGGTGGATTAGAAAGCCTAAGAAAATTGAGAAATATTATACATGTATTAACACATCTATTAGTCAATTAGTTAGGTATGAGGGCCTCAAGAAGCCTTGATACTTACACAAAAGAAAATTAGATGAGTTATACATGCCAAAAAAAAATTTATATTAACACATCTATTAGTCAATTAGTTAGGTATGAGGGCCTCAAGAAGCCTTGATACTTACACGAAAGAAAATTAGATGAAGTTATAAAAATAATAAAGAGGCATGAGAGTCAAGTTAAGGAATTCCTAGCAAAATTCACAAGGATGCATATGACTTAGGGTAACGAAAAAGACTATACAAACATTCAATTTTGACCCTTACCTAAAAAGGAAAACAATTTACTACATAAAGACTAAGTTTAAGAATGAATAAAAATGATAATCCTAAAACTTATAGATTACTTAGTCTTTTCAAAAGTATTTCAAATATTTCCTTTTTATGAATTTTGTGGGTGTAATCCGCTGAAAACCCTCACGAGACAACACTCGTCCTCTAGGGTAACCTAGGGGTTTAACGGCTTGTTGCACATGCTAAGTGCAACTGTGATTCCTACGAAAGTGAGTTAAGTTAGATTAATTTTTCTTTTTCTCTTTGATTTTTACTCGAGGACGAGCAAAAAGATAAGTGTGGGGGTGTGATTGGTAGTGAAAAGTGCATTTTTATCATTATATTTATCATCATATTTTCATATTTTTTCCTATAATTCTGCACATTTGCTAATATTTTATGATTTATTGTGTGCAGGCCTCGAAATATTAAAATAAAGAAATAAAGCTTAAAAAGAAGCCCAAAAGCCCATATTCAAGCCCAATGTAAAAGTTGCAAATATCAATTGCCAAAATTGCAAATACTAAGGGCAAAAGTTGCAAATACAAAGAAGAGGGAAGGATAGACTTCTATTCAACTCTAAACACTTGCAGGATGAGGATAAAAGCCAAAGAAGAGAGTGCAAAGATAAGAAAATTCGTGGATAAAAGATTTGGGATCTAGTAACTTGCTTCCCAAGTTATATCCAAATCCAAAGATAAAGAGGCAGGATCAAACTTCCAAAAGCAAACGCCCAGATGGACGGACCAGGAGAGGCCACGCGCCAAAGCGCGCGGCCAACCGACGCCCCTTGGCCGCAGAAATACGGCTCAAGCCGCGTTTCCGCGGCAATCTGGACGAGTCTGGGGATCAGCTTTCGTGAGAGAGTTGTATTTGGACTCTACCTCCTTCTGCACTTATAAATAACCCCTGCAGAGCAACCGTAAAGGGCGTACAGAAAATACAGAGCAAATTCTATGGTTTCTTAGGCTAACTTGTAGTTTAGGTTAGATTTTATTTTCGTTTTTCTTTTGTAAATTTTGTAACTGAGAGTGGAGGAAGGAGTCCATGCTTGTACTGAGGTGACAGCGGTGTAAGCCTACTTTTCTTCCATTATTAATGAAATTCACTTGAGGTTTGTTTGTGTTCTTTTATTTATTCTTGTGTTCTTTTATTCTTGTTTATTTATGTTCTTCTATCCTTGTTTTATTCTTCTATTTTTTTTCTAATGTCTTGTGAACCATGAGACCCAATTGCGTTGAGACTGCCTAGCCGAAGAAGAGCCCTTGATGGCCTATGGAGATGAACAAACCTTCGTTAGTTTGTCTTTTATTTTCGTAGTGTAGATTAAGAAGGTGGACGATCCTATACGCCATACTTGTACGCCTTCCAAGACAAGGTAAGTCATCGCACGGATCAAAGATAAGCAAGGTAGAAGAGGTATGTATGTATAGTTTTCTTTCTTTCTAATTCTAGTTTAGATCTCCATCTCTCTCAAATTTACTTTTCACCTTCTCATTGTAAATATCATATACCATTGTAAATAATAAAAGAAAATAATTTTTAGAGAATCTTACTTAAACGCTTCCATCGCTAGTCCCTCCCTGAGGATCACGACCCGCATAGCCACTGCTACCGCGGATTCGAATTGAGAACCTTGCACAACTTGTTCTAAATCTAATATTATTTATTTTGTGTGCAGGTAAAATCTCAATCAAAACATCGGTCGACCGCCAGAGAGCTCTGCTCTCTTGTTCTGGCCCCGGTCGACCGGGCGGTCGACCGGAAGAGAGCAGCTGCTCTCTGTATCCAGGTCCGGTCGACCGAGGCACAACGGTCATAAAAATGACCGTTGACCTTTCGACCGGGCAGTCGACCGGAAGGGCAATTCTGCCCTTTCCTGCTGCCAACAGGCAGATTTTTTTGGAGAGTTATAAATAGCCCCCTCCTTAGCTGATTTCACCATGATTTGAGAAGAGAATTTTTTCCATCTTTCAAGAGTTTTTCAACAAGAGTTTTTGTGGTTAAAAGATTTATTTTTATTTGTTTTTAAAGTGTTAGAAAATTCAACGAAAAGAGAGTCTTTTGAAATTTAGTTTTTGATCTTAATTTCAATATCTAATTGGTGATTTTCCCAAGTGGTTTTCTTTGTTTCAAACACTTTATTTTCTCACACTTGAGCTATCATATCTATTCTATCTATAGGATCTTATTTTGTGAGGAAAATTGGTTTGTGATTTAGTGAGACCACCAAGAGTTGTAAACCTTCTTTTATTTGAATCCCTCTTGTGTAGAGGTTGTGTTGGTATCCCTCTAAATGTAGAGGTGATTGTAGTTGGAGTGTTGGCTTTGAACCTTATCCCTCTAGTGTGAGGTGATTGTTGTTTGGCTAAGTGCCCATCCCTCTAAGTGTAGAGGTGATTGTTGTTGAGTCTTGCCTCTTGTATAGAGGTTGTGTTTGTTGGAGAGAGGAGTTGTGTTCTCCTAGTTGTATTTACTCAAATTCTCAGTGGAGGTTCCCTGTGTGGGAAGTCCTGTGTGGACGATTTAGTGAAAATCCTTCTGTGTGAAGGCGAGGACGTAGAGCAGTGGCTCAAACCTCGAAACATATCTTGATGTTTGCATTTGATTCACTATCTCTAAACTCTCTCTCACTTATATTGTGCCTTGCATTATTTTATATTGTTCATTTCATACTTATATGCTTGGTAGTGTTTGTGTGCCTCACTTGCGTTGAACCAAGAGAGCTTTACATAGCACCTCAACTCTTATTTAGAGGAATTTAGAGGAGATAGTCCAGAGCCCTTCACCAGGAATTCAGCTACACTCTTTGGTTACACTAAGTGTGATTGCAATTTGTTTTTAATTTCATATTTTTTGTCATTAGATTAGCCATACACCTATTCACCCCCCTCTAGGTGTACTTTCAATTGGTATCAGAGCCTACGCTCCTGATATTAGGTTTAATCACCTAGAAGTGAGATCTTGGTTAGCTAATCTAGTTTTGTATTTGCACACTTATTTGTTTACACACACTCATGGATTACCTTGCTCCTCCCATGTTTGATGTTTTGAACATCGATATGTGGAAGCATAAGATGAGTATGTATCTCAAGACCCTAGGAATACATGTTTACCTTGCCGCTACCAAAAAAATCTTATCTTGGTAATAGCAAGCATATAGAGGCCAATGCACAAGCCCTTAAGGCACTTAGATTTACTCTAAACAAAGAATATTTGTTTATGATTTTTCATTGTGATTCCACCTTTGCAGTGTGGAACACCTTGACCTCTCCAAAGCTTCAAACGTCAAATATTGTGGAGGAGAAATCTAGTGGAGATGAGTTCGACCAACCTTGCTACATGGTCCAAGGGAAAGACTCCCTTGAGGTAAATTCAGAAACTCAATTAGATGATAGTGCTAGTTCTTCCAGTGATAATTATGTTTATGCTGATGCATTAAATGAAGAACTATCTGTTATTTTTGAAAACCTATTACAAAAATACCAACTCTTGAAAAAGAAAACTTTTAAAATGAAAGAAAAAAAATAAGAATTTATTTTCAAAACTTAACATGACTTTGCAAGAAAGGGATGAGATTTCAAATGAAAGTGACTCATTGAAATCCCAACTTGATCTTGTCTTAAATGAAAACAAAATCTTAAAAAGAAAAAATGATTGTGATGATATTTTGAAGAAAAATGAAGTTCTATCTTCAAAACTTGATTTTGTTTTAAAAGAGAATGAATCTTTGAAAAATAAAATTGTTTTAATTTTAAAGAAATTGGATTTGATTTCTAAGAAAAATATTTCCTTGAAAAATAATTTAGACACTCATGTTTGTCATGCTTCATCATCTAGTATACCTATTGCATACTCCACCTCTTCTACTATTATTGAAAATGATATATATATGTTAAAGAAGAGTGTTGATTGTTTGGACTCCACTTTGAGCCAATGTGTCATGAACCACACACGGTTGGAATCCATGTTTCGAAAGAAACAAGTTTCACATATGCATGCACACCATACATGGCATACACATCCTTCTCATGTTCATACACATAACACCATGTATGCTCTTGTGTACACATGTACATATTGTGGACGTAAGGGCCACCTTGCAAAGTTTTGTTATGATTGAGTACATAATGTAAATTTTGCAAATAAGTTTATTTGGGTTAGGAAAGATACTAACCCCCATGGACCCAATAAGGTATGGGTACCAAAAGCCACTCCTATTTTATTTGATGTAGGTGTGGACTCTCGCTTGACGTGAGGGCATTGGTGCCTTGAGGTGAATGCGTTCCGAGCTATATGGTGACACTTTTGAATTCATCACTTTCAAGGGGAGTTTGGTGGGAGAACCACCATGATTTGGAGATATAGAGATGAGCCCTCTTAGTTTTTGTAACTATCTTACTCTAATTTAGCTTACATGCTTTCATATTATTAACTTTTAGCATGTTTTGATTTTCATGTTTTTTATGTTCATTATGGTTAAATGCAATGTTAATTAGACTTGAGATTACATGATTAGTATTTGAGATACACCCATATTTATATGGACTATTACTTTTGTATTCTCACTTTAGTTTAACTATTGTGTATATCCTTATTCTAAGACATATGCATTTATATAATGATCATATTAGTTTATATTTCGTTCTATGCTTCATGTTTTGATTACATGTTTAGATGCAACTTTCATTAAAACATATGTATATACTTGTACAACTAATGAGTCACATTTAATTTTTAATGTTTGCTTAATTGCTCATTTGTATCTATTATATGTACTAGTATAGTCTAGTTTTGATGATTCGTGTATTTTCAATTGTATTCCCCATTTTTGGACATGTTTTAAATAAAAATGTATTTAGCTTCATGTATATGGTAATTTTATTAAAACTATTGGATATACATGTATACCCTTGAGTCACTTGCCTTCATGCAAATTCTATTATAGACTCAATGGTGTTTGGGATATGTATGTATACTTCTAGTTAACAAAATATACATATACCTTGAAGCATATTTAGTTTTGATGATTTTCATTATAAAGGAATTTCATTAAGCTTGAGTGCCCTATTTCCATGATTTCGTTGATTACATGACTTTTTACACTTTATGTTTGATGTTTACTCATGATTTGTTTCCATGAGATTATATGAGCTTTATTGCTAATTGAGTGTTGATGATTGTGTGATTTTCATATTTTTATGGATATATTCTTATTTTATTCCTTACTTGAAGGATTTTGTACTAGTTCTCAAGATTATCATAAAACTAGTTGCGTATTTATTCATTTTGGAAGAGTTTTCAATCATGTTAAAATATTTTCAAATCCTACTTTTGAAAACCCCTTCCTCCAAAGAGCGGATGGATAGGCGATCATGCCTTATATACTCAAATTGAAAATCTTTTTAACATGTGCATGAAAGGGAGGTAGCATGAGTTATATATTTGATCCCAATTGTATTTTTAATTGGTATCTCAATTGATATTTTTATGTTTGTATACTCATATTTTTTCTATATATGTATGCTTCAAACTTCAGATAGTATCAATTTCGATTGGTATTTACATACATATATATAAATATGATTTGATTGTGCTTACAATATCTTTATATCTTAAAGCACAAATTATATTTATGCTAAGCTTGATTTACTCCTTAATATCAATTTATTTTCAATTGGTATCTTATATAAGGTTATGCATTATTTTTATTGGTATTTCATAAAGGGGGAGAAAATTCATGTTTTATCTTTCAATTGGTATCTTTCAATCAATTTTATTTTCAATTGATATCTTACTCTCATTCTTTATAATGAAAAATACTTTATTTTGGTATATGCTAACATTTTCAATATTGGTATCATATTTCATTTTAAATTGGTATCTGATATGAGTTATGTTTACCTAAAATAATTTGGTTTTTACTTTCAATTGATATCAAGATTTCCAATATATATTTCAATTGGTATCAAAACATACAATGTTTCATTTTATATTGATATCAAGATTTATAAGACATTTTAAATTGACATCAAGATATTTTCAATTGGTATCTTACTTTCAATTGTATCTTAAACATATTTTATTTATTTTCAATTGGTATCATAAATTGGTATCATAATGTTTCGATGTATACTTTTATCATAAATTGATATATTTTTCAATTGGTATAATAATGTTTTGATATGTATTGCTTATATGTAAGGGAAGCTTAACATCTTCTCTATATATAGATTCATGTCGAATGTATCTCATATTGAGGAGCTTGACCTCTCTTTGGTATGTAGTACACGTGTGCAGAGGGAGCTTTACATCTTCTTTTATACATTGTATATTATGCATTATGTGATTAGGGTTTAGTCATCTCTGTTTCATGTAATGCATGTATGCAGGGGGAGTTTACTTTACGTCTCTCCTCTTCATGAATGTATATCGCATATACATTCTTCTTGTTTGATTTAACAAAAAAGGAGACAATTTTTTTGCGTTTATTTATGCCCCTTTGTTGATGATTTGACAAAAAGGGAGAGAGAAATTTAGAAGTTTTATAGATGCATGTTTATGCATGATTTCCTTGTTTTAAACAAAAAGGGAGAAAAGAATTTTGAGAGTTTTAATATGCATGTTGATGACATTTATATGCATGTTTATTATTTTTTTCAATTGGTACCAAAGCATATATGTTTTGTTTTCAATTGGTGTCAAAGCATATATGTTTATATGTGTTATTTTTTTTATGCATACATTGAATATCTTTATAGTTTATTGCTATGCATGAGTTAAGGGAGAGCTTCTATGAAGCTTAACTTTAATCCATGCATATATTACTCCATGAGTTTTGTCATCATCAAAAAAGGGGAGACTGTTAGCCCAGAAGCCCATCACTCTATTTTTGATGATAATTAACTCATGTAGTTATAGTTTACTTGATATTTAGTTTTAGATATCTGATCAAGATATTAGTAGGTGATTAGCTTCAACAAAGAAATTTTGGAGCTTTCACGTGTTGATTCAAGAGCTCGAGCATCAAGATCGCATCTAGTACTCGGTTGGAGTCAAGCTCGTTGGATCGCGTTTGGATCGAGTCGACTTGGAGACAAGAAAACCTCGGTTTGTATTTAGTATGTTTAGATCATTGTAAAAATTAGATAGTGTTGATATGCTCAAGTTCACATACACACACAAGTTTATTGGTTTTTGTTTCGGTCTAAATGGTTTTTGTTTTCATGTCAAAAATATAGATATATATATCTTATATGTATATTGGATTCTATCCATATACAATATGCTTCAAAGTAGTTTCAATATCATATTTTTGTTTCTAGACAAGTTTTGGAGAAAACGGTTTTCTATTTCAAAAATCTAAGTTTTGAAAAATACCAATTTTTGTTTAAAGCCTAATTTCAATATCACAAAAATAGTTCAAATGGTTTGTAAAATGTGTTGAATTTTTAGTCACACATATTTGTATATCAAAGATCTTAAAAGAACTTAATTTTATAAAATTTATGTAATTTTATGGGATTTAATCGAAGATAAAAAGACAAGTTTTTAATCCCTTAAACAGTTGGACCTAGCTGTCTGCTGATGACCGGTCGGTCAACCGAGGCAGAAGTCGGTCGACCGGTCTGATCGACCGATGTGCATGAACATGCACGGCCATTGGGCTGGAGGGTCGGTCGACCGCCAGAGAGCTCTGCTATCTAGTTCTGGCCCCGGTCGACCGGAAGAGAGCAGCTGCTCTCTGTATCTAGATTCGGTTGACCAGGCGGTCGACCGGAGGCACAACAGTCATAAAAATGACCGTTGGCCAGTTGACCGGAAGGGCAATTCTGCCCTTTTCTTGCTGCCAACAGGCAGATTTTTTGGAGGGTTATAAATAGCCCCCTCCTTAGCTGATTTCACCAAGATTTGAAAAGAGAAATTTTTCCATCTTTCAAGAGTTTTTCAGCAAGAGTTTTTGTGGTTAAAAGATATATTTTATTTGTTTTTAAAGCATTGAAAAATTCAAAGAAAAGAGAGTATTTTTGGATTTGGTTTTTGATCTTAATTTCAATATCTAGTTGGTGATTTCCCAAGTGGTTTTCTTTATTTCAAACAATTTATTTTCTGATACTTGAGCTATCATATCTATCCTATCTATAGGATCTTATTTTGTGAGGAAAATTGGTTTGTGGCTTGGTGAGACCACCAAGAGTTGTAAACCTTCTTTTATTTGAGTCCCTCTTGTGTAGAGGTAAGTGTGGAGGTTGTGTTGGTATCCCTCTATGTGTAGAGGTGATTATGATTGGAGTGTTGGCTTTCAGCGTTATCGCTCTAGTGTGAGGTGATTGTTGTTTGGCTAAAGTGCTCATCCCTCTAAGTTAGAGGTGATTGTTGTTGAGCCTTGTCTCTTTTATAGAGGTTGTGTTTATTGGAGAGAGGAGTTGTGTACTCCTAGTTGTATTTACCCAAATCCTCAGTGGAGATTTCCTATGTGGGAAGTCTTGTGTGAACGATTTAGTGAAAATTCTTCTGTCTGAAGGCGGGGATGTAGAGCAATGACTCGAACCTCGAAACATATCTTGGTGTTTGCGTTTGATCCACTATCTCTAAACTCTCTCTCACTTAATTGTGCCTTGTATTATTTCATATTGTTCATATCATACTTATATGCTTGGTATTGTTTGTGTGCCTCACTTGTGTTGAACCAAGAGAGCTTTACATAGCACCTCAACTCTTATTAGAGGAATTTAGAGAAGATAGTCCAGAGCCCTTCATCAGGAATTCGGCTACACTCTTTGCAATTTATTTTTAACTTTGTATCATTTGTCATTAGATTAGCCATACACCTATTCACCCCCTAGGTGTACTTTCGATCCCAACTCGACGTATATGGTTGGTTCATGTTGTACATAGCCGGGTTGGAGTTATTCGAGTCAAATGAGCTCGGGGTGAAATATGGATTCATATTATGATTGAAAGAATTATTGTTGTTAAAATCCATTTCACAATATACAAAAAAGAAAATAAACAAACAAACAAATAAAGAAAGAAAAAGAGAAAGCAAAACAAACCTATGCTAGGGTTTGACTTAGACCTAAACGACTCCTAACTGGTTAGACCGTCCACGGGGGGTATATTGTCAGAATCTGACCATGAGTTAATCGCCAGGTAGGGGTAAGATCAGTGGGAGGTATTCGTGCCGGAGCAACGGGCCTAATTATGTCAAATCACTGTACTTCGAGGTTCTGTCTCTCAATCCCCAACCTTAAACACCGATTTGACAAGAGTCAACTTCTAACAACTTTCTCCTTAGGTAAATCTCTTAAATGAGTCCGAGATGTCCCTAAGGGCCAACGTCTAGCAAATTTTATTTAGGTGTTGTGTGAGTGAAGAGGTGATTTTTGGGTTAAGGAAGGGTAATGACTTCCCCACCTTATGTTGTAATGGGTTTTGTCCTTAAGTTCAATTCGTGCAAGTGTGCAATATAGATAAGAATGAACATACAAAGGAGTAAATCACTTGTCCTAACTATATGCTATACAATATGTACACCTCCGTCAAGATCAAAACAATAGAAGAATAAAATACAGTATATTGGAATAAAAATCGACACGTGCCTAGATGCAAATGTCTAAACCGTTTTAAAATACCGTATTTCACAGGTAATATAAATAAAAACTAGCAGCAGAATATAAGAATATATACGAATTTATCCAACCACACAAAAGCATGTGTGGACTTCTACAATGCTAAAAATTTAACCTGCACACCAAAAAATAAAGAAGAAAAGTTAACAAAAGCGTGAAACCAAATCGTTCCCATTCCCGACAACGGCGCCAAAATTTAATCGGGAGAAAACCGTGCACGAAAAGTGTTTGTTTTAAAATCAATAGTTAAAAGTGTGTGCTTTAGCTTACTCGATACTTCCGTTATAGCATAGAGGCTAAAACGAGTCGAATCCACAGGGATGAGAGCGATAGAAGTTTTACCGAAATGTTCACGTGTATGTTAAAAGTTCTTCAATGTTTGAAAGAATGAAAAGAAAAAATATAGAATGAAAAGAGAAGTACGGTGAAACACAAAGAAGTGGGAAACATAGAAAAGAATATATTTGTGATTTTTTAGTATTTCTAAAACAAAGTGAAAAAGAAAGAAAACTCATGCCTACTAACTACTAATAGCTCCACTAATCATACTAACATTTTAGTGATAGTTGCCTCACATGTATCATTGGTCATCACTAGTCCTTGGTTCAAGAGCGTTTCAAAGTATGACTCATACGATAACTTTCACATTCAAACTCAACAAAACAAGTGCAAGCTACACTTAAACCATCAAAACTAAACAAGAGCAAACATGGAGTAAAGTAATGTTAGCTTGTTAGAGACTTAGGATGTTAGAGTGTTAGATCCATCATCATGAGCCATCAATGGCTCTTGCAAGAGCAAGGCCAAGTAGAGGTTATTAGATTCATGTGGATTATCAAGTAAGAAGTTAGCAAGTTAGTGGTTAGTAGTTGTTGTCATGCGAGAAAATTAGCTAAAAATATAAAAGGAGTTAGGGAGAAGAAAACAAAGAGAGGTAAAAAGAGAACCTTTCCTAACTTGTCACCTTCTATTACAAGCACTCTTACTTTCCAACCATGTATCACTCTCTCCTATTACAAGATCTACAAGAAATGAAAAATATAAAGGAGGAAGAAGAAGAAGAACAAAACTAAACTATCCTAAACTATAAGGAAAAAACCCTAAAAACTAACCTAAAAACACTTCAAAACTCCTCTCTCCTGTGCTCTGAAAATCTCAGGGCTTTTATAGGCAAAATGGGGCACCAGAAGACCTGTACGGAGCCGCGCGTCGAATCTCGAGCGCAGCTCCACAAGATTGCCGCGAAAACGCGGCATTGGCTGCGTTTTCGCGACAATGCTTGGGAAGCGCACGCAGCGCCGCCTGCTGCGCGCTTCCCGGAGTCCCCCTGTCGGCTGTACGTGCTGGTTTTCGAATTTGGACCCCTGGTTTTGATGAAACAGCCCGCCAAAGTCAATGACTATATTTGTAGGCTTTTAATCACCAATTAAATAGTGATTTTGGGTCTTCTTCTTCATTTCATGTCATGAACTTAGAAACATATAAGAGCGGTATTATTAGCATAATTTAATATTAAATAAATGTGAAGATGTGGCATGAAATATGCAATTTTAGAGACTAATCAACTACCATCAAAGTTGGTCACTTTATCGTCCTACAAGTCATCATCAATTCAGTTTTTCACGATATCGCCAGATGCGTATGATCCCTTTCAAGTCTTTCAGACTAAGACATCTTATATGAAATAGGAATTTGTTGTCGTTCATAGCCATCGAAGCCATGCCCAACATGTAGTCCAACTTTTATGTTCGAGATATTTTGTGATATTGAATTTTTGTACTTGAGGACAACTTTTCTCCAACATGGTATTTGAGCAAGGAGAACAAAAATCTGAGTTGGATTTGGTTAGTAGTAGTACTTTCTTTTATTAGTTTTTCTTTTCTTTTTCTTTTTTATTTAGTTCTTTTATGATTGGGATATTTCTTTTAGGAGTTATGTTATAATTAGGAGAATGACACGAGTAGTTTATGTGACCTTTATCTATAAATACTTGTACAATTGTATTTGAAAACATAGAGCTATTGAAAACTTTTAAAAACTGTTTCTTTTAAATTTTTGTGTGTGAAGTATAAAGTGGGAGAAACAATTCTCCTAGGTGTGAAGCCTTAGATTAAAATATTTATATGCGATGTGTAGAGTGGGTGATTAATTCACCGGGGTGTGAGGCCCGGATTTTATCTTATCCTCAATTCTCTAAATCCTTAGATTAGTTCATCCTCAATCCCTTCACAAACTTTAGTGTTCCCCTCCGTCCTGAGTCAGACCTTGTTTCTGGAGTTTTGGACAACTGCCATGTTCGACTACTTCAATTCTATCTGGATAGTTTGTCAACTACTTGCATGTTTCAATTTTATCTTTTTTGAGCTGACAATTATGCAAGTTAGTTGCGCCAAAAACTTAGGAGAGAATTGTAGAGTGAGTGCCCTATAGCTGAGTTAATTTTAAAAAAAAAAAAGTCTTGTATGGACTTCAGAATAACTGTTATATGTGTCAATTTTTGTCTTTTAGCCAATTTCATTAGATGTGCTAAATTAAGACTATCAGCTGACTGTTAAGGTGCGTGCACGTGTGCTCGTGCGCCTATGTACGTACATGCACCAAGCATGCATGTTGTAACTTATGTGCACAAGGACATAGGTCGTATGTTGTTGATTAATTGGCTTGCATGTATTTAACAATTGGCAAGAGTTTGATTCCTGCATCTACTACTTTTTTCG
The DNA here is from genome assembly GCA_038442645.1 of Agave tequilana. Lineage (NCBI taxonomy): Eukaryota > Viridiplantae > Streptophyta > Magnoliopsida > Asparagales > Asparagaceae > Agave > Agave tequilana. The sequence goes on along the minus strand of JAVJIF010030738.1, from coordinate 144,417 downwards.
TAAAGAAAGAATTTTGTTATTCATAGAATAAGTGCATCTTAATGCAAGAATGTGAGCACAAAATAAAGTCAGATGGTGGTTAGTTAGGTTGCTTGTCAGTCAGCTCAAGTTCGAATCCTGCAAAAGTGGGAATCGTACCAATAACTTGACCTCACTCAATTTCCTCCTTTAATCAGAAAAGGATATGTATAATTTCAAGATAACTCTGATGTTTATAGATGTAAGCAAGATACTGTTTGGAGTCTTTCTAGTAGTTGAATACTGTTACATGGTTATCTAGTAAGCAAGCATACTGGACAAACTCTTTTGAAGGAACAATGTGTAGATGCAAGAATGTTATCTCAAACAAAAAGGCCTTGTATTTTCAATTGTTAACTGCTGTGGGTACCCCATTTGAATATCCACACTACAGCTAAGGTAGAAAATGGAGGGTCCTTTGCAACATTATATTAATAAATGATGAGCATTACTACTTGTTATTATGTTCATGTCATTTAACTCTTGGTGTGATGTGGATATTGATAATGCCAATTGTGGGAAGCTGTCATTCCATAACCAACTGGCATTTCATGCTGGTTCCTTTATTTAAATTGAAATTTTATATGCACTCGAGTGACTGGGATCTTGGACCTGGGATGCTAACCACTATTCTAGGTTTTGTCCTTGTTGGAGGTGGCAGACTCCATAATCTTTGAAGTGGAGTATTATTAGCCTTTGCACTGAAGCATGAAGGGTCCCATAGCATGTACTGTTGTTCTATTCACTACGCCATCAAACATTTTCATCAATGCATTATTATGCCCTACATTATAGTCAACTGATAAGTTCTTTTGCAGACATCATTTCAAATGGACTTGAATTTCTGTTTTGAGTTGCTTAAATTGAATCCAAAGTACCTTCAGGAGCAGGGCATGGTGGAGTTTCAAAGTAGTAAATCATTTTCCAATTGCTTTAAGGTATGGCCCAGAGACTGCTCTTCTCGCACTTGTGTCAGCTAGATTACCTGAAACTCGAGTAACTACAGTACCTTAAATATCTGAAATCATTGATTGCAACGTGAGATAATCTTGTAACTGGACAAGGATCACATTTTTTAATGGAACTAGCAAATTTACTCTCTAGGATTGACTTTGCAGCTCTCGAGTCTATGATTATCATAATTCTAGGTTCTTCCCTTGTGAGTTGATTAATTTGACTACCCTTTTGCTTCTCTTATTAATTTTTGGTCTTTGTCAGTGTCAATATATCTCAGTGCTGAAGTTTTTCTTAGTTGTGTTATAAGTCTGGGGCTTGAATTCTGCTCACACTATGAGTATTGCTTTTCCTGTCCTTGAAAAAGGAGAAAAAAGCAAGAAACAAAAAAAACCCTTCTAATTGAGTGTCTAGTGACAGGACATCAGAACATATCCAATTTTTATAAGGTAAAGTTGAGTTAGGAAGCTGAAGCCTTATATCTACATATAATAAAGCAGTATAGATATGATTATAGATAAAGATTAATGACAATAATTATAAAGAACATGAGAAGAAAGTGAAAAGAACCACACTTTGTCACCTCACTCGGCAGTTTGTCCTTCTTCTCCTTAATAAATAAATAAATAAAAAGACAATCTAATCCATCATCTGGGATTTTAAATGCTTATGTGATGACATAGAAAGAGGTAGAATAAACCTAAAAGGTACGAAGAAAAATGATTCAGAAAGTCACCCTAAAGGATCTCAAAACTTTTCAAGTCTATGAGACCTTTATTCTATCTGTGTCTCTCTCATATTGCTTCTAAAATGTCAAAACTGGCAGACATGTTCTGCTAAAAGCCCTGTATATATTATCAGAGCTGTAAAATGCATCCCACGCGTGCAACATTTGTATATTTTCCATTCAATGTACTACTCTGATTTGTTGTTTTTTCTGATTAAGACAATTCTTTTGTCCTGCAGTGACACATGGTTTGGGTTCTGTAGTTTGTGGCCAGTTTGAATCTCATAGAACCCAGCATGCACAAAGTATCTGCGCCTTCAGATAGGAAGAAATGGATCCGGGCATATTTGGCGGAGATTAAGTCCCTGCAAAACATAGGGCATCAAGTGCTTGGATGCAGGGAATTCTGACGGAATTTATAGTCTTCAACAATGTCATTCTTTCGGGTAATCAAAAATCCTAGAAAGATATTTGTCAAATTGGATATTCTTTCATGCACAAGAAACTGCTTGTTTTGTTGTAGAAAAAGGCCTTTGGTTTTTGTAGTCCAACCAGCAAAATCCCAAAACTACGAACAAAAACAAACTACATATATACACAAAAGAGCCTAAAGCAACATATTTCGTGGCATAATGGTTCAGGAAATACTCGGTTGATGCTGCCTTCTTAACATAATTTCTCTCCAATTAGCTCTATCGCACATTCTGCCAGATTCATCGTCTCAGTTAAAAAGCGTATGTTGAGGATGTCATCCTGCAACCCACCAAGAAATCTCTTGACCTGTTGTGCTTCAGACTTCAAGAGGTGGAGTCTGAAGCCTATGGAACTCTTGATGTATTGGTTGATGGATCTATCATCTTGTCAGCGCTTTAAGGTTCTGTCAGAAACGACACTTGCTCATGATCTGGAAAGAAGGAAGTGTGCTCTTGATAATTTCATCTTCTGTCATGTCTGCACTGGGTTTTTCTGTTAGTGTGCTTGGGCCATCTGCATCTGTTCCGGCCACACAAAATCTCCTGATCCTTTGAGTTAGTAAGCGACTAACTTCACCTCAGTTTCTAGAATCTCTATGTAATTCTAATTCAATCGAGGAAATCCTTGATATGGAGTTGCTCATTGGAAGATAGCAAACCTATTTTCACCTTGAATCCTCCATATCACGCCAATGTACATACACAACGCCCCTTGTTCTGCAAGTAGGCATCTTCTTCGTTGCTGCTGAAGATGTTATTGAGATGGTTGGTTCATGCTGAGGTCCTTAGTCTATGGTTCGTCTCTGTGAACATGTTGAACAAGTTACAAGTTGGTGAACACCAAGTTGTTTTTGAATGTCTTCTATTGCCAACAATATCTGCTTTAGTTTGGTGTCAGTAGCAAAAGAAAATTTATTTTTTAAATAATTTATTCTTCTCCTCTCTTTTTTTTTTCCTTGCCTTCTGTCAGAGTGACTATCACTACCATCACTGTCAACCATCACTATCGGCCGTGGCTACCTCGACCACTGCCCGCTGATTGCACGCCATCGCCGCAGCCAACTATTACAATCGTTGATCACCGATTGCCTCCAGCATTGATCAATGATCGTCATCATTGTCGATCGTTGATTACCTCCATTGCCGCAGATCAGCCTTACTGATTGTCACCCCTGCCAGCCATTACCGTCTCAGATGTCGTCATCACCTTGTCGTCGTCTTCACTGTTGCCACCATGTCACTATCACCACCAATACAACTGTCATTGCCGTCACTTTCACCACTTTGTTCGCTATAATCAATTCTCAAACTACAAAGTTAGTTTGAAAAAATTATATTGATGAATCTCATTTTCCATGAATTTTTTTAACATATCAAGCGTAACAAAAGTTTATCGACCGAAATGTTTTAATTATACCAAACATGTTAGTGCAACGTTCATAGAAATGAATTCTCGGGGATGAAAACATTGCATTCCGCCCGTCAAATGCACAATAAATCTACAAATTAATAATTTTAGAATCCAGAGAAACTCTTAAATTTTATTGCTAAAAATCTGACAAGAACTAATAAAAAAAGCCCCATACACAAAAGTCTTGTCACTACTGAAACTCAATTAAAATAATCATGCGATGGTTCCAAGACTCGTATCACGACTCAAACTAATTATAAAAATAAACTAATCTTTTCTGCTAGAAAATTTGCCAAATATGATGAAGAATCTTTTAGACCCTCAAACACCTTTTAAATGAACTTGAATTGTGAAAAAAAATCAAAATCTAATTAACCGACTTGATTCTAATAGCAATTTTGAGTCATTTCTTCTTGTTTGAAAGTTACGCCGGTCGAAAAGTTGACCAAACTTTCAATTACTTTTTTAATGACATTTTAGACTTGTTTTGTGACTTCAACTGCTGCAATTGAAATGCAAATTTCTCTTAGAGAACAAGACGACTTTAAATAGGAAAATATAAATGCAAAATGGTTTTAAGCACAAATTTAATGAGATTACAAGAGGTGGGAAGTATCTCAGAACGATTTCTTGCTAAGTAATTAGCTTGAGGATTGAGGAAAAAATAGGTTCATACTCCTACATTGTTTTCTTAACTTATCTGTGCAATTTGTATACATTTACCTTCAGAAGAATAAATGTCCATCTGCAAATAAATACCAATTAATTTCCCATTCATCTCTTAAACCCCATTAGAAATAACCCAAAAAAAAAAAATTAAATAAATTTAGATATTCAACTCTGAGCATAACAATCTAAAATCCAAGAAAACTGAAAATCGGTAACAGTAGAGAAAAGTCTTCTAATTTCCTATAAGACTAGATCACGCAACAAAACAACTAAATTAAACTAAAACCCTATCATCAAATCAAATAAACATAAACCAAGTTAAGAACTAAGTACTACTGCTCTAAAGGTTAGAGCTTAAGAGACAAGTCAAGCTTTGGCTCCTCTTCATGAACTTCCACCAACTGATTTGTGCTCCGACCACCAGTCTCACCACCACCGCGAAGCCGTTGGTATCCGGCGGCGGCCGGGGTGCCGGCCGCCACCTGCTCGTTGAACCTCACCGCCGGCGCTATTCTTCCGCCGCCTCCGCCGCAAAGCTCCTCGCTGAGCAGCCTCCCAATGCTGGCCTGCTGGCGGCCGAACATCGCCGGCCGGGCCCACCCGTGCCTCCCGTACATCAGCCCCGCCGCCGCCCCGAGATACGGCTTGTGCACCATGGAGTGCATCTGGATGCCCAGCGGCCGCTCCCCGACGCCCCCTACGTATAACCCCGGGTACCCGTGCATGATGTGGCGGTGGTGCCCGTAAAGGTGGGCCCCACTGGCAGCCCAGCCGCCGCGCTTGGTCAGCGTCCTCTCCCTCTTGTGAGCGTTCTGGTGGCCCCCCAAGGCCTGAGAGCTGTAGAACTTGCGCTGGCAGTAGTTGCATGAGAACACTCTCTGCTCCGACTCCGCCGGCGACGGCGACGGACTCGCCTTCTCCCCCGCGGCCCCCTCCGCCGCTGCTCCACCGATCAGCCCAATAAGGTTCAGCTCCGTGATCATCGGCGCCCCTGCCGACGAAGACGACGAGCCTTCCCCATCTCCTCCATTGATCTTGCCATCACGATCATCGGAGAGCGCGAGGCCGAGCAACACTCTCGACTCCGTCTCTCCTCTGCCGCCCCCGCCTTCAGACAACTCATCCTCTCCCTTCTCCTCCTTCTCCGTGACCGAGATGACCGAGGACTCGGAGATGCTCGTGATCGCCTCCATGACTTCTCTTCTTGGTTGATCTTGATCTCCTTCTTTGATTCTTGGTTCTGTATTTAAAGAGATAGAAGTCAAAGAAAAATTGCATGCACAACGTCAAGATTTGAATGCAAATCTCCCAAGAATGGAAAGGTTCAAGGAGAGAGAGAGAGACTCACAAGGAAACTCTCTTTCTTGTGTATAATTAGCAATTGATCTTCTTCATCCCCCCTCAATTGCAATTAAAGCTTGCCTTTTTTATAAAGTTGTGATGACAATATTTTGAATCATCACATTTAAAGTCTTTGGAAAGAAAGATGGAGGTGACATGTACGTATGAGTTGCTATATATGAGATAATAAATATTATTGACTTGCTATTTATATTGTGCAAAGTACATGGACTTTAGGGGATGACTGTGTTGCTATATTTGGGATGTGTACTGTGTAAATGCTTGCTTCCTTGTTATGGTAAGAAAATATTTCTCGCGGGCACGTGTTATTCATTGCATATTTACAAGGATTGATGGGAGAATAATACATTGGAATCTTTTTCTTTTTTGCGGGATTTTTGGGATTTCAAGTCAAGATTAATTCAATCTTTCAGATTGTTGAAGAATGATTTTCTTTTAATAGCTTGATTACATCCTTGATTGTAATTAGAAGGTTGGTTGTAGGTTCAAGTCTGGCATCCTCCACCAGATTAAGAGAATCTTTTCAACTTTATTTAAATATATTTGATGGAGTGACGATTTATTTTCCTTAGTATGGATTTGTGATGAAAGATATTTCTTGGAATTTAGGGTTAGACTTGTGTCCTTCCAAAAGGATTTGAGCCCGAATCCTTCCCACTAAAATACCAACATCCGATATTTAAATAAAACATCAACTCCGTTGAAGTTGATTTATATTATTTAAAGTAACTAAAAATCAAAAATCAAGTATTTTGAATACTTTTCGCCCATCCATCAAGCGGCGCAAAATGGATGGCCGAACGTAGTGAGTTGGTAAGATTTATGTCTTCAAACATACAAATTCTCGATCCGGCCATTTAATCATGATCTAAACATTTAAAAACCCTACAAACTAATTTTGTTAGGTTTCAAATGTTCTACACCGTTAAACTAACCAACTCACTATTTAGATAATCCGTTTTTTTTCCCTACTTAAGGCCTAAATAGGAGAAAAATGGAAGGCCTAAAAAATGAGTTCGGTGTAGAACATTTGAAACCTAACAAAAATTAGTTTGTACGGGTTTTTTAAATGTTTAGATCATGATCAAATGGCCGGGTCGAGAATTTGTATGTCTGAAGAATAAATCTTAAATCTTACCAACTCACTACTTTCAGCCATCCATTTTGCGACGCTTGATGGATGGGCGATAAGTATTCAAAATATTTAAGTTTTGATTTTTAATTATTTTAAATAATATAGATCAACTTCAACGGAGTTGATGTTGTATTTGAATATTGGATGTTGGTATTTGAGTGAGAAGGATTCGGGCTCGAATCTTGTCAAAACTATACAAGTATGTATGTATGTATGTGTGTGTATATATCAAAAATATATATATATATCAGCAGACAGCTGAAAGTCCCTCTCAGCTTGCGATGACATGACAAATTATTAGCCACAATAATAATGACGGTCCACCTATTAGAAGAGCTGAAATTACTTATTAGAAGAGCAGAAATTACTAAATGCCCCTGCGGTAAAAAATAATAGATATGTATAGCTTATTATTATTTTTTTATTTCTGATCTTAGTCAATATTGTCACAATTATCTTTATAATTGTGACCAACTAAATATGAATCAGGTCTCTTCAAGTGCAACTTCATCAAATCATGAAACAATTTTAAATACTTCTTTATTAAGTTTTTTATAGGCGGATATTAAGAATTTCAGGAATGCGATTAAGCTCTTAGTGGTCAGTAAAATAATTTCTCAATAGTTTTAAAAGAGATCTTTGTCGCAGTTTACAATTATATATAGGATTGTATCATATGCAACTAAGAAAAGAGCAGAAAATCTTAGTCCTCGTCTAAGCTCTTAATGGTCAATAAAATAATTTCTCAATAGTTTTAAAAGCGACTTTTGTCGCAGTTTATAATTATATATAGGATTGTATCATGTGAAACTTATAAATATATCAATTTTTGTGCTTAATTTATATATAAACAAATTAATTTTTGCAGAACTTTATAATATGATCTGTAAGAATTTTACTGATTGCGAAAATAGTCGCAGTTTACTTATTCGCATGCCACATATAAACGATCAAAATTATTTTTACATATTTCATGTGAATAATGATTGTGACTAGAATAATGAGTGTGACTATGATCACAATGCTTAACGATAACATGTTGTGGATAATTTTTTTGCTAGGTTAAATATAATAACATTGAATAAGGATTGTAACTATAGTCACGGTTTACTTATGATTTTATATATTTATTTTTCACTATGGTTGTTTGTCTCTTTTTCACGCATGAGAAGAACTTATATTTGTATTTTACACTGCGTTCGTAGTCACGGTTTTTTAGTTTGTGATATACAGTGAAATATACTGATTGAGAGAATTGCGATCATTGATCACAATATTATCTGTTTATATAGTTAACTTCGGACTGTGACCATGGTCGCTATTTTTAACATGATTAAATGCACAATGATCAAACTATTTTTGTCAGGACTGCGACCGTGATCGCAGTTTCATGTATAAATATAGTTAATTATATACTGCAATCATACTCACAGTTCTATTAGTTGAGAGTAATTATTATCTGAGTGTTGTGACCATGGTCACAGTTGAGATACAAAAAAAATAATAACTATATATTAGATTTACAGAGTACGACCATAGTTAACTTCTTAATAAAAGACTTAAATTTTTCTTTAGAAAATCATTATATTTCTTATCGTATGATAACAATATTTGTGTGCAATATATTAGGTCCGCGACCATTGTAACATTATTAAGAAAGCCACTGAGAAGTCTTGTGATTACTGCGATGCATGAAAGAAACATACTTTACATGTAATTTAAAAGTATAGAGATCATTTTTCAGATAGAAGTAAATTTTATTTATAACATAATATGGTCAGAAGGAGGCCTTACAAAAAAAGAGCGTTAAAAGTTCTTAAAAGAAGATAAAAATAAGTCGAATATCAGAAGAGCAAAAAATCTTAGTCCTCGTCATCATCACCATCATAAGCAGATTCGTCGTCTTCATGCTCCTCGTCTTTCTGTTCATTATTTATTTCCTCATCTTCTCATTTGGCGACCAGCTCACTATCCTTTTTGCTTTCTTACTCTTTTTTGAGGATACTTTGGTTCGTTGATAAACTCCCAGAATGGATCGTTTGTATCAAGTTCTTCTTCCGATCCGTGTCGAGAAGAATCTGCAGAGGATATGCTCAAAGAAAGCGCGTCTTCAGCATCAGAGGACATGTTTTCATCAAGCATGTCTTTGTAAGGTGGCAGAGGAGTAAGTTCCTCCTACTAGGCCCCATGAAAACTTCATTATCCTCATGAAGAGAAGGATCAGATAAAACATTATTTGATGTAGTGAGATAGTAAAAAAGGAGTAAAGTTCATATTGCTATCAGATTCACTAGAATCCCCTGAAGAAAGAGGACTGGTAGGAGAATGATTGAAGCTGAAATCTGAGTGCTCAGAGGAAGAAGATGGGGAAGACATAATTCAAGAATTAATTGTTTCAAGGAGGTTGGAAATCCAATTGAAAAAGAAGAGCACCAATATCTTTTTTAGATATGAGATAATATATTAGTTACAAGCACTATAAAAAGGCCAATACTATGAAACGACGTGAATAGTAATAATAAGTGTTATAGGTGACAGTTGAGTTTTTGAAGAAGTGCTAAAAAAATTAAATATTTATATGAAGCAGTTATGGTGGGAGAATCCAAAGAGTACCCTTTTCAGAGATTTATTATGTGAACTACAAGTTATTTTTTTATAGAATATTTTTCCTATATATTTAGATTTCGTATGGTGCACATCTTTTCTTTATCGAGATTAATTTTAGTGCACCCTTTTTTGAGGCTGTTGTTGTATCACGGTAGATAGGATATTAATTATTTCAATTAGGTCAGAGTAATTAATATAATATGTAAGATGTGATATACGAGGACTATTCTCATGATCGCAAGGTTAATCTAGTTTGTTAAGTCTGATTGTTGCTAGGACTATGACATTTGTTACATTTTATAAATGATCAAAAATTCTGTTATATATGGCATGCGAATAAGGACATCGACTGTGATCACAGTGCTGAACGATAGCATGTTTTGTCTATTATTTCTATGCGAATAAGGAATGTGACTAGGGTCGCAGTCATAATATAAGATTGAAAGTTATATTATATTAAGTCTGTGACTATGGTCGTCGTGCTAAAAGGCCTGTGGTTAGGGTCGCACTCGTGATTTAAGATTGAAAGTTTTGTTATACTATGACTATGACCATGGTCGCTATGCCAATATATTTTTTTGATTATATTTTTGATTGTATGTGTACTGCAACCTTGGTCCCATTTATAATATACATTGAGAATAAAATATTATTTAGAGCCAAGACCGACCATAGTCGCAATTCATTAAAAATTACTTGAAATATTATCCAACCAATCCGCAAATATTGCGACAGTTACGAGAATATCTGATTTATAAAATACCCGCAAAATAAATTATTAACTATTGTATTTTATTTTTTTTTACATTGATATTTGTAATACAAAAATATACGGCTTACCCCACATCAAATTTTATTTTTCTATTCATTTCAGTTTCTTTTATTAAACTTATATGAATTGAAAATAACCAAAATTATACAATAAAAAACTATATATTGCAACTAATTTTTTAAGTTTCACGCATATTTTGTACTTTTACTGATTCTGTTTTTTCACATCATCTTAATCCAATCTTTTTTCCTTTATAATTTTGATGTAGGAGAATTAAAAATTTATAACTGTAGATAAATTTAATAGAAAATTTTCTGTAAATTACAAATATTTTCAGTAAATGTTTGTTATAGATGAATTTTTACTAGTGTAGAAGTAAAAATATGGGTATTTTGATCAACTTGATTGACGATTTTTTAGGCGGATTTTTTTTTATTTTTTAGCGACTACACTTTGCCACCGATATGTGACATAGATTCGACCAAGTCATCTCCGGCTGAAGAACTCTCTCAGTTGGCGGCTGAGGTACAGATATCATATACATATATGGGGTTTCTGTACCTCTGTCGTCAGCTGAGAGAGTTTCTCAGCCGATGTGACGTGGCTTTATATTAGCCGCAGAGAAGTCAAAAATTGATGCGGTAAAAGATAAAACATCCTGCGCGAAAAAAACCCAGCCACTTTACCGCTATCCAATGACTAAAATACCCTCAGTTTTACTTTTAATCTGGCCAAACTGTTCCTTTACCAAAAGAATTATAGATTTGAAAATTTGACTTTTTTCAAACAAAAAAATTATATATCTTGATTACTAAAATTTGAATTATCCACATCAAAAATTTAATTTATAAAACAAAAATCTAATCAAGATATCGAGTAAGAAAGCAACAGCCGTAAAAGGTAAAAAACCATAAAAACCCTAGGTTATTGGGTGAAATAGCAAAAATTTATGATTTTTTCAAAAAAATCCAATTTTTGTTATTTAAAGATTTTTTTCAACTCTTAATATTATTTCACTTCAGATCAGTCTCTAATCGTTATAATATTTTTGATTTTAGTGTTGAATTCAACTAAATTTTTTGACTAAAAATGAGATTTTTATTAAAATTTTGAAGTTTATAATTTCAAAAAATATTTTAGAAAAATAATTTATTTTAAAAGAATGCGACCATGGTTGCATTAATGTTCAAATTTTTTTGAAAGATGTTTTAATCATAATAAAAATTTATTACTGGGACTTGAAACAGTCTATTTTAGTTTTTTTTTGTTTTCTGAAACTATAATCGAAGTCGCAGTTTTTGAAAAAAAAATTTTGGATTTAAATTTTTAACATCATTTTTACTTTTAGATTTATTTTTCTTTTATATTGCGACCTAGGTCGCAGTGTTGCAGCCTTTTTTTATTTTTTCGACTAGGGTTACAGTATTTTTTTGACATTGTAAGCTAAATAGGATACTGCGACCGTGGTCACAGTCTTATGAAGAGTCGCAGTCAATTGAAGCAGTGATGAAGATCTCGTAAGTTAATTAATTAAGATAATTAGAAGATTGCGATTTCGGTCGTAGTCTTATATAACAAAAGTCTCTTTGAGAATGTTTTATTTGATAACACTGCGACCTTGGTCGTAGTATTTTTTATTACGTAATCTAAATAGGATATTGCGACCGTGGTCGCATTCTTATGAAATGAGAGACGTAATCAATTGAAGCAGTGAATAAGATCTCGTAAGTTAAGTAATTAAGATGACTAGAAGACTGCGGCATTGGTCGCGGTCTTATGTAATAGCGATCTTATGTAATAGCAGTCTTTTGAAAAGTTTTATTTTGATAACACTACGACCTTAGTCGCAGTATTTTATAACTTATTTTTCATTTTTACGACCAAGGTCGCAGTCTTTTTATTAATAAATTTTAATTAGACTGCAACTTTGGTCTCAGCCCTGTAAAATAAACGGTTTGAAGATAAAATTTCATACTGCGACTATGGTCACATAACTCAATTTTATCTGATAGTTTATTATTATGAATGCGACCCAAGTCATAGTCTTGATGAAAAGGATAACTTTTAAAATAATTTTTTTCTGCGACTTTAGTGGTCGTACTGACAGATTGGTTATATATTTATCTGTATTTTACATGTCTTTCAGATTTTATATCGAATGACCAGTATTTTCAATGATAAAAAAATTTTGATAGGCCTTCCTTTTGAAGAAGAAGAAAAAGAAGAGAAGAATCAAGATGAAAATATTGAAGCTGACATCCCGAGGGAACAAGAACCTGTCAAAATAGTTGATATAGATCTAGGTCTGCAAACTAAAAATCAATATCTGTTCCTGCTCTCGCATTTTTTAGAACGACATTCTCTACGAGTCAAAAATCTAAATCTGACAGCATGAGGAGACACAGAGAGATAGACATATAAAAGGAGAGAAAATAATAATAAAAAATATTAAATTAATACATCATCCCAAGAAAACTATCTTTTTTGAATGGTAGGGTCTTTTAGTAATTTCAATTATTTTCAAAAGTGGGGCACCATTAAGATTGTCGAATTATATGGCACATTTTGTGCCACATCACCGCCGGTTGAGAGTGTCTCTCTCAGCTGTCGGCTGATATACATTTTTCTGTATATATATATATACGGTATATGTATCTCAGCCATCAGCTGAGAGAGTCTCTCAGCCTGCGTGAAGTGGCAAAATCTCAGCCGAAAAATTGTAGCAGAGTTAAGGCACTATGAAAACAAAACATTCCGCTAAAATGACCGTCAATCACTTTACAGTTAGAAATAACAAAAATACCCTCAGTTTTACCTTTAACTTAGTCAAAACTATTCCTCCCTAAAAATTTTACTGATCTAAAAAATTTGTGTTTTTCAAACCAAAATCAGTTTCAGTAATCTTAAGTTATAAATTTCTAATTCATCCGCACCAAGTTTTAATTATTAAAATAAGATCCGATCAAGATGACGTGGATGAAAGCAGCAGTCGAAAAAAGTAAAAATCATGCATGATACCCTATAATATTGGTTACCCTAAAAAAATTATGGTATTTTTTTCAATCATATGTATTTAAAGAATGATTTCACACTTTAAACATCATTTTAGCTTAGATCCCAGTCTCAACACTAAATTTTTTTTTAATTTCAGTGTCATTTTTTAAAAAAACAAAAATTAAACATAAAAGTTTGATTAAAAAAGGGTTTTTTATTAAAATTTTGAACTTTCTAATTTCAAAAAATATTTTAATTTTATGTTTTTTAAGGAATGCGACCAGAGTCGCAGTATTTTTGAAAATATTTATTTAGTTTAAAAAGCCGTTTTAATCACAATTTAATTGCTTATTGAGACTTTAAACCTTTTTTAATTTGTTTATTTTCAACAACTGCAATCGAAGTCACAGTCCCTGAAAAATAATATTTTGAATATGAAAAGGTGGTTTTAACAAGTTTCCAGAATGTATACTGTTAAAAATTTATTTGTTTTAACAGTACTGCAACCATTGTCGATGTCTTTTATGAAAAAGTTGTTAAGAACACTGCGAACGAGGTCGCAGCCTCTTTTAATGATATTTTCATTTGTAATTTAATTTTATTTAACAATGTGACGTTGGTCGCAATCTTGATTAACTTAATTTTCATATATGTAACCAATATCGCAGTCTTTTATTAATTAAGCTGATTAGAATATCGGTCGTGATCACTCTGTTGTCAATATCTATTATTATTTAATGTGGCCTTAACATAACTTTTGGTCGCAGTGTTTTATAACTTATAGTTATTATTGCGATGAAGGTCGCAGTCATTTAGTAATTAAATTGTTTAGAAGACCGAGACATGGTCGCAGTCTTGTATAACTTCTGACACTGCTACCAATGTGACAGTTTTATGTAACAACAGTCCCATTTAGTAATTTTGGTTTAATAACACCATGACTTTGGTCGCAGTCTTGCATAAATTATTTTCTTTAGTTGCAATCAAGGTCACAATCCTTTATTAATTAAGCTATTTAGAATACTGCGACCGTGGTTATTATTTAATTGGACTTATGTTTTGAATATTTGTGCATCAGGAGTGAGGCAAAAAGTGAAGGTTCGTCCAATGCGATCATGCATAAAGCTAATATGCGAATTAATAAAAAAATTCAAAAAGTACATTCATCCTGATTTCGTTAATGCTACGAAGAAGACATTGTTTGGTACAATATTCATGATATTCTATGGTGAGAAATTTGGAGGAGACAAAGAGCTCAAATCAAAGATAAGTGTTTTGAAGATGTAAACCAGTATGATAGGAATTCAAGGTCAAATCAGCGGCAAAAGAATCTGCCTAACAGTAGAGGATGTAGCCCTAGTGTTTAGTCTACATTTTAACATAGCTGATTTCATCATGAATAAGACCTGTGCTTTGAAAGACATGAGTGTTATTAAATATTATTTTTTCAAATGTTAAGAAGATTACAAAAATATCCATTGAAGAGGCTTTAGATGATCTTCTGGGAAAAAAAGGAGAATTGAATTAGATGTTATAAGAGATGGGTAGATGGAGCAGCAAGTGACATTAAATAATTATAAAAGACAGATAAAAACTTGTATCTCAAGACTTTACGACGTTGATAATTCTATATATGTCAGCGACTCTCTTCTTCTCTTGTAGTAAATGCACAATGCTCTGATTTAATGGAGCAAATTGCTAATATTCAGCTGATGAAGAGCATATGCCCGGCTAAAATTATATGACAGTTCCTCCTTGAATCCCTGGATAATTTCAGGCATAATACATTTGAGCTGCAAGGATGCTCGTGCAAATTCTTGTAAGTATAAATTTTCTATTTGTTAAAAATTATTGTTAATTGCATATATATGGTCTATTAATACATGTTGCAGTATTGGTTATATGAAAGAGCTAAAATTGTTGAGCGAAGAAAAGGAATGGAGGAGAAAAGTCCAAGGGCAGTAAGATATGACCTCCACAATATTAGCAAAGCCCCACTTGAAACCAATCTAACAGAGATTGAAGAAGAAAAGGTTAGTATAAAATAATATAAACCTTACATATTTTGTCTACCATTTTGTTAAAAAAATGTGATTATACTCGGAGTATTATTTTTTCCAATAATTTGATAATTTGTTATGACTGTGACTATAGTCACAGTTTTAAAAAGACAACTAAAATATTGTCTAAAATTTTTGTAGAACTGCGATAAAGGTCACAGTCCTGATCAAACAAATTGTTAGAAGATAAATCTTCATACTGCTACTATTGTTACAGTACTCAATTGTTCATGACATATCCTGATTCTGGCTGCGATCAAAGTTGCAGTCCTGATGAACCACATGTTTTACCCTTTTTTTCTTTTATGATGCGTCTTTAATCGCAGTTCTGAAATATTGACTATAAATTGATATATGTTTTACATAACTTTCAGGTTTTAAATTGAATGGCTAACATTTTCAAGGAGCAAAAAACTATGATAGACCTTACTGCATAAGAAGAAGAAGAGCAGATACATGATGAAAATATTGAAGCTGACATTCTAAAGGAATAAGAACCTATAAATATAGTTGAAGAGAGTATGAAAGAATCAACTATTACAGGTAATTTACTAGAACCATGAGACGAAACAACTGAAGAACTGTAGATTTTGAGGGCTGAAAATTTTTATCTAAAAACAAAGTATTTCAACTAGAAAAATAAATTGAAAAATTGAAAGAGGAGAAAACTGAAAAAAGAAATAAAGAAAAAGAGAAAGAAGAAAATTAAAAAACAAAAACAGAAGATGAAGGTGAAGAAGGAGAAAGAAGAGTTGTTAAGAGCAACAAATGTTAAGAAAGAGGAGGTAAAGAGGGGAGGAGGAGGATGAGTAAGAGAAGGAGAAGAGGATGAAGGAAAAGGAGGTGAAGGGGATGGGAGAAGATGGAGGAGAAGGAGAAGAAGAGGAAGAAAGAGGAGGAGGAGAAGGAGATGATGAAGAAGATGGAAAAGAAAAGGAGAAAGGAAAAGGAGTTGGAGAAGAGAGGAAAAAAAGGAGCAACAGAAGAAGAAGAAGAAGGAAGAGGTGGAGAAGGAGGAGGAGAAGGAGGAAGGAAGAGATGGAGAAGAGAAGGAAGGAGCAGAAAAAAAAAAAAAAGGAGGAAGGGAGAGGAGGAGAAGAAGATGAAGGAGCGGGAGGAGAAGGAGAAGGAAAAAAAGAGGAAAGAGGATGAGGATATCATGCATGAAAAATATGAGATATTAGAGGTTCTGATTTTTCAAGTTTTACTCTAAATTTAACTCAACAAATATTTGATATCCAGAAAAACAAAGCTTTAGAGCTTAAAAGTAAAGAACATACTCCCATTTTAGGGAAAGAAGAAGTTTTTAAAGGAAAGAGAGTGATGTTTCCAAATGATCTATAGAGAGAGGAGTCAAAGAATGTAAACGTGCGGAAAGAGATCATGATGGCTCCGATTTTGTTTACCCAAAATAAAAGAAAAAATCATGTAAGGAGATAATTATACAAGCTCAGGAGATAATTCCACGGGCTTAGGCACAGATTATTGACCCTGACTTTGACACAACAAAGAAAGACAATATTCAGTAAAGATTCAGGGATCTAAATGGAAGTATTCTCTGCAGATGCCAGCAGCCACAAAAACAAGCACTCATCAAGAATTTTTTTGACACTAAGTTAGTGAATTTTTTTCTTTTTTTTTAAATTTTCTTCTAACTTCTGAAAAAAATGTTCAAATTGATAAAACAGTGACCAAGGTCGCAGTTTAAATATAATCATCAAATTCTTAATTTTGCAATAACAAATTCATATTATTAACTCTTAAAATATTTATTTTTTGCAGTATTATTGCATATCAGGATCCAAATAATGCAATACATATTATTAGAAATGACATAAAGGATTTATTGTGCAAGAAAGATTTAGATGCGAATGTCATTTATTTTTGCATGAAGCATCTAGAAAATAATGGGGGATTGAAAAGCTTATTTTTTTCGCATTGAAGCTTGGGTAATTCTTACTTTCATTCTTTCATTTTTTTCCTTACAAAAGATTATATTTATGTCAAACTGCAACCTGAATGAGATATTATGATCTTGGTCACAGTTATTATTAGATCCTGCATAAACATGACTGCGATCTTGGTGGCATTGTGCTAACAATTCAATGACATGGTATTCAGAGAAGTTTAAATATTAATAATGCATTATATTTTATTCTTTTAAAGTTTGTTTGGTCTAATTTTAACGACATGGCGTTACATCTAAAAATAGTGATCTCGAAGAATATTTCATAAAGAATAAACTAAAAGACTAGGATAGTGGTACGCATTATATATTCTTCCCGATCAATCATAAATACAGTGTTGATAATGCTGAATTTTACTGAACCCTGTTGGTTTTCGATTGTCAAACACAATAGTGAATTTTTATGTCTTTGGTTTCTGAAGATAAATCAAGAAGCATCTTAAAATTATACCAGTATGATGCTAGAACAATGGTAAATCAATCTTGATCATATATTTTTCTTTATTTTTAATTAAATTGCATTAAAACTAAATTTTATTTTTTACTTTTGTTAATGCAGAAAGAAAGACTGTTACATATATTTGAACAAGATTTTAATAAAAAGATAAATAAATATTATATAATATATGCAAAATGTCCCCAATAGGCTAACAAGTAAGTTTAATTTATAAGATTTATCAATTTTCATTTCTTATTATAGTTAAAAAATTAATCTCAAATATAATAATTTTTCAAATCTCTACAGCGTAGATTGCGCTGTATATATATGCAAATACACTAAAAGTATAACATTTGAAAATCTTTCAGCAGTTGACGTGTAACAGATGCTGTTGTACAGAAGCTGAGAGACGAACTTGCATACATATTACTCGCAGATAAAGAAAAAGTTGGGATGAAGAAACTGAAAATATTAGCAGAATGATATTTGAAGATTGACATGTAATAATTTTTGGTATTATTAATGTACATGTAATATATTATTTAATAAATTTTCTTGTACATTTTTTTTAATTGTAATATGGAATGCGACCATGGTCGATTTTATTAAATATATTTATTATTTATAAAGCAGATCTGTTGGACAATTTCAGTGAATTTTTGTAGATATTTCGCACAAGTGTTAAGAACTGCGACTATAGTCACTGTTATTTTGCTCAGGTACTAAGGATTATGACCATAGTCACAGTTATTTATTCAACCGATCGCATCAACTATCAGAAATGCGACACAAATCGTAATACACATACATCATAACGATTGCTCTCATTAAGCACTGCGACCATGGTCGCAGTCTCTAATTATGATACAGTCTATAATACACAGAGTATATTAAAAAAATTGGTTTCATTTAGCACTGTGACCATGATCGCATTTTTTAAAACTAACTTAGGAGTGCGACCATGATTGCAGAATTCATTTATTGTATACTGTATGTGTACTGCGAACATGGTTGCTATGCTCAATAAACTAAGTTTCAGTTCTTGAATACTAAGCAGGTCGCATTCAATAAAACCTCTATACCACCATGCTGGTCGCAGTCTTCAATAAAGAATAAAATTTTTAATAGGGATACTTTAAGGTGATTAAAATTAGTAAAATTAAAAATCCTGAAAATAAAATGTAAATAATAGTTAATATGTAAATCATGTCATAATAAACCCCAAGAAGATTAGTCTTGAGGTTCTCCCGCCATAAATGATTCAATTAAATAAATTATTGCTTTTTTATTCAGCTTTCGAAAACTCAACCGTCATCGAAAATACTTATTTGTACTGTTCACATCGTTTGAGAGTATTAGCCTTTTGGATTTCCTGTAAGTATTATATATTAAAGATCTCAATTCTAGAAAAATAACAGACACAATTCGCTTTATAAACTTATGTAAGAATTTTACTGTTGAAACATGTCTTCCCTCCTTCTTCCCTTAAACATAGCAATTGCTCTTATGATGATTGAGAGAATTATTCTGATATGTCCTCTTGATACTGGTCGGAGGAAGAGCTCGATACGGACAATCTACTCTGAGAGTTTATGGATGAACCGAAGTCCCCTCCTGAACAAGGGGACGTGAGGAGAAGAGCCAGGGGTCGCAGAGGACAAAGAGAATAAAGCGAAACGGAAGAAGAAAACAATGAGAAGGAAGAAGACGATTATGATTATGATAGTGATGACGATGACGACTATAAATTTTTGTTATTTTCATAATCAAATTCATTTTGTCTTCCTTTTAGGGATTTTAATGCCCTTTTTTGTAAGGTTTATGAAATAAATAAATTTTCTTTTATCTTAAAATTTTTTCATTTTTTTATATACATATCCAAATATGTATTCTCAATATTTTTTAATTAGTAGTGATTTTCGAATGGTTTTATAAATGGTAGCAGATATAACACATTTCTTGAAATTTATGTCCTCATACAATGAGAAATATAATCACTTATTACACAAAAAAATATAAATTTTTAGTTACGAAGTTAACTATAGTCGCACTTTTTTTAATGGAAAGCTCTCATTTTGAATACAGACTGCGACCAAGGTCGCAGTAAACAATAATATATAAAAATATATTAAAACAGTGATTCTAGTCGCAGATATTAAATAAGTCAAAATTTTCTGATACGAACACAAAAATTGGTTGAAATATATCCTATCAAGTTAAATAGAGTCGCAATCTTCAGTTAAAAATAACCTATCATGTATAAAACTGTGATCATGTATAAAACTGTGACTATGATCGTTGTCCATATAATAACGAATATGATCATTGTATGTAACAGAAAATGTGATGAACTACAATGATACATGAAAACTGCGACTATGGTCGCAGTCATGACCAAGCAATGTCATCGTAATATATTCAGTTAATTCAAAAGCTGCGATCATGATCGCAGATCAAAGGTTAACTACATCGACATGATATTGTGATCATGGTCGCAGTGCTCATAAAAAACACTAAGTTTTATTATATCCAAACATACAAAAAAAACTACGATCATAGTAAATGTGTAACATAAATGAAAAGTTCTTAATATAATAAAACTTAAAGAACAGGCGCAGCGAATAACGAATATATAAAATATTAATTGAACTGCGACTCTGATCGCAGTTTAGTAATATCTTTTCTACATTAATATTGTGATCTTGGTTGCATTCCTTACACAATAATACATAATCAGTTCTTTCTTTCTTCTCGGTTACTATATGTTGGCCCAGAGGTCTTCCACTCTAGTTTTGATGATGACTAACTCATGTACTTATGTTTACTAATAATCTTGTGATGTTTAGTTTCAGATCATTAATCAAGATATTAGTTGGTGATTAGCTTCAACAAAGGAGTTTTGAAGTTTTTCACATGGTGATTCAAGAGCCCGAGCATCAAGATCATATATAGCACTCGTTGGAGTCAAGCTCGATGGATCATGTTTTGGATCGAGTCGACTTGAAGACGGAGTTCCTCAAGAAGACCTTCGGTACCATAATTTAGTTTGTGTTTTAGATCCATGTGTAAATATTAGATAGTGTGATATGCTCAAGTTCACAATACACATACGTTTCATGTTTTGGATATTGGTTTTTTGATTTTTTGGTTTAACCGATATTGGTTTCCATGAATAGATAGTATCAATACAAGTTTACTTTATTTAAGTGTATATTAGATATATTCTATATACATGTAAGCTTAATTTCCTAGACAAACTTATGTTGAGATGCCTATTCATGAGGTTTGGTGTTTTGTGTTTTTAACAAAACATATTTTGGAAATAAAAGACAAAAACAATGATATGTATATGTTTCATGTATATTGGACCTATGTCCATATGCAACATGCTTTAAAATGATTAAGTATCATGTTTTTGTATTTGGATATGTTTTGGACAAAGTTTATTTGAAAATCAAAGTTTGAAAAAATACAGTTTTTGGTTTTCAGTAATTTTTCCATAAACACAAAAATGGTTCAAAATGTTTGATAATTGTGTTGAAATTTTTATCACATGTTTGTATAGCATATATAATGTTAGAAACTATTTTTGTGGATTTTTAGAAGTTTTATGGGATTTTTTTAGAATATTTAAAAACCCTATTTTCTGACCCAGTTTGCCTTCTGCCAGGCTCTGGCAGTCGACCGGGCCAGTCGACCGGACCCAGAGTCGGTCGACCGGTCGGTCGACCGACGTACACACACCTGTGCACGTTAGCCAGGCACTTGGGAGGTCGACCGTGCGGTCGACCGGCCAGAGAGCTTTGCTCTCTGGATTTTTACGGTCGACCGGCCGATCGACTGCTGGCTTCCAACGGTCATATTTTTGACCGTTGGCGGTCGACCGGGCGGTCGACGCCAGTCGCCAGAGCTGCCAGTTCAGCTCCAACGGCTAGTTTTCCAATGGGGCTTTAAATACCCCATTTGTATGGGTTTTTCTCTAAGATTTTTAGAGCCAAAAATTTCTACTCTCTAGTGTTTATTTCAGCAAGTTTTCAAAAGGTTATTGGTGCTTAAAGAGATCATCTCTATTTGTTTCAAAAAGGGTTTGAAAAATTCAAGAAAAAGAAAAGCTTTGGGATTGGGTTTTTGATCTTCATTGTATTCTTATTCTACTTATTTTCCCAATACTTTTCTTTGAGTTTTTGATTTCCAAACACTTGTTTTCCACTTGAGCTATATCACTCTATCCTATTCTATAGGATCATTTATTTGTGGAAAAAGAAATTGGTTTGTGGTTGAGATATACCACCTTGTTGTAAACCTTTCTTTGTTGGTTGCTCCCTCTTTGGTAGAGGTTGAGGTTGTGGTTTACTCCCTCTTGGTGAGGTGGAGTTGGTGTTGGATTTGTATCCCTCTTCGGTAGAGGTGGACTGTGGTTACTCTCTCTTGTGTGAGGTGGAGTTGGATTGGTAGAGTTCGGTACTCCGGTCTTCGTTAGACCATTTGTATTGCCTCGGTGGAGGTTGTATTGGTTGAGAGAGGAGTTCGGTACTCCTAGTGGATTGGAAATCCTTCTCGGTGAAGGCGGGGACGTAGAGCTCGGTGCTCGAACCTCGAAACACATCTTGTTATTTGCGTTTGATCAATTGTCTCTCAACCCTCTCTCTCTTTTATTTGTGTATTGCATCATTCATATTCTCATATCTTATATGCTTGTGTTATGCCTTACATCTATTCATATTGCTCATTCATATTATATGCTTGGCTTGTGTGTGTGCGCCTCACTTGTGCTTAACCACGAGAGCTTCATACAGCGCCTCAACTCTTGTTCAGAGGAATCAAGAGGAGTTAGTCCAGAGCCCTTTACGGGGAATTCGGCTACACTCGTTGGTTGCATTAAGTGTAGTTGTAAATTAATTTTAATTTCCGCATTTAGTTGACTAGATTAGCCTTATCACCTATTCACCCCCCTCTAGGTGATTTTAATTGGTATCAGAGCCTACGCTCCTGATATTTGGTTTAACCACCTAGGAGTGAGATCTTGGTTTGCTAATCTATCATTTGCATTTACACGTATATTTGTTTGCACACACTCATGGATTGCTTGTCACCTCTCATGTTTGATGTTTCCAACATTGACACATGGAAATTTAGGATGTCCTTGTATTTGAAAACCCTAGGCTTGCATGTTTTCCTTGCCGCTACCAAAAATACTATCTTGGTAACCGCAATCATATAGGGGCCAATACTCTTGCCCTTGAGGCTATTAAAAGCATGCTTAATAAAGATTATCTTATGCTTGTTTCTAACTTTGATTCCGCTTTTGCAGTGTAGAACAAGTTGACCACCTTCAAGCTTCAAACGCCGAATAAAATGGGAGATGAATCTAGTGGAGAATCCGAGTCACAATGCTTAATGGTCCAAGGGAATGACTCCCTTGAGGTATCTTCAGAATCTCAATTAGATTGTCATGATGCTAGTTCTTCTTGTGATGATTATGTGGATCCTAATGCCTTAAATGAAGAACTATCCATTGTTTGTGAAAAACTTTTAGAAAAATATAACCTTTTGAAAAAGAAGACTTTTGTATTAAATAAATAAAAATAAAATTTGTTTTCTAAACTTGATTTGGTGTTACAAGAGAAGGAAGAGATTTCTAGTGAACGTGGCTCACTTAAATCTCAACTAGACCTTACCTTAAAAGAAAATGAGATTTTAAAAAATAGAAATGATTGTAATGAAGTTTTGAAGAAAAATAAAGTTATGTCTTCTAAACTTGATTTTGTTGTACAAGAAAATGATTCTTTGAAAAATAAAATTGATTCAATTTCAAAGGATTTGGAAATTGTTTTAAAGAATAATGCTTCTTTGAAAAATGATATTGATTCTCATGTTTGCCATGCTAGTGTAGCTTCACCTCCTATCTCACCTATTGCATGCCACACTTCTTCTTTAATTGAAAAAGATATAAAATTATTAAAGAAGAATATGGATTGTTTGGGCTCCACTTTGAGCCATTGTGCTATGAATCATACAATGTTGGAATCTTTGTTTTGAAAGAAACAAGTTCCTATTATGCATGCACACCATACACGGCATACATATGCTCCTCACGATCACACCCATCACATGTATGCTCATGTGTACACTTGTACACATTGTGGACGTAAGGGCCACCTTGCTAATTTTGTTATGATCGTTTACATGATTCAAATTTAGCAACTAAATTTGTTTGGCTTAGAAAAGGTACTAACCCCCATGGACCTAAAAGGATATGGGTACCAAAGACCACCCCTATTATGTTTGATGTAGGTGTGGGCTCTCGCATAACGTGAGAGTTGCGGTACCTTGAGGTGGATGCGTTCCGTGCTTCATGAGGATTATTTGGATGCATCACTTTCAAAGGAAGTTTAGTGGGAAGACCACCTTAGTTTGGAGAACTAGAGAGGTGCCTTCATCGGTTTTGATATCGAACTCTAACTCCCGTTTATATTTGCATGCTTTTCATGTCTTTGATGTTTATAGTTTATTATGTTAAATGCCATGATTCTTAGATCATTGACATGCATGTATAGCTTTTGAGATCACCCATGTTTATATGGACTCATATGTTGTGTTCTCACCATTGTTTAGCTATTATGTATATCATAGGTCTAATAGCATGTGGATTTACATAATGATCATTTTTATGATTATCATGTTGATTTATGTCTCGTTTTATGCTTCAAGTTTTGAATATATGTTTAAATGTTAGTTTTCATTAAGACTAGGATATATACTTGTACATATAGTGGGCCACAAATAAATTTTATATGTTTGTACTTGAACGCTTATTTGTACCCATTAGATGTGCTAGTATAGTCTAGTTTTGATGATTCATGCATTTTAACTCGTATCCCCATTTTGGACATGTTTTATGATCATGTGGTTTCACTTCATGTATATGTTTATTTTGCCAAACTTTAAGATATACATGTATACTCCTTGAGTCATTTGCTTTTCATGCAAATCTTTATTATGAACTCAATTGTGTTTAGGGATATGTATGTATACTTCTTGTTTTGTCAAAACATACATATGCCTTGAAGTATATTATTTTTTTAATGAAAATTTAGTTTGACGATTTTCATATTTTAGCTTCATGTATATGTCAATCTTGTCCAAACTATTGATTATGCATATACATCCTTTGAGCCACGTGCCTTCATGCATATACATTTGTAGACTCGTTATGTTTTGGATATATATGTATACTTTAGTTTGTACTTGACATACATATGCCTTGAAGAAATCGAGTTTTTTTGAGGAATTTAGAGCTTGAATGTCTATTTTCATGATAATATGTTTTCACATATACCTTGTACACTCACCTACTTGTTGTTTTCTCATGACTTTGTTTTCATGAGCATGATATGGACTTTATGGACTTTGAGTGTTTAGTGACCATGTGATTTACATGTATTTCATGAAATATAATTTTGTTTTATTCCTTACTTGAAGGATTTCGTACTAGTTTTTCAAGTTTTTTCATTTAACTAGTTGCGAGATTCTTCGTTATGGTAGAGTTTTTCAAACATACACTATTTTTCAAACCTATTTTTGAAAACCCCTACCTTCCAAGGGCGGTTGGATGGGAGACCATGCACATGTATGCTTTATAATGGAAATCATTTTAAACTTGAGCATGAAATGGGTGGTAGATGATATGAGGTATACACTTGATATTATTGTTGTTTCAATTGGTATCATTGGATC
This sequence comes from Agave tequilana, assembly GCA_038442645.1. Taxonomy (NCBI): domain Eukaryota; kingdom Viridiplantae; phylum Streptophyta; class Magnoliopsida; order Asparagales; family Asparagaceae; genus Agave; species Agave tequilana. The sequence continues at coordinate 119,093 of JAVJIF010030738.1, read as the reverse complement.
TTTTCAATTGGTATCAATATTAACATTTTGTATACTCATATATTGTTTTTGTATATGTATGCTTTCATTTGGTATCATCTATTTTGATTGGTACTCATTTTTCATACACCTATACATGTTTTATTTGTGCTTACTATATCCCTATATTGTTGAGCACAAATTTTGATTATGCAAAGCTTGATTTTTAAATGACTATCATGTTTCTATTAATGAGTTTTCAATTGGTATCTTAAGCAAGCTTATGCATCGTTTTATTTGGTATTTCATAAAGGGGGAGAAAATTAGTATTTTTATCTTTCAATTGGTATTTTGTTTACCTTTGATTTCCACTCCCCTACTTTATGATGAAAAATGTGATTGAAAATTGAATATTTTTAATTTTGATATCATATGTTTAAAAGGAAAAATACTTTTAATTGGTAAAATTGGTATCAAGATGCTTATTTGTTTACTCACTATTGGTATCAAGATTTTGTTTACTTTCAATTGGTATCTATTGATCTATTTCTTTCAATTGGTATCAAGATTTTATTTATTTTCTCACAATTGGTATCAATGCCTTATTTACTTTCAATTGGTATCTTTAAAAATAATTTAATTTGTTTTATTGAGAAAATTCAAAATGTTGTTTTAATAAGAATTAAAAGTAAAAACAAAACCAATAAAAACAAAATTTTAAAAAAAAATGTTTTGATTTATATTGCCTATATGCAAGGGGAGCTTAACATCTCTTCTACATATAGATTCATGTTGAGTGTATCTTTTATTGAGGAGCTTGACAACTCTTTTTAATGCGATACACGTGTGCAGGGGGAGCTTCACATCTCTTCTTATGCATTGCATATTTTGTGTTATGTGAATTAGGGCTTGTCATCCTTTCTTCATGTAATGCATATATGTAGGGAAGTTAACTTAGCGTCTTCTTCTTCATGAATATATATCGTATATATTCTTATTATTGATTTGTTTGATGTCACCCTTTATTGATTCTTTGTTTCGAACAAAAAGGAGGAAAATATTGTTTGTTTTTACTTTAACCCCTTTGTTGATGATTGACAAAAAGGGGGAGAAGTATTTGGTATATATGCATGTTTTCAGGACTTATGTTTATGCATATATGTTTTGTTTTGCAAATAGGAGAAAAAGAATTTATGAGTTTTATGTTTGATTGGCATGTTTATCTCCTAATATTTGCATACATGTTTATTTATGCATGTGCTTCATTACCATATCTTATTGCTTATTTTCTATGCATGAGTTAAGGAGGAGCTTCTTTGAAGCTTAACTTTAATCCATGCATATATAACTCCATGAGTTTTGTCATCATCAAAAAGGGGGAGATTGTTGGCCCAGAGGTCTTCCACTCTAGTTTTGATGATGACTAACTCATGTAGTTATATTTACTAATAATCTTGTGATGTTTAGTTTCAGATCATTAATTAAGTATTAGTTGGTGATTAACTTCAACAAAGGAGTTTTGAAGTTTTTCACATGGTGATTCAAGAGCCGGAGCATCAAGATCATATATAGCACTCGTTGGAGTCAAGCTCGGTGGATCACGTTTTGGATCGAGTCGACTTGAAAACGGAGTTCCTCAAGAAGACCTTCGGTACCATAGTTTAGTTTGTGTTTTAGATCCATGTGTAAAGATTAGATAGTGTGATATGCTCAAGTTCACAATACACACACGTTTCAAGTTTTGGATATTGGTTTTTCGGTTTTTTGGTTTAACCGATATTGGTTTTCGTGAATAGATAGTATCAATACAAGTTTACTTTGTTTAAGTGTATCTTAGATATATTCTATATACATGTAAGCATAATTTCCTAGACAAACTTATGTTGAGATGCCTATTCATGAGGTTTGGTGTTTTGTGTTTTTAACAAAACATATTTTTGGAAATAAAAGATAAAAACAATGATATGTATATGTTTCATGTATATTGGACCTATGTCCATATGCAACATGCTTTAAAATGATTAAGTATCATGTTTTTGTATTTGGATATGTTTTGGACAAAGTTTATTTGAAAAATCAAAGTTTGGAAAAATACAATTTTTGGTTTTCGGTAATTTTTCCATAAACACAAAAATGATTCAAAATGTTTGATAATTGTGTTGAAATTTTTATCACATGTTTGTATAGCATATATAATGTTAGAAACTATTTTTGTGGATTTTTAGAAGTTTTATGAGATTTTTTAGAATATTTAAAAACCATGTTTTCTGACCCAGTTTGCCTTCTGCCAGGCTCTGGCGGTCAACCGGGCCGGTGACCGGACCCAGAGTCGGTCGACCGGTCGGTCGACCGACGTGCACACACCTGTGCACGTTAGCCAGGCACTTGGGCGGTCGACCGTGCGGTCGACGGCCAGAGAGCTTTGCTCTCTGGATTTTACGGTCGACCGGCCGGTCGACCGCTGGCTTCCAACGGTCATATTTTTGACTGCTGGCGGTCGACCGCCAGCCACCAGAGTTGCCAGTTCAGCTCCAACAGCTAGTTTTCCAATGGGGCTTTAAATACCCCATTTGTATGGGTTTTTCTCCAAGATTTTTAGAGCCAAAAATTTCTACTCTCTAGTATTTATTTCAGCAAGTTTTCGAAAGGTTTTTGGTACTTAAAGAGATCATCTCTATTTGTTTCAAAAAGGGTTTGAAAAATTCAAGAAAAAGAAAAGCTTTGGGATTGGGTTTTTGATCTTCATTGTATTCTTATTCTAGTTATTTTCCCAATAGTTTTCTTTGAGTTTTTGATTTTCAAACACTTGTTTTCTACTTGAGCTATATCACTCTATCCTATTCTATAGGATCATTTATTTGTGGGAAAAGAAATTAGTTTGTGGTTGAGATATACCACCTTGTTGTAAACCTTTCTTTGTTGGTTGGTCTCTCTTTGGTAGAGGTTGAGGTTGTGGTTTACTCCCTCTTGGTAAGGTAGAGTTGGTGTTGGATTTGTATCCCTCTTCGGTAGAGGTGGACTGTGGTTACTCCCTCTTGTGTGAGGTGGAGTTGGATTGGTGGAGTTCGGTACTCCGGTCTTCGGTAGACCATTTGTATTGCCTCGGTGGAGGTTGTATTGGTTGAGAGAGGAGTTCGGTACTCCTAATGGATTGGAAATCCTTCTCGGTGAAGGCGGGGACATAGAGCTCGGTGCTCGAACCTCGAAACACATATTGTTGTTTGCGTGTGATCAATTATCTCTCAACCCTCTCTCTCTTTTATTTGTGTATTGCATCATTCATATTTTCATATCTTATATGCTTGTGTTGTGCCTTACATCTATTCATATTGCTCATTCATATTATATGCTTGGCTTGTGTGTGTGTGCTTCACTTGTACTTAACCACGAGAGCGTCATATAGCGCCTCAACTCTTATTCAGAGGAATCAAGAGGAGTTAGTCCAGAGCCCTTTACGGAGAATTCGGCTACACTCGTTGGTTGCATTAAGTGTAGTTGCAAATTAGTTTTAATTTCCGCATTTAGTTCACTAGATTAGCCTTATCACCTATTCACCCCCCTCTAGGTGATTTTACTATAGTCTGATATTATTTTCTCTGTGAATAAAAAAAATCAATTCATGTGATAATGAAAAAAACATACATAGGAAAAATTTTGTTAAAAAATATGTAAATGATTGAAGCAGTAAACAAAAAGCATATGATATAAAATAAAAATGTCATGCTAATAATGATAGCGAGTCCTGTATTGGCCCAATTGTTGACAGTTTTCATATTTACACTGCTTCACCTCCTTCAATTATATAGAATCTTCAAATAAAGGCTTTATACTGGATGCACTTTTGGGCCCCCTCTGTGGCCACAGGACCAAGAGGATCACCTATTGTTATTTATTCACTGTCTCTCAATACCATAACTGAAACACTAGACCCAACATTAGTTTCAGTCTGTGATGATTGATCATTAAATGTCCTGGATTTGAAGTCATCACTGATTTTTTTAGCAAATTCTTCCAACACACCATGAACTTGAAAAGATGGATATCCAAATCAGATATCATTTCGAGAACTGCATTAAATTTGGATCGAAGTGTCCACAATCTTATAGTTTCTCGCATACCTTGATTTGGATAAGATTTCATACCATGATCAATTCTAACATTCTTTTAACGAGCATCTATTCTCCATCTCTGAAGTATATAAGATCTAGAATATGTGTAACATAATTGTGCCATAAGATACACAAAATCTATCTACAAAGGATCCCTTTAGTTTCAAATAAGGAACAGCTACAAATAACATGAAGCTCACCACAAATATCATAACTGAGTTTGTCCCATTTGTCTTTTGATTTAGAAAAGTCACCAACCAAATAAGTTACTCTTGAGCCTTCATTTTTCAACTCTTTGGAAAATAGTGTCATTACAACTAGGACTGCAAATGGTACCCAAAAATCTGATAATCCGGTCTGATCTTTTATAAGGTCGGATTCGGATCTAAAAATTAGACCCTAAATCCTTACCGGGCGGGTTCGGGTATGACTATTTCAAACCTGAAACCCAATAACAAACCTGAAAAGATTGTAAATGTTATAAAATGGTATTTATCATCATACATTTCACTATATTTATTAATAAAATTATAAAAATGAGAAGTTGATCATATTATTATAAAACCAAAGTATATAAATTTTTATTTTGCATCTAATAAAATTGAAATACATTTTAAAAATAACTCTAATTGAAACTTTAATATACCTATTTAAAATCTGAATCTGATCCGAACCCGATAAGAAAGAAGAGATTCCGACCTGAACCCGAGTCTGAACCCGAATTCCTTATAGGGTTCGAGTTTGGATATGACACGGATCTGACCCGAATACGACCTGTTTACACCCATAATTACAACTGCTCTTTTCTTTTGAAACAACTTAAAAATCTTCCTAGTATAAAACTTTTCAACTTATATCTTATATGGATTTGAGGTACAATTGACACATAACTCAAACACAGAAAGTCTTCTTGAGATTCAGCTCTGTGATGAACAGCGATAGCTTTATCGTATTGGTTGACAAACTCAACAAGTTTTGTATTTGCATTCACGAACCCATCAAAAAAAGAATTAATACTCTCAGACCTTTGACTAGTTGTCATTCCCAACAAAAAAATGTTCTTCAGATAAGCATCAAACCACTGTGTGCGCAATCTGTCATATTTACCAACCAACTGTCTTCTTCTTTATTTATAACATATTTTTGCTTCATCACTCTCCAACATTCCTCGCATGTTCTTATATCACGAGAGAAATATCAAAAATTGAAATCAATGAAAAGTCATCTTCATACTTATTCATCAAGAGGATTTGTTGCTCAGCAATGTGTTTTCTTATATGCCAAAAACAGAAACGGTGCTGACAATTTGAAAAACTATCTTGATAGCATCACCTATTTGTGCATCCTGATCAGTAATGATCGCCTTTGATGTAACTCTATGCATGCATTTGAGCCATTTCTTGAAAAGCAAAAGAAATGTAATCCTTTGCTCATCAACAAGTAATACACAACTGAACAAAATAAACTGTTGATGATGATTCATACTAGTAAATGGAGTAAAAGGCAGATTCAGATAATTAGTCTTGTATGTTGTGTAAAAAACTACCACATTCAAAAAACTTAAATAAGAAGATATTGCTCTTCCATCAGCCCCAAAGACACTTCTTAGTGTACCTGCATGATCAACCTCATTGGTAAAGAAAAATTCTGAATTTGACTTGGCTCTCTCTTGAAAATATTTGATAATACAAATGAACTCCTGCCCAATATTTTTTATGTTATATTGAATATAATCAATACACTGTTATGTGCTTACTTATTCACAGTCTTCTCCAGGAATCATTTCATTAACAACACGGTACTATTAGAAGGACGCATTCTGATATCATCCAAATTGTTCATTTTGCTCATCTTTGATTGATGTGTCTGATGAGAGTAAAAATGATGCACCTTATTTGGGCTCGATAAAATATGTGAATGCGAATCAGTAAGCTTAGTGACCACCCAAAATCTTCTGTCTGGTAATAAATGTAATCGAATATGCATCTCAATCGGACAATGAACTCTAGTACCAATACGATGGTTGACGGTAAGCCCTTCTTGTCTTTTATCGTCTAACCTCTTGACACCCTCCTTGTTGTAACATTATTTTTTTTACAAATAACTTCATGCGGAAGCCTCTGTGATTTATCTATCCTTTTTTTCTCACACCAAAATTAATGTTTCTTGCATAAGCATTGTAGAAGTTGTATGCTTCATCATCTGTTGCAAATTTCTGTCCTAAAAAATTAATTACGCTTTCAGACATTTCACCATGCAAATTCTTTCCTACAAAAAAAATATTAGATTAAATAACAGAAATAAGAGACACAATATTAATATAATAATTAAAGACTGCAACTAAGGTCACAGTCCTAATATAATTGAGGACTACGGCCAATGTTTATAATATTAGAGAAAGTGTTTTATTAAACACTACGGCTTTTGTAGCAGTCGTTATATAATAGTTAACTGTTACTAAATCCGTAATATTAATACAATAAAAGACTGCAAGTAAGGCGCAATCCTAATATAACTGTAGGATGCGACTAAGATCGTTGTTTATAAGAATTTGAAATTTTTTTATTAAACATTGTGATCTTTGTCGCCGTCATTATTTAATTTATTACTATAAACAGACCGTAAGTATAATATATTAAAGGACTGCGACTAAGGTCGCAGTCCTAATGTAATTAAAAACTGTAACTAAGGTCGCAGTTTAATACAATTGCAAAAATTTTATTAAAAACTGCAACTTTAGTCGCAACCTTTAATAAAAAAAACATATATAAGGTTACAGTCTCAACATAAACATAATAATTTTTTTCAGTGACGATTACGACTAACAATAACATAAATAATAATAAATCTGAAAAAATTAACCTCTAGATCAACATCCAAAGTTCTCTCTCTTGCCACATTTGCTTCATTCTCTGATGAAGTTGAACTTGATGGTAACTGATTCATATTCAGATGGGGAGAAGAGGGCGGACCGGCGGTGAGATGGGGTAGCGAGAGATGAATTATAGTTGGGGCTCAACATCAAAAAGGATAGGCGCAGAGAGATCTGATACAGGAAGATAAAAGATTGAGATGGAGAGATCGATGGAGATTTGATGATAAAATTTAGGTCTGCGAACTCAGAAGCAAGATCTGATCTTGCTTTTCTAAGATTAAGGCTATCCGCGAAATCGAAATCCAGATCTAAAAACGCGCAAGAGATAGAGAGGAAATGATAGAATAATAAGAGAAAAAATAACAATAAAGAATATTAATCTCATCTCAAGAAAAACAGTCATTTATGACAGCACGGTCTTTTAGTAATTTTAGTTATTTTCAAAAGCAGGATCTTCATGAAAATTACCCAGTCTGTGGCGCATATTGTGCCACATCATCGCCAGCTGAGAGACTCTCTCAGCTGTCGGGTATGTGTGTGCGTGTGTACACACACACACACACTTGTGTCATTCCGGAAGGACTCGAGGTCGAATCTTTCCCACGCAATTATAACCCTACGTTATTTGAATATAAGGTCCATTCCATTGAAGTTGATCTATATTATTTGTAGTATTTATAAATCAAAAATAAAGTATTTTTAATACTTTTTGCTCATTCATCAAGTAAGGAAAAAACGGATAGCCTAAATAGTGAATTGTTAGTTTAACGTGTAGAAAATTTGAAACCTAACAAAAATTAGTTTGTAAGGGTTTTAAATATTTAGATCATGATCAAATGGCTGGATCGAGATTTTTTTTGTCTAAAGACATAGATCTAACCAACTAACTACTTTCGCTTGTCCATTTTGTGTCGCTTGATGGATGGGCAAAAAGTATTCAAAATACTTGATTTTTGATTTTTGGTTACTTTAAATAATATAAATCAACTTCAACAGAGTAGATCTTGTATTTAAATGTCAGATGTTGGTATTTGAGCAGGAAAGATTCGAGCTCGAATCCTTCTGAAATGACATAAGTCTATCTCATATGTATGTGTGTGTGTATGAGAAAAATGTACCTCAGCCGCCAGCTGAGAGTGACTCTCTCACCTGGCGCTTCAATATGGTCGCAGCTGACTGCGACATGGTCACGTCCTAAAATTATATATTTTTAGTGTAATTAGGACTGAGACTATGGTAGAAATCCTCAGAAAAAGACTGTGACCATAGTCGCAGTCCTCAGAAAACACTGCTACTATGGTAGCAGTCCTCAGAAAAATACTGTGACTTGTTCACAGTCCTGACAAAAAATTGCGACCATGATAGCAGCGCTCAAAATTATGGCTAAAATTCAGCCACGTTGTGCCAGCTGAGAGAGTCTCTCTCAGCTGGCGGCTGAGGTACAAATCCCTATGTGTGTGTGTGTATCCGCAGGGGTATAGTCGAGTGGCGTGGCCCTTGGATTCGTTCCAAGAGGTCACAGGTTCAAAGCCTCCCCAGGGCGTCTGAGGGCGCTAAGGCAGGGGTTTGCTACCCTGTAACCGGTGACTTAAGCACACCACGTGGACACCTTGGATTAGTTTGGAGGTCGGTCAACCACTAGGGGGATTTATCCCTAATAGAGTGGGGCGCTTTGGGATACCCTGGACTTTACCTTCCAACATATATATATATGTGTGTGTGTATATATATATGTATATATATGTGTATATATGTATATATATGTATGTATGTATGTATAGAGAGAGAGAGAGATGGACTTATGTCCTTCCAAAAGAATTTGAACCTCAATCACTCACTCAAATTCAACCCTCTGATATTCGAATACAAGATCCACCCTGATGAAGTTGATCTATATTATTTTAAGTATTTATAAACCAAAAATCAAGTGTTTTGAATACTTTTTGCCCATCCATCAAGCGACGCGAAATGGACGGTCGAAAGTAGTGAGTTGATTAGATCTATGTCTTTAGACATACAAATTCTCGATCTAGCCATTTGATTAGGATCTAAACATTTAAAACCCCTACAAACCAATTTTTGTTAGGTTTATGTTCTACACCGTTAAACTAACCAACTCACTATTTACACCGTCTTTTTTTCCCTGCTTGATGGATTGGCAAAAAGTATTCAAAATACTTGATTTTTGGTTTATAAATACTTGAAATAATATAGATCAACTTTAATGGAGTGGATCTTGTATTGGAATGTGGAAGAGATATATTTGAGTAGGAAGGATTCATACTTGAATCCTTCCGGAATGACACAAGTCTATCTCTCTCTCACTACACACACACACACACACACACATATATATATGAGTTTCTATACCTCAGTCGATAGCTGAGAGAGTTTATCAGCCGACGTGACGTGACTTCATATTAGCTGCAGAGAAGTTAAAAATTTAGGCGGTAAACGAAGGTTCACCTAGAGGGGGGTGAATAGGTGAAGGCTAATCTAAAGGTCACTTAATGATGAATAATGCAAATAATGCGGAAGCAAAAAGTAATTATGACCTAATTAAAACTTTTACACTAAACACTATGTATAACACAAGAGTGTTGCCGAATTCCCCGTGAAGGGCACTGGACAAACTCCCCTAGATTCCCCTTGAATGGGTTGAGGTGCCGCGTTGGCTCTCTTGGTTGAATACAAGTGTTAGCAAACAAACCCAAGCAAGTATATCAATTTAAGCACAACTAGCATTTAAAGATGAGCACAATAAAAGTATGCAAGATATAAAAGAGACAAAGAGAGAGAGAGAGTGAGCAATCGCAAACACAAGGGTATGTTTCGAGGTTCGAGCACACTTGCTCTACATCCCCGCCTTCGACACACGAAGGATTTCCACTATGCAAGATCCCAATGGATCTCTCCTCGGTGCCGCAACACCTACAAGCCCTCGGACTCTCTAGTCCCGTACACACCGCAAACCCACCGGCTCGCCGAGGCCGCACCTCAAACACGAGTTCGCACCCGAACCCGAAAACACCAAGTCCTCACTAGGACCCTGTTGGCCCAAAGGCCTATCACCCTAGTTTTGATGATGATCAACTCATGAAGTTATGTTTACTAATGATCTTGTGTTTAATTAGTGACAGATTTGTTATCAAGATCTTAGTAGGTGTGGAGCTTCAATAAAGGATTTAAAGTCAAGTTTTGAAGCTAGCACCGGTTGATTCAAGAGCTTGTGCATCAAGATCACATCAAGTACTCAAGAGGAGTCTAGCTCTATGGATCGTGTTTGGACCAAGTCAAGAAGATAAGAAGCCTTCAAGTGAAGACTTCAAGAAGATGAAGACTTGTGTCTAGGTATAAGATTTTGTTTTTGTTTTAGTTAAAAATGTAAAGGATAGATAGTTGGTGGATTGCTCAAGTTCATATCACACACACACTCTTGATTTAATTGTTTTCATAAAAGATTTTTTTTTGGTTTACAAAAGATTTTTCATTTTGGAAAAATACAAGTTTGGCTTTTGGTATTTTTCATATTCATATCTTTAGACCAAAATCAAGTTTAGAGCTTTATGACAAAAACATAGATATTTCATTATGATTATGTTAGTGGATCATATCCATACACACTATGCTTTAAAAATATATCTTGTTTTTGTATTTGATGAAGATTTGGAAAAATATGTTTTGAAAAATATTGTTTTAGAAAAATACAGTTTTTATCATGGGCCAAATATTTCCAAGTTATAAAAATAGTCCAATCTTTTATAACATGCCTTGATTTTGTGCAAGCATGTTTGTATATCAAAGTATATTGGTTAAACTATTTTGTAGATTTTTATGTATTTTATGGGATTTTATTTGAGCCAAAAAGACAAATTTTTTATCCCAGAAAAATTATTTCAGGCTTCGGCTAGTCGACTTATATAGCTTATAAGTCGACTAACACTGAAGTCGGTCGACCGACGTGCACAAATGTGCACGGCTATGTGTACTGGTGGTCAGTCGACCGTGCCGGTCGACCGCTCCAGAGAGCAGTGCTCTCTGGAAAGTTCGGTCGACCGCACCGGTCGACCGGGGTTCCAACGGTCAGAAATCCGACCGTTGGCGGTCGACCGGGCCGGTCGACCGGCAGTTCTGACAGATCCCAACGGCTATATTTTTCTGGCCTATATATTGGGGGGTCTTGTCATTGTTTTACCACAAGATTTTGGAGTCTCTTAGAGCTAGTTTTTTCCAGACTTTTAAAAGGGTTTTCTCCACAAAATAGAGAGCAAATATTTCCTATCTAAAGGGAAGTTTTATCAAGAGTGTTTAAAAGAAAGTCTTTGAGTTTTCCTCCACCTTTCACATCCTTGTTTTTCTCACACCATACTTGAGCTATCCATTGATCATTCATCCTATAGGTGTGTTGTAGTGAGAGTGCTTTAGGTGATCAAAGTGTTGTGATCACCAAAGATCTTTTCTTTGTTCTTTGAGGAGACGGGCAAGTGTGCTCGTGATTGTTTGGGTCCTAGTGAGAACTTGGTGTTTTCGGGTTCGGGTGCGAACTCGTGTTTGAGGTGCGGCCTCGGCGAGCCGGTGGGCTTGCGGTGTGTACGGGACTAGGGAGTCCGAGGGCTTGTAGGTGTTGCGGCACCGAGGAGAGATCCATTGGGATCTTGCATAGTGGAAATCCTTCGTGTGTCGAAGGCGGGGATGTAGAGCAAGTGTGCTCGAACCTCGAAACATACCTTTGTGTTTGCGATTGCTCACTCTCTCTCTCTTTGTCTCTTTTATATCTTGCATGTGTTTATTGTTCATCTTTATATGCTAGATATATATTGTGTGCTTAATTGATATACTTGCGTGGGATTGTTGCTAACACTTGTATTCAACCAAGAGAGCCAACGCGGCACCTCAACCCATTCAAGGGGAATCTAGAGGAGTTTGTCCAGAGCCCTTCACGGGGAATTCGGCAACACTCTTGTGTTATACATAGTGTTTAGTGTAAAAGTTTTAATTTGGTCATAATTAGTTTTAGCTTCCGCATTATTTGCATAATTCATCATTAAGTGACCATTAGATTAGCCTTCACCTATTCACCCCCCTCTAGGTGAAACCTTCAATTTGTATCAGAACTTGGTACTCTGATTTGGTCTAACAACCTAGAGTAAAAGATCCTCATTTTTAGGCTAATCACAATATTTTGTACACACACCATGGACTTTATGTCACCACCCACTTTTGATATTGTTAACATCCATATATGGAAGGTGAAGATGTCCTTGTACCTCAAAGCCCTAGGTTATCATGTTTATCTTGCCACTACTAATAATGCATATTGTTTAGATGGTAAGAATTTTGAGGCTAATACAAAAGCCCTTCATGCTTTAAAGTCTACCCTAGATGATGTTTATTTATCTAGAGTTTCTAACTTTGAATCGGCTTTTGTAGTGTGGAACACCCTCCTCTCCCTTGGCGAAAAAGATCAATACTGTGCGGGGAGCGATTCGGACGTTGGAAGTGACACCTCCAACGTGTGCTATATGGTCCAAGGGGATAACCCCCTTGAGGTAAACTCCGAATCCGATGATGAGGACATGTCATATGATGAGCTCACTTCATTTTGTCAAACAATTCTTGAAAAATATGACATGCTTAAGAAAGAAAATAAAAATTTGAAAAAGAACATTGCTTGCATGCATATAGAACAAGATTCATTTAAATCTAGCATTACATGTTTAGAAAAAGATAACAAAAATTTGAAAAAGGATTTTGATTGCATGCTTAAAGAAAATGATTCTTTCAAAGCTAGAATTGCATGCTTAGAAAAAGAAAAGGAAGATTTGAAAAATGAGAATGTTTCCTTATTTTCAAAATTGAATGATTTATGTGAAGGAAACACTATTTTGAAAAAGAAAGTTGATTTGGTGGAAAAACAAAAAGAAGTTGTTTTTCAAGAAAATAATTCTTTGAAAAGAAAAATTTGTGAAAAAGAAAAGGATTTTGTTTCACAAAAGAAAAAGAAAAATGATCATATATCTCATCATGCTTTACATGCCATAACTAATGAGATTAAGAATTTGAAAAATAAAATGGATGGTTTGAGTTCAACCTTGAACTCTTGTGCTTTCAATCATTCTAGGTTGGAGTCAATGTTTTCAAAGAAACAAACTCCACACATTCATGCACATCATAACCATACATTTGCTTATGTTGCACAACATGATCACACTCCTACACATAAGCATACTAAGGTGTACGTATGTACACATTGTGGCCGCAAAGGCCATTTAGCAAAATATTGTTATGATAGATTAGATCATTTTAATTTTGCTAAGAATAAAAGATTTTGGGTTCCTTACAACAAAGCTAACCCCCGTGGACCCTACAAGAAAATTTGGGTACCAAAACCCCCACCATTTGCTTGTGATGTAGGTGAGGGCTCTCACAAAACATGAGAGAATTGGTGCCTTGGTAGTGGATGCAAATGGACTTGATGGACACACATTTGGAGCACCGCTATCAAGGAGGTTTCGGTGGGACAACCACCATATTTGGAGCTTTGGAGTTGGTAACAATTTCTAAACTCCTACTTTTATGCACATGCTTTTAATTTCATATATCATATAGCATGTTCATATTTTTGTGTGCTTCATGTGGTATTTACATGTTTAAATGAAGATTTTATCAAAACATGCATGTATACATATACAATTAGTGAATTACAATTGATTCATATATGATTGAACTTCATGCTCATTTGTACCCACTATTTGCATATGCATAGTCTAGTTTTGATGATTCTTTCATTTATACTTGTTATGCCTACATTTATGCTTTACTTCATATATATGTATTTTTAAATTCAAATCTAATAAATATACATGTATACCCGTGAGTCTCTTGCCTTAATGCAAACATCATTAATAGACTCTTTTAGATTTGGGATATGTATGTGTATTGTTAGGATTGGATTGATCATACATATACCATGAAGATTAGTGTTTTGATTTTTCGTGTTTTTCTGTTAAAATGTGACTTTTGATCTCTTTGAGCTTCTTTGACTATTTTCATAAAAATGCTATTTACATGATCATTTAACACTCACACTTTTGTTAAAATCATTTTTGAGCTTTATTGACCATGAGTGCTTAAATTTTTATGTATCTAGTTATGTTTATGAAAAACATAAGATTTGATTTATTCGAAGGATTTTTTTAACTAGTTTTTCAAAAACAATTTATACTAGTTATTTGTTCTTCAAATAATTTTTTTAGATTGACACATGATTCTATTTTTCTCAAAATTTGATGCTTCATGATTTGAATATTAGTTTATATGTTAGTTTTTGTCAACACTAGGATTTATAATTGTACATATCGTGGGCCACAAATAAATCTATTTATATTTGTGCTTGAATGCTTATTTGAACCCATGAAATGTGCTTGTATTGCTTGGTTTTGATGATACATACATTTTTAAACTTATATTCCCACATTTTGGATTTGATTTATGATCATGTGTTTTTCATTTCATGTATATGTGTATTTTGCCAAACTTTAAGATATACATGTATACCTCTTGAGTCATTTGCCTTTAATGCAAATCTATTTATATGGACTCATTTGTGTTTAAGAGATATGTATGTATACTTATTGTGTTATCAAAACATACATATATCTTAAAATATAAATTTTTTAATAAAAAAAATTTTTTGATTTCATGTTTTTGAAGGATCTTTAACTAGGTTTTCAAAAAATTTATCTTTAACTAGTTAATTATTCTTCATTTGGTAGAGTTTTTCAAACTAAACTTATTTTCAAATTTATTTTGAAAACTCCTACCATCTATGGGAGGATGGATGGGCGAGTATGCCTTGTAAGCTTAATTGACAAATCTTTTACCTTGTGCATATCAAGGGTGGTAGGTTATGAGATATACACTTGATCTTATTGTTATGTCAATTGGTATCATTGAATCGTTTCAATTGGTATCAATATGAACTTATTTTGTATATACTCATATTTTGTTTCTTATATATGTATGCATCAATGTCAATTGGTATACTCATTTCATACATATATATGATTTTCATGTGCTTAACTTTCAATTGGCTCACAATTTAAAAGCACAAAGTTTTTGATGAAAAATAAAAAATTTTTATGTTTACCATTGATATGAAAATGCTTCAACTTCATATTTGTTAAATTTCAATTGATATCAATATGTTCTATGATAATGATTATTTTCAATTAGGTATCTTAAAATTTGATTGTTTTACAAGTGCTCTGATACCTTTCAAAAAAATTCTAAGAAAAATTAATTAAAAAAAAACATTTTGTTGATTTGTATTACCCCTTCTTGATCTTTTTGTTTTTGACAAAAGGGGGGGAAAAATTTGTTTGATTTGATTTTACTTTTAACCCTTTGTTGATGATTGACAAAAAGGGGGAGAAGTATTTGAGTTTATATGCATGTTTCCATTGCTTAAGGGGGAGAAGTATTTGTCTTCATTGTTACTTTTTGTATTGCAAATAGGAGAAAAAGATTTTGATTTATGCTTGTTGCATGTTTTATCTCCATACATTGCATACATGTCATGTGCTTCATTTTCATATTTATTATTTTGTGTTATGCATGAGTTAAGGGGGAGCTTCTTTGAAGCTTTACTTTAATCCATGCATATATAACCTCATGAGTTTTGTCATCATCAAAAGGGGGAGATTGTTGGCCC
Organism: Agave tequilana; assembly: GCA_038442645.1. Taxonomy (NCBI): domain Eukaryota; kingdom Viridiplantae; phylum Streptophyta; class Magnoliopsida; order Asparagales; family Asparagaceae; genus Agave; species Agave tequilana. Next base: position 103,438 of record JAVJIF010030738.1, on the reverse strand, counting down.
AAAGGCCTATCACCCTAGTTTTGATGATGATCAACTCATGAAGTTATGTTTACTAATGATCTTGTGTTTAATTAGTGACAGATTTGTTATCAAGATCTTAGTAGGTGTGGAGCTTCAATAAAGGATTTAAAGTCAAGTTTTGAAGCTAGCACCGGTTGATTCAAGAGCTTGTGCATCAAGATCACATCAAGTACTCAAGAGGAGTCTAGCTCTATGGATCGTTTTTGGACCAAGTCAAGAAGATGAGAAGCCTTCAAGTGAAGACTTCAAGAAGATGAAGACTTGTGTCTAGGTATAAGATTTTGTTTTTGTTTTAGTTAAAAATGTAAAGGATAGATAGTTGGTGGATTGCTCAAGTTCATATCACACACACACTCTTGATTTAATTGTTTTCATAAAAGATTTTTTTTTGGTTTACAAAAGATTTTTCATTTTGGAAAAATACAAGTTTGGCTTTTGGTATTTTTCATATTCATATCTTTAGACCAAAATCAAGTTTAGAGCTTTATGACAAAAACATAGATATTTCATTATGATTGTGTTAGTGGATCATATCCATACACACTATGCTTTAAAAATATATCTTGTTTTTGTATTTGATGAAGATTTGGAAAAATATGTTTTGGAAAATATTGTTTTAGAAAAATACAGTTTTTATCATGGGCCAAATATTTCCAAGTTACAAAAATAGTCCAATCTTTTATAACATGCCTTGATTTTGTGCAAGCATGTTTGTATATCAAAGTATATTGGTTAAACTATTTTTGTAGATTTTTATGTATTTTATGGGATTTTATTTGAGCCAAAAAGACAAATTTTTTATCCCAGAAAAATTGTTTCAGGCTTCGGCTAGTCGACTTATATAGCTTATAAGTCGACTAACACTGAAGTCGGTCGACCGGGTCGGTCGACCGACGTGCACAAATGTGCACGGCTGTGTGTACTGGTGGTCGGTCGACCGTGCCGGTCGACCGCTCCAGAGAGCAGTACTCTCTGGAAAGTTCGGTCGACCGCACCGGTCGACCGGGGTTCCAACGGTCAGAAATCCGACCGTTGGCGGTCGACCGGGCCGGTCGACCGGCAGTTCTGACAGATCCCAACGGCTATATTTTTCTGACCTATATATTGGGGGGTCTTGTCATTGTTTTACCACAAGATTTTGGAGTCTCTTAGAGCCAGTTTTTCCCAGACTTTTAAAAGGGTTTTCTCCACAAAATAGAGAGCAAATATTTCCTATCTAAAGGGAAGTTTTATCAAGAGTGTTTAAAAGAAAGTCTTTGAGTTTTCCTCCACCTTTAACATTCCTGTTTTTCTCACACCACACTTGAGCTATCCATTGATTATTCATCCTATAGGTGTGTTGTAGTGAAAGTGCTTTAGGTGATCAAAGTGTTGTGATCACCAAAGATCTTTTCTTTGTTCTTTGAGGAGACGGGCAAGTGTGCTCGTGATTGTTGGGTCCTAGTGAGGACTTGGTGTTTTCGGGTTCGGGTGCGAACTCGTGTTTGAGGTGCGGCCTCGGCGAGCCGGTAGGCTTGCGGTGTGTACGGGACTAGGGAGTCCGAGGGCTTGTAGGTGTTGCGGCACCGAGGAGAGATCCATTGGGATCTTGCATAGTGAAAATCCTTCGTGTGTCGAAGGCGGGGATGTAGAGCAAGTGTGCTCGAACCTCGAAATATACCCTTGTGTTTGCGATTGCTCACTCTCTCTCTTTGTCTCTTTTATATCTTGCATGTGTTTATTGTTCATCTTTATATGCTAGATATATATTGTGTGCTTAATTGATATACTTGCGTGGGATTGTTGCTAACACTTGTATTCAACCAAGAGAGCCAACGCGGCACCTCAACCCATTCAAGGAGAATTTAGAGGAGTTTGTCCAGAGCCCTTCATGGGGAATTCGGCAACACTCTTGTGTTATACATAGTGTTTAGTGTAAAAGTTTTAATTTGATCATAATTTGTTTTAGCTTCCGCATTATTTGCATAATTCATCATTAAGTGACCATTAGATTAGCCTTCACCTATTCACCCCCCTCTAGGTGAAACCTTCAGACCCAAACAATCACGAGCACACTTACCCGTCTCCTCAAAGAACAAGAAAAAGACTTTGGTGATCACAACACTTTGATCACCTAAAGCACTCTCACTACAATACACCTATAGGATGAATAATTAATGGATAGCTCAAGTGTGGTGTGAGAAAAACAAGGAAAGAATCTTTGGTGAAAAACTCAAGAAATCTCTTTTAAACACTCTTGATAAACTCTCCTTTTAATTGGAAATATTTGCTCTAATTTTGTGGAGAAAAAAACTCTGGAATGAATGAGAAAAACTGGCTCTAAGAGTCTCCAAAAACTTCTACCAAAACAATGACAAAACCCCCAATTTATAGGCTGCCAGAAAACTAGCCGTTGGGGTCTGTCAGAGAGGCCGGTCGACCGGTGCGGTCGACCGCCAACGGTCGGATTTCTGACCGTTGGAGCCACGGTCGACCGCCAGGGTCGACCGACCCACTGGAGCTGAGAGTCCAACTCTCTGTCGGTCGACCCGTGCGGTCGGCCGAACTTTCCAGAGAGCTCTGCTCTCTGGAGCGGTCGACCGGCTCGGTCGGCCGTCCTCCAGTACACAAAGGCGTGCACGTTTGTGCACGTCGGTCGACCGGTCCGGTCGGCCGACTCCTGTATTAGTCGACTATTAAAGGTCACTAGTCGACTTATACGAAGCCTGAAACAATTTTCTGGGATTTAAAACATGGTCTTTTTGGCTCAAATAAAATCCCATAAAATACATAAAAATCTACAAAAATAGTTTTACCAGTATACTTTGATAAACAAACATGCTTGCACAAAATCAAGGCATGTTATAAAAGATTGGACTATTTTTGTAAGTTGGAAATATTTGGCTCAAGATAAAAACTGTATTTTCCAAAACAATATTTTCCAAAACATATTTTCCAAAACATCTTCAAATACAAAACAAGATATTATAATTCATTTTAAGGCATAGTGTGTATGGATATGATCCACTACACAAATAAGATGAAATATCTAAGTTTTTGACATTAAACTCTAAACTTGGTTTTGATTAAAAGATAAGTATATGAGAAATACCAAAAACCAAACTTGTATTTTTCCAAAATGAAAAATCTTTTCTAAACCAAAAATATTTTATGAAAACAATTCTATCAAGAGTGTGTGTGCATGGTATACTTGAGCAATCCACCAACTATTTATCCTTTACATTTTATCTAAAACAAATACAAAATCTTATACCTAGACACAAGTCTTCATCTTCTTGAAGTCTTCACTTGAAGGCTTCTCATCTTCTTGACTTGGTCCAAACTTGATCCAAAAGCTCCTTGGATCACACCGTGCTAGCTCCAAAATTGACATTTTATCTTTTGTTGAGCTATGTACCTACTAAGATCTTGATAATGAATCTGTCACTAGTTAAACACAAGATCATTAGTAAACATAACTTCATGAGTTGATCATCATCAAAACTAGGGTGATAGGCCTTTGGGCCAACAATCTCCCCCTTTTGATGATGACAAAACTCATGAGGTTATATATGCATGGATTAAAGTAAAGCTTCAAAGAAGCTCCCCCTTAACTCATGCATCTCAAATAAACAGAATAAATATGTCATGAAAACAATTCTATCAAGAGTGTGTGTGCATGGTATACTTGAGCAATCCACCAACTATCTATCCTTTACATTTTATCTAAAACAAATACAAAATCTTATACCTAGACACAAGTCTTCATCTTCTTGAAGTCTTCACTTGAAGGCTTCTCATCTTCTTGACTTGGTCCAAGCTTGATCCAAAAGCTCCTTAGATCACACTGTGCTAACTCCAAATCTTGACATTTTATCTTTGTTGAGCTATGCACCTACTAAGTTCTTGATAATGAATCTGTCACTAGTTAAACACAAGATCATTAGTAAACATAACTTCATGAGTTGACCATCATCAAAACTAGGGTGATAGGCCTTTGGGCCAACAATTTCCCCTTTTTGATGATAACAAAACTCATGAGGTTATATATGCATGGATTAAAGTAAAGCTTCAAAGAAGCTCCCCCTTAACTCATGCATCTCAAATAAACAGAATAAATATGCAATGAGGCCATAAACATGTATGCAAGTATGGAGATAAAACATGCAACAAGCATAAATCAAAATCTTTTTCTCCTATTTGCAATACAAAAAATATATGCATAAATAACAAGGAAGACAAATACTTCTCCCCCTTAAGCAATGAAAACATGCATATAAACTCAAATACTTCTCCCCTTTTTTGTCAATCATTAACAAAGAGGTCAAAGTAAAATCAAATTTTTCTCTCCCTTTTTGTCAAAAACAAAAAGATCAAGAAGGGGTAATACAAATCAACAAAATATTTTTTTTAATTAATTTTTCTTAAACAAAAATTTTTAAAGGTATCAGAGCTTTTGTAAAACAAACAAATTTTTAAGATACAAATTGAAAATAGTCATTATTGTAAAACATATTGATACAATAGAATTTTAACAAATATGAAGTTGAAGCATTTTGATATCAATGGTAAACATAATGATCCAAAAAATTTTTTTTCATCAAAAACTTTGTGCTTTTAAAATTGTGAGCCAAATGAAAGTTAAGCACATGAAAATCATATATATGTATGAGAAATGAGTATACCAAGTGAAATTGATACATACATATATAAGAAACAAAATATGAGTATATACAAAATAAGTTCATATTGATACCAATTGAAACGATTCAATGATACCAATTGACATAACAATAAGATCAAGTGTATATCTCATAACCTACCACCCTTCATATGCACAAGATAGAAGATTTTCAATGAAGCATACAAAGCATAATCGCCCATCCATCCTCCCATAGACGGTAGGGGTTTTCAAAAAAAATTTGAAAATAGTATAGCATTGAAAATCACTACCAAATGAAGAATAATTAACTAGTTAAAGATAATTTTTGAAAAACTAGTTAAAAATCCTTCAAAACATGAAATCAAAACATATGTTTTTCATGGGTCATACCAAATACACAAATTCAACACTCAATGACGATAAAGCTCAAAAATATGTTCATGAAATAACGTCATGACAAAATAAATAACCTGTGAGTGTATAAAAGTCATGTAAGTAGCATTTTCATGAAAATGGACATTGAAGCTCAATAAGATGAATAACATTTTAGAAAACATGAAAATTTATTTTTTAAAAAAATATTACACTTCTAGGCATATGTATGATTAATCCAATCCTAACAATACACATGCATATCCCAAACATAAAAGAGTCTATCAAATGTATTTGCATGAAGGCAAGAGACTCACGGGTATACATGTATATTTATTAGATTTGAATTAAAAATACATATACATGAAGTAAAGCATAAAAATTGGCAAAGCATGTATAAATGAGAATCATCAAAACTAGCCTATACATGTGCATATAGTGGGTACAAATGAGCATGAAGTGCAAACATATATAAATCACGTGTAACTCACCATTTGTACATGTATAAAATAAGTTTTGATAAAAACTACATCTAAGCATGGTATTACCACATGAAGCACACAAAAAATATGAACACGCTATATGATATATGAAATTAAAAGCATGTACATAAAAGTAGGAGTTTAGAGATTGTTACCAACTCCAAAGCTCCAAGCATGGTGGTCTTTCCCACCAAAATCTCCTTGATAGCGGTGCATCAAAAATATGTCCATCTAGTCCACGTGCAACCACCACCAAGGCACCAAATCTCTCACGTCTTGTGAGAGCCCTCACCTACATCAAAAACACATGGTGGGGGTTTTGGTACCCATCTTTTCTTGGGTCCTTGGGGGTTAGTCTTGTTGTAAGGCACCCAAACATTTTTATTAGCAAAATTTGAAACATGCAACTTATCAAAAACAAATTTTGCTAGATGGCCTTTGCGGCCACAATGTGTACATTTGTACACCTTAGTATGCTTATGTGTAGGAGTGTGATCATGGCATGCAACATAAGCAAATGCATAATGAGAGTGATGTGCATGAACATGAGGAGTTTGTTTCTTTGCAAACATGGACTCCAATCTAGAATGGTTGAATGCACACGAGTTCAAAGTTGAACTCAAACTATCTATTTTATTTTTTAAATCTTTAATCTCATTAGTGGTGGCATGAAAAGCATGATGAGATAAAGAATCATTTTTCTTTTCTTTTATGAAACAAAATCTTTTTCTTTTTCACAAATTTTTCTTTTTAAAGACTTATTTTCTTGAAAAATAACTTCTTTTTGTTTTTCCACCAAATCAATTTTATTTTTCAAAGTATTGTTTCCTTCACACAAATCATTCAATTTTGAAAATAAGAAAACATTCTCATTTTTCAAATCTTCCTTTTCCTTTTCTAAGCATGCAATCTTATTTGCTAATGAATCATGTTCTATATGCATGCAATCCAAATTCTTTTTCAAATTCTTATTATCTTTTCTTAGCATGTCATATTTCTCTAATAGTTGTTGACAAAATGAAGCAAGTTCATCATATGACATGTTAATATCCTCATCCTCGGATTCGGAAGTTACCTCAAGGGGGTTATCCCCTTAGACCATATAGCACACGTTGGAGGTGTCGCTCCCAACGTCCGAATCGCTCCCCGCATAGTATTGATCTTTTTCGCCGAGGGAGATGAGGGTATTCCAAACTATAAAAGCCGAATCAAAGTTAGAAACTCTAAATAAATAAACATCATCGAGGGTAGACTTTAAAGCATGAAGGGCTTTTATATTAGCCTCAAAATTCTTACCATCTAAACAATATGCAATATTAGTAGTGGCAAGATAAACATGATAACCTAGGGCTTTGAGGTACAAGGACATCTTCACCTTCCATATATGGATGTTAACAATGTCAAACATGGGTGGTGACATGAAGTCCATGGTGTGTGTACAAAATATTGTGATTAGCCTAAAAAATAAGGATCTTTAACTCTAGGTTGTTAGACCAAATCAGAGTACCAAGCTCTGATACCAATTGAAGGGTTCACCTAGAGGGGGGGTGAATAGGTGAAGGCTAATCTAAAGGTCACTTAATGATGAATGATGCAAATAATGCGAAGCAAAAAGCAATTATGACCTAATTAAAACTTTTACACTAAACACTATGTATAACAAAAGAGTGTTGCCGAATTCCACGTAAAGGGCTCTGGACAAACTCCTCTAGATTCCCTTTGAATGGGTTGAGGTGCCGCGTTGGCTCTCTTGGTTGAATACAAGTGTTAGCAAACAAACCCAAGCAAGTATATCAATTTAAGTACAAATGAATATCTAGCATATAAAGATGAGCACAATAAAAGTATGCAAGATATAAAAGAGACAAAGAGAGAGAGTGAGCAATCGCAAACACAAGGGGTATGTTTCGAGGTTCGAGCACACTTGCTCTACATCCCCGCCTTCGACACACGAAGGATTTCCACTATGCAAGATCCCAATGGATCTCTCCTCGGTGCCGCAACACCTACAAACCCTCGGACTCTCTAGTCCCGTACACACCGCAAGCCCACCGGCTCCCCGAGGCCGCACCTCAAACACGAGTTCGCACCCGAACCCGAAAACACCAAGTCCTCACTAGGACCCAAATAATCACGAGCACACTTGCCCGTCTCCTCAAAGAACAAGAAAAAGATCTTTGATGATCACAACACTTTGATCACCTAAAGCACTCTCACTACAACACACCTATAGGATGAATAATCAATGGATAGCTCAAGTGTGGTGTGAGAAAAACAAGGAAAGAATCTTTGGTGAAAAACTCAAGAAATCTCTTTTAAACACTCTTGATAAACTCTCCTTTTAATTGGAAATATTTGCTCTAATTTTGTGGAGAAAAAAACTCTGGAATGAATGGGAAAAACTGGCTCTAAGAGTCTCCAAAAACTTCTACCAAAACAATGACAAAACCCCCAATTTATAGGCTGCCAGAAAACTAGCCGTTGGGGTCTGTCAGAGCGGCCGGTCGACTGACCGTTGGAGCCACGGTCGACCGCTAGGGTCGACCGACCCACTGGAGCTGAGAGTCCAACTCTCTGTCGATCGACCCGTGCGGTCGGCCGAACTTTCCAGAGAGCTCTGCTTTCTGGAGCGGTCGACCGGCACGGTCGGCCGTCCTCCAATACACAAAGGCGTGCACGTTTGTGCACGTCGGTCGACCGGTCCGGTCGGCCGACTCCTGTATTAGTCGACTATTAAAGGTCACTAGTCGACTTATACGAAGCCTGAAACAATTTTCTGGGATTTAAAACATGGTCTTTTGGCTCAAATAAAATCCCATAAAATACATAAAAATCTACAAAAATAGTTTTACTAATATACTTTGATAAACAAACATGCTTGCACAAAATCAAGGCATGTTATAAAAGATTGGACTATTTTTGTAAGTTGGAAATATTTGGCTCAAGATAAAAACTGTATTTTCCAAAACAATATTTTTCCAAAACATGTTTTTTCAAAACATCTTCAAATACAAAAACAAGATATTATAATTCATTTTAAGGCATAGTGTGTATGGATATGATCCACTACACAAATAAGATGAAATATCTAAGTTTTTGATATTAAGCTCTAAACTTGGTTTTGGTTAAAAGATAAGTATATGAGAAACACCAAAAATCAAACTTGTATTTTTTCAAAATGAAAAATCTTTTCTAAACAAAAAATCTTTTATGAAAACAATTATATCAAGAGTGTGTGTGCATGGTATACTTGAGCAATCCACCAACTATCTATCCTTTACATTTTATCTAAAACAAATACAAAATCTTATACCTAGACACAAGTCTTCATCTTCTTGAAGTTTTCACTTGAAGGCTTCTCATCTTCTTGACTTGGTCCAAGCTTGATCCAAAAGCTCATTGGATCACACCGTGCTAGCTCCAAATCTTGACATTTTATCTTTTGTTGAGCTATGCACCTACTAAGATCTTGATAATGAATCTGTCACTAGTTAAACACAAGATCATTAGTAAACATAACTTTATGAGTTGATCATCATCAAAACTAGGGTGATAGGCCTTTGGGCCAACAGTAAAAAGAAAAAACATCATACTCGAAAAGACCCTTAACCACTTTATCGTTGTCCAATGACTAAAATGCCTTTAGTTTCACTTATAATCTAGCTACAACTGTTCCTCCACCAAAAAATTACGGATCTAAAAATTTGAGCTTTTTCAAACAAAAAAGCTACAGATCGTGATTACTAATTTTTGAATCATCTACATCAAAAATTTAATTTATAAAACAAAAATCTGATCAAGATGTCGAGTAAGAAAGCAACTGTCGCAAAAGATAAAAAAATCATGAAAACCCTAGGTTATTGGTGAAATAGCAAAAATTTATGATTTTTTCAAAAAAAATTCCAATTTTTGTTATTTAAAGATTTTTTTCAAATTTTTAATATCATTTTGCTTGAGATTTTTATTAAAATTTTGAAGTTTCTAATTTCAAAAAATATTCTAGAAAAATAATTTATTTTAAAAGAATGTGACCATGGTCGCATTAATGTTTAACTTTTTTGAAAGATGTTTTAATCATAATAAAAATCTATTACTGCGACTTGAAACAGTTTATTTTAGTTTTTTTTATTTTCTAAAACTGCAATCGAAGTCGCAGTTTTTGGAAAAAAAATTTTGGATTTAAACTTTTTAACATTATTTTCACTTTTTAGATTTATTTTTGTTTTATAGTGCGACCTTGGTCGCAATGTTACAGCATTTTTTTATTTTTTCGATTAGGGTCGCAGTATGTTTTTCGACATTGGTAAGCTAAATAGGATACTGCAACCGCGGTCGTAGTCTTATGAAACAAATTGAAGTAGTGACGAAAATCTCGTAAGTTAATTAATTAAGATGATTAGAAGATTGCGACTTCGGTCGCAGTCTTATGTAACAGCAGACTCTTTGAAAATGTTTTGTTTGATAACACTGTGACATTGGTTATAGTATCTTTTATTACGTAATCTAAATAACATATTGCGACCGTGGTCGCATTTTATGAAATAAGAGACATAGTCAATTGAAGCAGTGAAAAGGTCTTGTAAGTTAAGTAATTAAGATGATTAGAAGACTACGGCATTGGTCGCAATCTTATGTAATAGCGGTCTTTTTGAAAAAGTTTTGTTTGATAACACTGCGACCTTGATCGCAGTATTTTATAACTTATTTTTCATTTTTGCGACCAAGGTTGCAGTCTTTTTATTAATAAATTTTAATTGGACTGCGACTTTGGTCGCAGTCCTGTAAAACAAATGGTTACTAACTCAATTTTATCTGACAGTTTATTATTATGAATGCGATCAAAGTCGCAGTCTTGATGAAAAGGACAACTTTTAAAATAATTTTTTTCTACGACTTTAGTCACAGTACTAGCAGATTGGTTATATATTTATGTGTATTTTACATGTCCTTCAGATTTTAAATCGAATGGTCAATATTTCCGATGATGAAAATTTCTGATAGGCCTTCCTTTTGAAGAAGAAGAAGAAGAAAAAGAAGAAGCGAAGAATCACGATGAAAATATTGAAGCTGACACCCGAGGGAAAAAGAACTTGTCAAAATAGCTGATGGAGATTTAGATCTACAAATTAAAAATCAATATCTGATCCCACTCTCGCTTTTTTTAGAACGACGTTCTTTACGAGTCAAAAATCTAGATCTGAAGCGTGAGGAGACACAGAGAGATAGACATATAAAATGGGAGAAAATAATAATAAATCATATAAAACTAATACATCATCCCAAGAAAACTGTCTTTTTTAAACAGTAAGGGGCTTTTAGTAATTTCAATTATTTTCAAAAGCGGGGCGCCATTAAGATTGTCAAACTGTGTGGTACATATTATGCCACGTCACCGCCGGCTGAGAGGCACTCTCAGCTGTCGGTTGATATACATTTATATGTGTGTGTGTAGATATATATATTTGTATGCGTGTGTATCTGTACCTCAGCCGCCGGCTGAGAGACTCTCTCAGCTGGCATTGTCGCAATCTAATGCGACCTGATCGTAGTCCTAAAGAATTTCAGATATTCTCAGTCTAATTAGCACTGCGACCATGATAGCAGTCCTCACAAAACACTGTGACCATGATCGCAGTCCTCACAAAAATACTGCAACCATGGCAGCAGTCATCACAAAAACACTATGACCATGATAGCACTGCGAGCAGGATATGTGACTGAGATTCAGCCACGTCGCAGTCAGCTGAGAGGCTCTCAACTTGTGGCTAAGGTACATTTCTCTCTATATACGTGTGTGTGAGCGCGCCAAAAATCCTAAAGATGAATAGAATTAAGACCCATTTTTTTGGCACTGTGATGATTAGTGTATACAATGGTGATGTAGTTGTTTACATAGTTCTGATATACGATGATGTGATTAAAGTACTCAACCTGCTTTGTAACTTTTTTTTTCTTATGAGAAATGGTAAATCAACTTGGTTACTTGTCACTGACTGATTATTACCAAATAGAAGCCTCAATCATGTGCTCAAGTTTGTCTGATCTATTAATTGATATGGCCCTCATCAAGCAAAAAAGTTAATGTTGAGCCAAACACAACATGTTCACCAACAACTTACAAACTTGGCCCTCCTACAGGTATATATTAAACTTTATTTGAGATCAGTGTGGAAAGCTTTGGAAAGAACTTGCCAGAAGCTTATGTCAAATCTAAAAAACTAAAATAATGAATAACAAAAAATAAATTAAATCACTTGACCTTAAGTTTGGTAAAATATACAATGGAGCTAGGAAAGAGTTGGCCTCTGATGATGCTTGAAAATTAATGATTTCTCAAGTAGAAAACTTCCCTCTTGCATAAAAGAGTATATATATCTACCTCAAGACTAGACTGTTTCACATATTAATTTTGTCTTCAAGGTACTATAGACATAGTCTCTTCTAACAGAGTGACATTGAACAGCAATGCTACAGGTTTAAAAAGATTGTTAAGGAAATATATATATATATATTTGTAATATTTATTTTTGTTTGTATATCTCTTTATGCAGTTTGTTTTATATTTAAAGGAACTTAGAAAATTCATAAAAATGTTATCCACATAGCAAATATTCTTCTTAAATAGTCCTAAGCCTAAACTAGAAAAAGTATGCTTTAAACTTTCTTACCTTTTTCATATATAATATAGTCTCAGTAGCATATTTGTGTCAAAATAAAGTGGTCTTTTTTCTTCTTTTATAGATCTTCATGCTATTTCTATTTGTTCTTATTGAAAATATGTCAACAAGAGCAATCTCAGACCTGCACATACAACTATCTCTAGATTAAATCATTCAACAAGTTATGAGTAAAGTTGGAGTTATTTATTACCTTACACTGTTGCACCTGGACATGGATTCTATATATTGCATATATATATGTTTTACATATTTTAAAACTGGTACATATGAAAGTATTATTCATGAATTATTATTGGTTAACCAAAGATCACATGCATAAACTCCTATCTTTCAAATTTGGACATCTGAAAACATTACTCCATATAGACTTTCTCATCAAACCACCCCACTCTATGATTGATATATCCAGCTGATTCTAAGTTCAGCTCTAGAGAGCTAACAATCAAGCAGCTCTCAAGTTTTACATGACTCCATGCACTTCTAGCACTCCTCCAACCGTATACGGAGATTCAGTACATACTGATCTAATGGCATGCAGACACGCCCGTACAAGCGAATCGCGCTGAAGTCTACACATCAACAGGAGATGTTCGAGTTGCGGCCGACAAGTTGGTGGCAATCTAGCTTCAGAGTCTACCAGTTGTTTCTCCTCTCTGGTATAAAGCTTAGCATATCTTTAGTTTCCCCCCACTAAAATTATTCATCGCAAGCTCTAAGTCCACTACCACTACAAAAAGGGACAGCTACATAATTGGCTATGAGTTGCTTCTAGTGCTTTAGAGATCCCCATGTTGGAGATTGTCAATTTGAGCTAAAAGAGACAATATCTTGTGGAGAATCCCACTGTCCACATTTGTTCCTCTCCATAGAAGAGCACTATGGCTCTTCAAAAAGGAGGCAGATCAGAATTGGATAATAAAAGAGCCACAACTTGAAGCTAGTCTCTATCAACTAGGAGTTAGTAACTCTGGTTGAAAATAGGAGTTAGGCCATGGATCTTGTACTGCATTTGTTCCACTAGGAGAAAGATCTAGGAAAGAAATGATACACATAGATGATTTCTTCTCAAGATACATTCTATATGGAGCCTTCAGGACTGTGAATTTATAGGACTGGGAATTGAATTCGATAAACAGATAGATGGGTTGTAACAGTGCGCTTCTAATGCAAGAGATGGTAAGTATAAAGAGAGATGAAACATATAACAATATAAGCTAATAGAAACAAAAAAAAGGACAGCACACCAGTATTTAACGTGGTTCGATCAATATGACCTACGTCCACAGGAGAAGACAGCAAGAAGAATCCACTAATCAAAATAGGAGAATATAAGAGATTACAACTCTAATCTCACTCACCCAAACCCAATGAAATCCAACTCACTAGAGCTTAACAAAAGGAAGATAAATGGGAAGAGAAAGGAGAGGATAATACAATATTTATCAACTCTCTCGTTCTCACTTTCTTACCTTGAAATCTCATGTAATGTGATGCATATTTATAGGCAAAATTTCTGAACCCCTTCATCACTTCACCCCCACACATACATCAAAATCATAGGGTAGGCGAATTAATTTCATTAGGGTGGTTAAGATCTTCATAGGGTGGCTATTGATGACTTTTAGGGTGGTTAGAGATTTCATAGAATGGCTATTGATGAATTTTAAGATGGCTAGAGATTCCATAGGGTGGCAAATTGATTTTGAGAAAAATCTACAAAGATGTCTTGGTTTGTTTCTATTCATTAAAGATATATCAACAAATCTCCACCTTGTCTTGAATGAATAACAAATCTCTCCACCTTAACTTGAACTATATCAAGCGTTTTTTGGATTCTTACTGTCTTCTCTAACTTCGACAGGCTCAACCTTCACCACTTTGGACACCAAGCAATTTGAGACAGTACTCGAACTTGCGCGAAGGTACGGGCTTTGTCATCATATCTGCTGGATTATCTGCAATATCAATTTTCTTAACTTTGATGACTTTAATTTCTCGAATAAAGTGATACCTGATATCAATATGTTTGGTTCTCTCATGATACATCTGATGCTTCGTCAGATGTATAGCACTCTGGCTGTCACAAAACACTGTGTTACTCCTTGGTGTAAACTGAGATCTTCAACCAAGCCTCTTAACCAAATAACTTCTTTTACTGCCTCTGTAACTACCATATACTCTGCCTCCATAGTAGACAAAGCAACTTTGGACTGTAAAGTCGCCTTCCAACTAATGGCACTGCTTGAAAGAGTAAAAACATACATGTCAGAGATTTTCTTCTATCCAAATTGGCCGCAAAATTTGAATCCGAATATCCAGCAATTTTGCAATCAGAATTAGTTTCCCTGTCAAAACACAGACCAATATTAGTAGATCCTTTTAAGTATCACAAAATCTATTTCACTGCATGCCAATGGCCTTTTCCTGGCCTATTCATATATCTACTTACGACACTGACTGCATGTGAAATGTCTGGTCGAGTGCACACCATAGCATATAAATGCTTCCAACTGTACTGGCATAGGGAACATGAGACATGTACTTCTCCTCTTCATCAGTTTGAGGAGATAAATCTGTTGAACGTCAAAAATGAGCAGCAAGTGGAGTTTTCACAGATTTGACATCAAGCATGCCAAATCTCTCTAATACCTTCTCGATGTATTTCTTCTGAGATAAGAACAATTTTCTTTCTTGCCTATTCTTGTAATTTTCATTCTCAAAATCTTCTTCTCTGCTCCCAAATATTTCATCTCAAACTCTTGTTTGAGTTGAATTTTCAACTTATCAACTTCAGACATGTCTTTAGCTGCAATCAACATATCATCAATATATAAAAGCAAATATACAAAAAACCATCATTAAGCTTCCGATGATAAACACAACTATCATATATACTCCTAGAGTAACCATGCTCAATCATGAAAGTATCAAACCTCAAATACCATTGCCTAGGCCACTGTTTTAAACCATAAAGAGATTTCTTTAACCTGCACACATGGTCTTCTTTGCCTTCAATAACGAATCCTTCTGGTTGATGCATAAAGATTTGCTCTTTAAGCTTGCTATGAAGAAAGATTGTTTTTACATCAAGTTACTCAAGCTCTAGATCGAACCAAGCAACCATGGTTAGCAACACGCGAATAGAGGTGTGCTTCACAACTGAAGAGAATACTTCATTGAAGTCGACACCCTTTGTCTGACTGTAACCTTTGGCAACCAAGCGTGCTTTGTATCTTACAGACTCGACACCAGGAATTCCTTCTTTCTTCTTAAAGAGCCATTTACAGCCAACAATTTTCTGTCCCCTGGGCGGGTTCACTAACTCCCATGTTTGGCTCTTGTGAAGAGATCCATCTCTTCAGTCATAGCAACACTCCATTCTGCAGCTTCATCAGAATTGATAGCCTTATTGTAGGTGAACAACTCTGGAATCTCAATAGATTCTGTCACACTTAGAGAATAAGCGACCATATCTACATAAGCGTATCGCTTAGGTGAACGGATCTGCCTTCTTACTCTCCCTGTGGCAATACTGTATTGTTGCTCTTACAGTGTATCATCACCCGAAGTTGAACCTTGAGCATCATCGACTGGTTCAACGCTTGTGCTCTCTTGCACTCCTTCTGTAACTTTGCTATCAAGCTCCACCTGCTTGCTTCCTTCCTCTCCTGAACCTATAATATCAACAACAGACTCTTTTCTCGGTTGAAGTATGAAATTTTCATCAAAAGTAATATCCCTACTAATAATAAATTTATGTGACTTAGGATTAGGACACCACAACCTGTAGCCCTTCACCCCAATAGCATAACCAAGAAATATAACTTTATTTGCCCTTGGTTCAAGCTTACCATCATTTACATGAAAATAAGTAGGGCAACCAAATACTCGTAAATGAGAGTATTTAACAGGGGTACCAGACCATACCTCCAAGAGTCTTAAAATCAATAGCTATAGAGGGAGACTGATTTACTAAATAGCAAGATATATTTACTGCCTCGGTCCAAAAGCATTTTGACAAATCAGCATTATAGAGTATACATTGAGCTCTCTCTAACAGTGTCATGTTCATCCTTTCTGCAACTCCATTCTGTTGTGGTGTGTACCGAACTGTACAATGCTGCACAATTTCTTTATTTTTACAGAATTGATCAAACTCCATGGAACAGAACTCCATTCTATTGTTGGTCAGGCGCTTCACCTTCTTTCCTGCTTGCTTTTCGATCATAACCTTCCATTGCTTGAAGGTAGCAAACACATCGCTCTTATACTTAAGAGGCCTGAGAGGGACCCCAAACATCTGAATGGATGTAGTATAAGGTGTCTTTAGTCCTGTGAACACCTGTACCAAAAGAAACTCTGTATTGCTTGTCAAAAACACAATGTTCACAAAAGTCAAGCTTTCCTTTTTTTCTGGCCACAAAGCAAACCTTGTTTACTCAACACATGTAGTCCTTTCTCACTCATATGCCATAACTGCAGATGCCACAAATGAGTGGTATCTATGTCTGAATCTTCTGACATTGACACAGTGACATCACCTGTGACCGTACTACCTTGAAGGATATAAAGGGTATTCACCTTCTTTCCTTTCATCACAACAAGAGAGCCTTTGCTAACTTTCAAAACTCCACCTTCAGTTGAAAACTTATAACCGTTGGAGTCAAGGGTGCCCAAAGAAATTAAATTTTTTTTTCAAATCCAGCACATGCCGAACATTACTCAATGTTCTAACAATACTGTCATGCATCCTAATCTTGATTGTCCCAATATCAATTATCTTGCAGGGCATGTTATTTCCTATTAAGACATTACCACCATCAATTGGCTGGTAGGTCACAAACCAGTCCCTGTGGGGACATATATGATAAGAATAATCTTAATCAAGAATCCACTCATCTCGTGAACGAACATCAAAGACGGTAACTGAAAGAGCCTCATGTGATGTGGAGACTTCTTCTGCAACACTAACAACCGAAGATTTCTCATCTTAAGATTTCCTTCTTACATCTTCTTTTTCTTTTTCTTTGAGCTAAAAATAATTTTTTATAGTGTCCAAACTTATGATAATAGTGACACTCAATATTTTTTCTTAACCTAGATTTAGAACTATATTTTCCTCGAGATTTTTCTCGACCCTTCTCTGTACGACCACAGACGAACAAGCCTTCAACTTGATCCTTACTTCCTACAACTAATACCTTTTTCTTTAACTTCTTAGAATGTAAGGCTAATTTGATATCTTCTAAAGAAAGTGTATCTCTACCATAGAGCATACTATTAAGAATATTTTCAAAGGAATGAGATAATGAACATAAGAAGATGAGAGCTTGATCTTCTTCATCTATTCTAACATCAATATTTTTTAAAGTCCATGAGAATTTTATTGAGCTCATCTAAGTGGTCTTTAATTGGCGTACCTTCCTTCATGCGAAGGGTGAAGAGGCGCTACTTCAAGTAGAGCTTGTTGGTCAGAGATTTTGTAATATAAAAGCCCTTTAATTTGAGCCACAAACCAGCGATGATATTTTCATCGGCAACCTCCTGTAAAAACTTCATCGGCTAGACAAAGTTGTATGGCACTATGCACCTTCATCTTGAGTTCTTCCTTTTCGTTCTCGGACATGAATTCTGACAACTTGTCCTTACTGGACAAGACTTTCAATAAGCCTTGTTGCATCAAGAAGGCCCGTATTTTGACTCTCCACAAGCTGAAGCTATTTTTCTTGTCAAATTTCTCTACTTTGTACTTTGCCGAAGCATCTTGAAACCCACAAGAAAATAATGCAAGCTCTGATACCAGCTTGTTGTAACAGTGAGATTCTAATGTAAGAGATGACAAGTATAAAGAGAGATGAAACAGATAGCAATATAAGTTAATAGAAATAAAAAAGAATAGCACACTAGCATTTAACGTGGTTCGATCAATATGATTTATGGGAGAAGATAACAAGAAGAATCCACTAATCAAAAGGGGAGAATATAAGAGATTATAACTCTAATCTCATTCACCTAAGGCTAATGAAACCCAACTCACTAGAGATTAATAAAAGGAAGATAAATGGTAAGAGAAAGGAAAGAATAATACAATATTTAGCAACTCTCTCATTCTCACTTTCTTGTCTTGAAATCTCATGCAATGTGATGCCTATTTATAGATAAATTCTAAACCCCTTCATCACTTCACCCCACAGATACATCAAAATCATAGGGTGGTCGAATTGATTTTATTAAGGTGGCAAAGATCTTCATAGGGTGGCTATTGATGACTTTTAAGGTGGTTAGAGATTTCAAAGAGTGGCTATTAATGACTTTTAGAGTGGCTAAAGATTTCATAGGGTGGCTAATCGATTTTGAGAAAAAGTCTACAAAAATGCTTGGTTTGTTTCTATTCGTTAAAGACATATCAACAAGATGTACTCTTAATGCGAAAACAGGCTTTGCATCTTTAGGTGAAGGCTTATGTTGCATGGATACTTTATAAAAGAGATGTATTTGTGTATCTATCTATATGTATCGTATACTTGGATGTGTTATAAATACCGGTTCCTAAAATAACGTCTTCCATTTGTATGGGAATATAATGATGTAAGGCATGAATGACATGATTTGCATTCAAATTTGACTTGTAGATGCATTTATCTAATTTGTCTAGTTTCTTTTTAAGGTATAAAAGAACAATAATTGTAAAGATAACTTAGTAATTGTTTGATAAAACCTAAAAAATTATTCTACCATATCCAATAATAGAGTTTTATTGTCGTACATGATTTTCTTGAGATTTTAAGTATTCACACTATCATCATACATTATATCATGTATTGACGGAATGTTGCACACTAAAACACATATTATGCTTTGTCAATATGCCAGCATGAGTTGTATCATTTTCTTCATAAATTAGTTAAGCTTAATTTCAGAAAACTCCCAAGAACTAATCACTAGTCACAAAATCTCTCTCTATTTTATAATTGATCACTAAACCCCCTTTGGTTCAAAATTAACACCGTTAACCAACTGTTATCATCTAGACCTACTAATGAAATGTTAGAAGGGTTTAGTGAAAAATTATAAAATAGAGAGGTTTTTTGACATTAAAGATTAATTCGGGGGTATTCTGAAATTAAGTCAATTAAGTATGCTCGTGTTGTTACTATATAACATTTGCTCATGTTTTCACCTAGTTTAATATTTAACTAGCACGTACAAAGGAAATTATTCCATCCTAAGAGAATGACTGATCTTATTGCAACCTATTATAAAATTTGCATCATAGGACTTCTGGTTTGATTAGAACAAGGACTGTTTTTGTAGTATTTGACGAAAAAAAACAAAAAAAAACTTGCCAACTGACCAAGCTAATTTAGAGTTAATTCGGTTTTAATTAAGCTAGACCTCAGCTGACATTAATGTTTCTTGTTTGCAGGCTTGATTTGGGATCAATGAAGCACTTGTTTGCTGATACCTTGGTGCAAAATAATACAGTTTTAACTTCTCTTCCATAAATAGATAACTGTAGTTTTGTTATTTGTTGTGTCCTCATCATTTTCATGTTAGATTGGTTCTAAATTTATACATCTCTCTCTCTCTCTCTCTCTCTCTCTCTCACTTGCACAACTGCTCATTGTATTGTGTAGTACACCTAGAGGGGGGGTGAATAGGTGTAAGTGCTAATCTAGAAACTAAATGCTCTAAATGCGGAAGCTAATGCAAATATTGCAACACTCCTAATACAATTCAACAAGTGTAGCCGAATTCCCTTTGCAGGGCTCTGGACTAACTCCTCTTGATTCCCCTTAAAAATGGGTTGAGGTGCTATGTGAAGCTCTTGTTGGATGAGTATAAGTGATGCACACAAACAAGCAAGCCAAGCATATATCAATGGACAATATGTAAGATGCAAGGCAACACAAGCACACAAGAATATAATAGATAGGCAATATGAAGCAATGCTCAACACAAGCAAATATGAATGTATGGAATGAATGAATAATACTTTGTACAAATAAACAAGAGAGAGTTGAGAGAAATTGGATCAAACGCAAACACAAAGATATGTTACGAGGTTCGAGCCCCTAGCTCTACTTCCCCGCCTACACCACCGTGTAGGATTTCCCAATCCACTATAGGAGTACCAAACTCCTCTCTCAACCTTACAAAGCCACCGAGGCTATACAACCACAATCCACCTCTACCGAAGAGGGATAATACCCGTAGCCAACAACCAACACAATCACCTCTACCTAAGAGGGATCCAAACACCACTCCGATCACCTCTACGAAAGTGGGATAC
Source organism: Agave tequilana (assembly GCA_038442645.1). NCBI lineage: Eukaryota > Viridiplantae > Streptophyta > Magnoliopsida > Asparagales > Asparagaceae > Agave > Agave tequilana. The sequence goes on along the minus strand of JAVJIF010030738.1, from coordinate 82,948 downwards.
AAAAGAACAAGGAGGGTTTACAACTATGAGGTTTACAACAACAACCTCAAACACTTCTCTTTTTCTCTTTTCCACAAAACAAAAAGGATCCTAGTAGATTAGGATAGGTGATAGCTCAAGTGTGAAAAACTAGGTGTTTTGGAAAACAAGAACTCAAAGAAAACACTTGGGAAATTTCTTGTAAAAGATAAAGAATGAAAGCCAATACAAAAATCCCAAATTCCAATTTCTTTGATTTTTCCAAAACCCAAAAACACAAAGAATAAATCTTGTTAGCACTTAAAACTCTTTTAAAAACTTCTTTTTAACTTTAGAGAATGTAAGAAAAACAGCCCAAAAAATCTTGTCCAAAAACTCTTTCAAATGGGGTATTTATAGCCCCTAGAAAAATATAGCCGTTAGGCTGATGTGGCAGCCTGACAGGCTGGCGGTCGACTGGCCGGTCGACCGTCCAACGGTCAAAAAATAGTCGTTGACAGCTTCCGGTCGACTGGTCGGTCGACCCGAACAACCCGAGAGCAATCTGCTCTCAGTCGGTCGACCGCACGGTCGACCGTCTACAAAACAGCCGACGTGCACGGTTTTGTGCACGTCCGGTCGACTGGCCGGTCGACTGGCCGCTTGGCCCAGTCGACCGTCCCCGTCGACCGGCCCAACCTGGCAGACAGCAAAATAGGTCAGATTGGAACACATTTTTGAGGTCTAAAACGTTCGAATTGGGAATAAGTATATAGGATGAAGTTGTATATATTGAAGTCTTCTTTCTAATTCAACTTAAATCAAATCAATATCAATTCATAATTGAAAGTTATCAATAAAATATTAAAAGGTGTCAAAACAGAAACTGTAAACTGTTTTCAGAACAAGAACAGATTTCAACCAAATATTTGACAACTTTAAAATTAGAATCAGAAAATGGTTATTAAATAATAAATTTAGATCTGAAAGTTATCTTTGAAATGCAAGTTAAATCATGTTATTTGAATATAAAAATAAAAATTTATGATAATAACTATAGAAGGGTGTCAAGCAGATCAGAAGAACTAAAACTGGTTTAAATCCAAAAACCCGATATATGTACTTGAAATCCAAAACCGATTCAATCAAAAACCAAACATATTGAATTTATGTGTGTGTATTGTGAACTTGAGCATATCAACTATACTAAACTTTACAAATGGATCTAAAACTCACAATCTAAACTAGGATACCTAAGTCTTTTCTTGATGATCTCCATCCTCAAGTAGACTTGCTCCCAAACGCGTGATCCACCGAGTGCAAAAGAAAGATCTTGAAGCTTGAGCACCGGAATCACCATGATAAGCTTCTAAACTCCTCTTGTTGAAGCTATCACCAAACTAATATCTTGCTAATGATCTGAAACTTAAAATCACAAGATTATTAGTAAACATAACTACATGAGTTGATCATCATCAAAACTAGAGTGGAGGGCCTTTGGGCCAACATTGACATCATGGCTGGATCTCACCTCATTCTCTTGAGTCCTATAAGATATCCAATCATCAATGATGAAAAAATGGAACTTTTATGAACAGATGTAGTTGACATCAAAAAGAGAGTGTTCACCCCCACAATGTTGGCAACATATGGCATCTTCAGCCCCACTCGAGCCCAAGTTGGAAAACATTGATAAGGAGAGGTATAGAAATGCCAAGGGATGGTGAAGATCCTAAGAACTTCATGTCCAAATCATGCCGAATTTTGTTTCTTATCCCTTTCCAATCCATTAAAGGCATGCTTAACGTTAATTTTTCTAAACTGATAGTTTGCTAGAGTTGAGCCTTGTTGCTCCAAAAAACCAAACTGAAATCTATTTGGTTAGTGTTCATAGCTTACTAAACTACAGTTTATCCACAAGTTGGTTTAACTGTAGTTTAGAAATATCCAATTAGAATGAATTTTCCTTAAACTTCAAAATTTGTTTGCCTAGTGAAATTACACTTGAGGTTTGCAAACCTCTAGCTACAGTTATCATATGCATCTCAGAGCATATATATAAAGAACAAAGGTTTGTAGTGAAACTATTTAGTAGCAAATTACAGCCATTCAATAGATACATAGCAATTGCAGAACTATCTGTACGCTCATCTATACGAGAACCTGACTTCAAATATCACCAACAATTATACTTACAAAGTCTTGTTGTAGGGCCTTCAGAAGCAAAGTTGGAACATACAAAGATCACTACAAATTGTCCATTTGAAAAAAGGATACCAAAATAATTCAAATAACAAAAAGAGCCAAAACCATTATTTTCTTCTTCATCTTCCAATAATAGAGCCCGACAAGAGGCGCTAGCATCTAAGTTGTCAAATAGAATGAGAACTATACACAAGGGTAGTTCAAAACACAATGGAGTTGTGGTGGAAAAGAGCAGGAAAGCTGGATTTGGACTAATTGCAGAAGCTTCATGTAAATAATAATAACAGCAGCAAAAGAGATACAGATACACATATCTACAGAAGGTTGGGAGATTGTTCAACAGCTCCCATGTCAAATTGTCCCCTACTTCGACAACCAGTGAATCAAAATAAGGGAAGTACAAACAGACGCAAAAACCGAGAGGATGATGGTATCCATTGATTTCTTTCTTCTGATTGATGAGAGAATGTGATTCACCTGCCAAGATTATAACAAGGATATGTAACTTCAAAGCATGAAACAACTTTTGGATGTGAAAGAAGCATAGTTTTCTTACTGTAGGAAGACGACTGCTAACATTGGTTAGCTTTGAGCCAATACCGCTGAATGCCGAGCGTTGCATAACAAGTGTCCCGAGAGTAGATTGGGCATGAGAAATTACACTGTCCATCTGTAGAGGAATTGTCAGTGAGAGACTATTATGAGCAAGTCTAATGAGAGCGACTCTTTCCTTCAAGTGAGCAGTGTTTCTAAAAGTTAAGTCAGCAGATATGTGTTACCCAGCACAAGATGGTGACAAACATTGTGTGTGTGTGTGTGTGTGTGTGTGTGTGTGAGAGAGAGAGAGAGAGAGAGAGAGAGAAAGAGAGAGAGAGAGAGAGAGATTATATATATTTATGCTTAACACTCACAGAGATCAATTTAGAGATTATATATTTATATTTGACCACTCACACAGAGGTCAATTGATCAAGGGTTGAAATCTTAGAATCGGTATTGATATTGCAGTAGGTTTTCTGGTACTAAAATTGGAAATTTCAGAAATATAGGCCATTTTGTCCCGGTCATTTCAACGATATCAGTAGTGTCTATTGTATCACCAATATCAATATCAGTCTTACATATTAGTATCGGGCAATGTTTCAAATCTTGCCATTTATATTTAACCACGGAGAGAAATCATGTACTGATGTACTGATAGTTAACCACTCTCAAACTTGCATATATGAAACAAAATCACACTTTTTGCCAAATTACACGAGTTAGCTTCCAAGTTTTCTACCAAAGGAGTAGGCGTACTTGGGTTTTTCTGATAGATGAAAGATGCTCATGTTCACATCTAAGGTTGCAAGTCAAGCGGGTCTGTACCCGACCCAGGTCACACCTACCCAATTTCTTTTAGCGACATTGACCACATATATCTTAAAGTAATGTCGAATTCAAACAAAAAAATGAAACCCAATTTAAAAGTCGGGCAGGATATGGTTATAGTAGTCAACTAACCCAACCTACCCGTTCATAACCCTAACCCTAAACTCCCGCCCACACAAACCCACCCACCCCCCAACCACCTGGTCATCTCCTCTGGCTCTTCTTTATCTTCTCTCCTCCATCTTTCCCTCTCAGCCTTCACCTTTGCATTTGCTCTGCCTCCACTCACCGCCTCCACCTTAACCTCCCTCTGTCTTTTATCTAACCCAGACTGAACCCATGTCAATTCGTACTCAGGGTTACGCAGAAGGCAAACCCGAGTCAGGTCAGTTGAAGTATGGACTCAATATTTCTCAGTGAAAATATGGTCAACATGGACCAACCCAAACTCAAACTACCCGAGTTGTCCCCTACTCATGTAAGTGCTTGACCCTTTGCTCCATTGAAATGTGTGTAGGTTCTTTTTATTTATTTTTATTTTTTTTTGCTAATGAATGCCTTTTGCAGGGAGTTGGTTTTCTTATAGAGATTTTTATTACTGCCCTAATGACGCACAGTAGAAGACGAGAATATTAATTACAACTCAAACTCGTATTTTAAAGATAGCGTCAAGCACTGACAAGTTGGGGAACTCTGAGCTGCATCAGCCTAACCATTTTGGATATACTGTTTGCTTGGCCATGTTAAAATTAGTATCGAAAGGATTTTTTTTTTTTTTTTTTGGTGTGTGTGTGTGTGTGTGTGTGGGGGGGGGGGGGGGGGGGGGGTATCAAAAGGTACTTCCATATAAGAACAATTTCAGTCCTGATCTAGCTTACAACAATATCCAGTATTAAGTGTTCTTTTAACTGTTCAAATATCAAAAAAAAAAAAAAAAAAAAAAAAGAGTTCAGAAGGAATCACTTTAGCCTACAACAAGTCACTTGCTTCAAGTTTTGTCAACTTTATGGGATATATGCAATATGATTTACTAATGTTACAGAATCCAGTCTGGCACATGCCACAACACCGCAAAGACGACAACATATGTGATTTAGTTTTTTTCCCTTGGAAATAATAGAGAATATCAGAATATTCAGCAAAAGTATTGGAAACATAGGGGGCAATACAGTTGAGAGAAAATGGGAGAAGAGCATCACTACAATGAGGAAAAAATAATGTCGAACAAAGGGAAATAGGAAAGAAAAGAAACAAGTGAGGAGCAGATGAAAGGACAACAACGTAAGATATCAACTCATTATAAAATCCAAAAAAAATTGAAGAAACATACATTATGAAAATAGATGAGGATCTATCCATTCAACTTTTTGCCAGAAAAGCCACCACTGCACTAGAGAAGTTGCTGGATAAGTTAGGGGAAAGGGGTGAAAACCCTACACAAATGAAAGAGGAGGTCAAGTACTCAGAATGGCAAGGTTTGAAATCTCTTTATATCAGTATCACCTGTAAGTTTTTCCGTTTTGGTATTGAAACTGGCAATATCAAAAATAACTGGCCGTTTTGTCTCAATCATATCCGAATAGTCTCCTTCGTATCAGCAATATCAGCATCATTTGTGTGTATGGGTATTGGGCAATATTTCAAACCTTGTTGAATAGGAGAAGAGAAGGGTTTAGGATTTAGGTAGGTTGGGGTGGCTACTTAAGTTAAACAGGTTGGGTATCAGGTCAAAAACATAACCTGATCCTGCCTGCAAAATGAAATGCACCATATGTGGCTGCATAACTAAATGTACATAAAGATTTTATGTGGAACTGCAACATTTGTTGAACTGTATGTACCAAGCTAGAACATACATATATGTAGCCTGTGTATGCAGCCACATAAATAGTGCATTATAAGATTGTACACTGCACTTGCTTTAGTCAATAAGTTTGGTTACATCAACGTTAATATAAGCATGGATTTCAAAGGTGTTGAAACCAATTGGTTGAATCAAGAAATTAAAGCAGAAAGGCAAAAGTATCCAAGTCAAGAATTGCAAGTGGGTTTTTGTAATCATCCCTCTTCATGATAAAGGAATTTTAGGATATAAGTACCTAATAATTACTTTTATTAATTAACAGTTTGAAATTTTGGTTGATACTAATATGTATTTGGATATATCATATCAGATTTCATTAATGTCAATACGACCTGGTGATACCGCTGATATTAGCCAATAATGACTACTATAAGAGGAGACCTGAAGTTTGAAGTACAAAAATTGAAAGTCTGACTTAGTCCATTGATAATCAAAAGAGTCGTCTAACAGTCGTAATTTTTAAACCCAATAATCTAAATGTTAAAAGCTAAAAGTTATTATTTTTTAGATCCACAATAAAAATCTAATCAATTAGAAAAAAAACTAATAATAGCATTTAGTGGTTGATTGGATTTATCTTTTTTTCTATTTAGTTGAATCCAATGCAATAAACCATATTATACTAGATTAAGCTCTTTATCTCAATAAATCTGTTTTTATGTTTGTTTTGAGTCTTAACTTGGGTTTCAACTGAATTATTAAATTCGATCACCTCTATTAAAACCTTAACTCCTTCGATGTTACTAGAGCTTGCTACGCAAGTAGATTCCTCCATTATCATGATCCATGAACTACTAGTGTAATCTTTTTTTAATGATATACCCTTGCATGATGTTTGCCAGAGTTGGTAGTGGCATTTCATGTCAGCACTTTGATCCGAGTTTCAAGCCCTTGCATGATATTTGCCTGCCAAAAGAGAAGGCCTATTTTGATAACCATGACAGAAAATTTACCAAGTGTACCAGTTGATGGCAGTTTTTTTTTTTTTTTTTTGCAAAATCAATGAATCAACACTTAGCTTTTTTATCACTCAAATTGTATTGTAGTCCTAGTCTTGTAGTGTCCTATTTTCATTGATAAGGCAGTTGATCATCTCTCAAGACAATCATTGCATTTTTGTTTCCTTTAATATTAAAGGGAACAGCTGAGTGCAATAAGTAGATGAAAGAGGAGAAAAGAGCAGAAGACCTATACCTGCCCAGTGCTTCTGCTAATAGTTGCTTGCTCTTCGCGGAGAGCCTGGTCTGGGTAACCTCCACCCTCTTCCGAGTCGAATCTGGCACTATCAAAATCTCTAAATTCCAGGAGTGATGCGTGTTCCTGCTTAGCTTCAAGGCTTGATCGAAGCCGATAAAATTCCATTCCTATAATAGAAACACAAAGCTCAAATTATCAATTGAGTGCTCAAGCGCCAAGTTGAACCATCCCTACAAGGCTACAACAGTTGAACTCGAGGTCCTAATAGAAGCAAACCAAGTTCAGCTAATAATTTTGCTAAAAATATCAAGACGTAGGTAAACTTTAATTTGAAAGTATTAATAATGTCTTTCTGAATGTTAACACTATGCCAAAATAGGGATTAGTGTGTTAGCTGAGTAAGATCTTGCAAAATCTCTCTATGGCGATTCAAGGTATGGGCAAAGATTTCTGAGCCTCCTGATGACACCCAAGCTTGCATCTGGGAGTTTACTTGCTGGAGTTGCTTCAGTAATCTATGCATGGTGGATTCAAGGTCACTCTCTGAACCATCAGTTCTTGTAGCAACGAGTCTGCGAAAGTATTCAACTGCTCATCCAACTGAGCTTACATTTTCCTTGCCTAAAAATGAATGAATAAGCATCAAGAGATGAAACTGGAATATAATTGATAATGGACATTTTATTAAATGCCTAGTTTTTTCAGCATTTGCCTAAAAAGGACAGATAAACTTGCACCGTTAATTGAAAACAATTAAAAAGCATGACTCCTCTGTAGTCAGTCCATGAGAATCAATTTTTCCATTTTTATCAACTTTATGAACGTGAACCAAGAACTAAATTCCGTTGGGGCGTTTCCTAACGAGCAACACGCTGCATCGGAGCCTGGGTGTGTGAAAAGTGGGCAAGAATTGTTAGGTCATCGTCCAGAAACGACGGCCACATCAGCGTCCGGATGTGGTGTCAAATGAGTAAGAGTTCTCACACTTTTAAGAGCGGGTGAGGGTAAAAATAGCTCATGAATATAAAATTAAGTTAGCATCATGAAACATAGGTTCTCTTATAGGTAAATTAGCAGAGTTAGTTGATATTATGATTAGACGGAATGTTAGTATTTTGTGTGTGCAGGAAACTAGGTGGGTAGGTGAAAGTGCTAGAATTATAGAGCCTTGGCGGTATACTAGTAAACATAAAAATTGTAATGGGGTGGGTGTGATCATAGATAAACAATTGCTTCAAAATTTAGTGGAGGTTAGGAGAAAGGTTGATAGAATTTACTAGTTAAACTCATTTTAGGTAGAGAGATTTTTAATGTTATTAGTGTCTATGCAGCATAAGTAGGACTTGATGAGTTTAGTAAGCGTCAATCTTGAGAGAATTTAGATGAGATAGTGTAAGGCATACCCATTAGAGAAAAGCTTTTCATAGGCGGTGACCTCAATGGGCATGTAGGAATTAGTCATTATGGGATTAATAGTGTACATGAGGATTTGATTTGGGGGGAAAGAAATAAATCAGGTAACTCGATTCTAGATTTTACTTTGTCCTATGATTTGATATGAGTGAATACTTGGTTTAGAAAGAGAGAGAGTCTCACTTGATCACTTTTAGAAGTGAATCAAGTGTGAGCCAAATAGATTTCTTTTTAATTAGGAAAGTAGATAGAGGTTGTATTGATTGTAAGGTAGTACCAGGTTATCATGGACCTTTCTATGATTACAAGTCACTAAACACAGACTCCTCCAAGAGACACTATAGGATCTGTATTAGAAAAGGCAATATTATTGAACCAAATTCAGCGATATTGGACATCCACAATATCAACATATCACCCATCCTCAAAGAACCAGTAAAATAGGGATTGAAGAGAGTGGTTAAGTATTTGTGCACATCAAACTATGGAGATTTCAATGTTGTCTCAGAAGTAGAAGAGGGAATGTCCAAACATTATTCAGATGGCCAAACACGCCACTATCTAATGAAGACTGGTCAAGATGTGCTTAAAGTAAGGGAACATAATCTTCTTTAAAGGTAAAGACAAGTATTGGAGAGCTTTCTCAAGAATGCAATGGCTTCAATTTGAGGATGCTAACAGAAGATTTTTCTCCCACAAAATCATCAAAAGAAGACAGAGAAAAACAAAATGGTTCAAATTGTTGACAATCAAGTTAACAGATTGACAAACTATGACTCTATTACGACAACATTTAAGAACCATCTATAACAGGCTTGGAATTTACCACTGACGACCAATAAGGAATAACTCCAACAAGAGGTGATTTTACAAAGTATCCAAAAAATTGGTACTGGAGGAGGATAATTGGTTCCTAACACAGCCATTCACTAGGGATGAGGTAACAGGTTAATGCAGGATCTCCTCAAGGAAAGACTGGCATTGATGGGTTTGGAGAGGAATTTTTATCCGAAATTGTAGGGTACGATTAACAATGATGTTTTTGTTGCTTTGAACCAATTCTATAAATCAGGGAAGTTCATCTCAGCACAGAACAGTACTGCAAATATTGTGCTAATTCTAAAAACAGATAATCCTCTTCTCCCAAATGAAGTCAGGCCAAAGTTTATGCAATACAAGCTACAAGACTTTGGCCAAAGTACTGCTAAATCGATGTGTAGCGCCCCGATCCCATAGATAAAGAGACACCACTGCGACGTATATACGCAGGGCGATAGTACCATCACGTATATATGCTAAGCATCAGTACAATACAGGAATCAGAGTACGGCAATACGTGGTAATATACATTCCAACACAAAAGTACAAGTACTCAGTCATCACAGACTGTGACATAATATTACATAAATATTACATCACCATGAAGCACAAAAGTAGACTGTACAGGGTACAAAAGATAAAAACTCACGAGCTGAAAGAAAGAATCTCGCGAGCGAGGCAAGACAGGATGAAACTCGGTTGATCCGCCTGCTCCTCAAAGAAGGCCTGATCCTCAGTTGAAGGGTTCACCTCAGTTCAAGTTGTAAGATTTGAACATGCAAATCCAGGGTAGTTAGGAAGCAACCCAGCGAGTGCAAAAAGAAACCAAGTGACAAGTATAAGCAATAGCAAGTGTAGCAGGTCAGTGTTATGTAATCAAATAAGCAAGTATGGAATAACTACAATAAATAGTAAAATATGGAAATGACATTAAAATTCATGAAGCATGAAGTCAATTATCAAGTTATTATTAAGACTCGTTCAATATGTATGTTTCGATATATGCCGCATACAAGTCGAACGAGGTTGGTTATTAAAAACTGATGGGGATCGAAACCATGTTTAGAATGGGTCCCGTGCATACCCGGGACAACGGTTCAGGAGTATCCACTACTGAGCCGGAATGTACGAATGTACTGCTAGATACCGGGTCTTACTATATGCCCGTAGGACTTAGTATACGCCTGAATAGGAATAGAGTGTCACTGTAACAACCAAAATTTATTGTACCTAATTTCTCCTCACCTTAAATATTAAGAATTTTTGGTTAAGGCATTATATAGAAGTAGTCACCCTCCATAATTTTATGTCAACAAATTGAACTTAATTAATAGACCCACTTCCCTTTTCAAAGTTTTTATTAACTATTTGATTGTGGTGACTAAAGATGATTAGCATGAAGGCTTATGTACATGTATTTTGGGCAAATTTATGACTTAAGCATTAGTAAAAGAAAATGTCAACATAATCCTTCATATCCCCTTAATCACCAAGCTTATCCTAATACCTTTTAGTGGTAAGTATGCATTAGGGGGAAGATTAAAGGGCTAAGATCTCTTGAGATTTGGGTTTCCATGTGGCACCTTGAGAGGGGTCTTGGCCAAGTGGCATCATGAGAGAACCCCACCTAGTTACTTGCAATTCCAAGGGGTTGACTACCAAGCTTGCCTCTTCATCTTCCTCTCCCAAAAATTCTGCAGATTTCCTCTCCCAAATTCTGCAATTTTTCCCTCTCATTTGTGAAGAACTTGAAACCCTAAATCCTCCATTTCATCTCCTCTCTAGAATTGGAAGGTATACCCTCTCTAGCCCTAAATCCTAGCCTCTCTCAATTCTGAATCAAGACTCCACCAGAGGGAAGGAGGAGACACGCGCGCGCAGCAAGCAGAGCAGCAGCGGCACGCGGGGCGCTGCTACTTTGCCGCAGAACCGCGGCATAAAAGGAGATTCCGCGGCATTTTGGGGGAGGGAGGGCCCGATCTTTGGGGAGAAGATTCCTGGTGAACTGGGAGAGAGATCTAGCTCTGCAAAGCAGACATTCCTGAAGGCTAACCCACTGATTTCGGATCTGAAATCCATTGTGAGTAAACCTAACTATTAGGGTTATGTTTTTCTATTAATGCTTGAAAAATCAGAACTTTGAATCTGTGTAGGTGCCCCACAATGGTAGTATTTGCTGTTTTTATGATATCCTTACACTAGATGGAAATAAATAGGTATTACTTAATTATTGTGCCCCTATATCATGTTGTGATGAGATGAATGTGTGATATACATGTTTTAGCTCACTAATTAAACTTAAATAAGGTGATTTAGCATCTTAAATTCGCTGTTTGGTAATTAACTTTAGGTTAATTGAAATGCAAGGGGTATTATATGCTTATTATGTCTCTACATTACATCGTTATGATATGCATGTGTAGAACTCATGTTCTAGTATATTATGTATGCCTATTGAGCCAATTTATCAAATTATTTCGCTATCTTTCTTGGTTAATATCATGATAGTCGATTCGATGTAGATATGATATAAACTTGAAACTTACTTTATGTTCACAAGAGTACATGGAGAATAATCCCTCTTTATGTCATAACATTATGTTGTGTACTAGTGAGTACATGTGGATGATGCATATGTTCATACGGGGTTGGAAGTGGCGCATTATGGCGTTACCATGATTTGGGAAACCCAAGTGCATGTTTCTTTATTGTTGCACATCATTTTGGGCATGACATGTAAGTTAGTTTAGATTGCTTAGTATGAATATCATAACTTAAACTCGCATGATGCATTTATATATATAGGAGGAAGGGGCCGTGCGGGAGCCGGTAGGAGGGGGGAAGACGGGGATTTGACACATGTATATGTATATATATATAAGGAGGAAGGGGCAGTGCGGGAGCCGATAGGAGGGGGGAAGACGGGGAAACTTATATGTTTTATATGAATTATATATATATAAGGAGGAAGGGGCCGTGCGGGAGCCGGTAGGAGGTGGAAGGCGGGGAAATTTCACTTAGATTGAATGATATCTAAAAGTGAACTGTCAAGTTGCATACATGATTGATAATGCTTGTGTCAAACTAAAATGTCACTTGATGTGTATAACGAGCCGAATTGATGTGAGGGGACTAACCCACGAAAAGTACATACAATTATTCTTTTGTGTCATGATATAGTTAAATGCAAATCTTTGATAGTGGAGTCATGTAGACCACATGTGTATGGAGCTTGGAACAAGTAAGGTAGCTTGAACAAGTTGTTTATGGGACTCATTGTAATTTACCTCTTTTAAACTGTTTATCTTATGAAATTATTATATTAACACCCTATGACATGGTTTACTCATTGAGCTGTCGAGCTCATTTTATTTCTTTCACCTTTTTCAGGTTTGGATAAGGGTAAGAGGTCACTCTAACTGCAAGGGTTATGTTATGGATTATGTGACATGTTGTGGTACCATTTTGTTTAGCCGGGTGATATTAAATGTGTATGTATGGACTTTACCCAAGTCCTTTGTCTCTAAGGAACATGTTGGGATGTAATTGATGTATATTTGTCCTTAAGGCATTTGAAACTAGGAACCTTCATGTGATGTAATGTTTTGGATTGTGATCTCCTTGGTTATGTTATGTTCTTGGACTTCGAAAGATGGTTATGTGTGAGGATATGATTGTTGGAAAAGTTAACCTTGGTGATGTTGTGATTGAAAAGATATATGCTTGTGATAGAGGATGCAAGTTATGACATTATGTATATAGTTAAGTTTCGATGAGTTGTGTCATGATAAGTAGGCCGTATGGGCCGAAATCCTTGATGGAATTAAGTAGGCCTTTGAGCCGAAATTGTGGGTTATTGTAAGTGGAATAAATGAAATATTAAGGATGATGCTGCCAAAATTTTTTTTAGAGAAATGGAGATAATTTGTGTTTTAGGCCTAATCTTGTTTATTAGAGCCGGGACCCTTACAGTTGGTATCAGAGCCAGGTTTAGGCAAGGTTAGCCTAGATAGGTGTAGTATGTGGGACTGACTATGAAATCATGCGAAAATTATATGTGTGCTAGGGTAAGTTAGAGATGGGGTATTAGGATGTAGTAGAGTCTTAGGGTAATTGACCCTGAAATGTAGGATATTTAACTGTTCTCTACATTGAATATGGGTACCCGCATACCTTAGTTCAAATGGATCTTGCAAGGGGTGCGGGCCCTTCTGTAAGAAATTCCAGTGTTATGGGACACCGGAAAGGGAGAACAATCAAAATATCACATAAGTCAGGGTTAAACCTATTGGTAGGACAGTTGTGCATAGGAAAAAAAAAATTTATGAAAGACCGGCATGGTTACATAAGTGATGAATTGCTATCATGTCTTGGTTGTATATTCATGCAGATTATTGCTTTGGAGAGAATGGAAGGCACATCGGCTAATATAAATGTCTTACTTCTACAGATGGGAGATTCTGAGATGACTGGATCATCGTCTGACGGTCCGGAGTCGGAAAGTTTAAGTTGGATCGCGGACCAAATGGACTGGGAATTTGAATCTGATGAGACCGATCCAGATGTCATTCTGAAAGGTCCCCCAGACGGTTCAGATGCAGGGATTCGCTTGGGGCAAAATGAGAAAGATGACATTAATGAGGCAGAAAGTGCCATAAGGGGCGCACCAGCAGCTGAGGACCTGGGAGTCCTACCTAATGATGAGATGAACCCTGACGGAAGGATTTTCGTTGGGGGAATTTGGTGGAATTCCAGCTGGGTAGAAGATATGGACCTGTACGATGATAATGAAAATTGGGGATGTGATTTTGATGCTGTACTAGAGGAACCAGAAGAAGAGGATCCAGAAGAAGAACTAGTAGAAGAAGAACCAGAAGAAGAGGATCCAGAAGAAGAGGATCCAAAAGAAGACCCAGAAGAAGAACCTGTAGGGGACGACCGAGAGGAAAGCTCCTCGGGTTCTAACATTACCCTTGATAGGAGTTTAGATGGGTGGCATTTGTTTTTGTTTTTGTTTTTGAAGAAAAGGAATGTTGATTCACATAAGTGATATTTTTTTTTTGTAAAGAAAGTGGTTGTCAATAGCTATATATGAACATGTGTCCCTTTAGGTCTGCATTGGTATGTTTTGAATGAATGCAGTCATGCTAATGTATATGTTACCATGAAAACACTTTATGCATAAATGAAATCAATGCTTTGGTTGTGAACTATTCTACTTGTTATCATTGAGTTACCATTGATTAAGTTCAACTATTCTTCTAGGTATTAGATGGATTTAAATTTTCCTCCATCCGATGCCAACTCGGAGGGCAACGTCCCATTGCACAGCGCAATTGGGAGCGTCCATCCCCCGGCAAGTCAAGAATTTCTGAGTGGGCAATCTAATGCTAATCGGGGAATGCCAGACAGAATCCCAGATTGGCTGTTGCAGCTGGCAAGTGTAAACAAACCCCGTAGAGCTCTTGAACAATTTCAAAAGCTAAACCCACCAGCTTTCAGAGGAGGAGTTGACCCTATTCAAGCTGAAGAATGGCTCTGCCAAATTGAAAAGATACTGGATGTAATGGAATGTACTGATAACCAGCGGGTATCTTTCGCCTCTTTCATGTTCCAAGGAGAGGCTGAGCGCTGGTGGGAGATGGTAAAAGGAGGAGCTAGGACCCTGGGAAGGGAGATCTCTTGGAACTTCTTAATTAAAAAGTTCAATGAAAAGTACATACCCGGAGTGGTGAAAGACCGACTTGCAATGGAATTCCAAGATCTAAAACAGGAGCAATGGACAGTGAGTCAATATGAAGCTAAATTCACTCAACTGTCCAGGTATGCTGAGAAATTGGTGTCCGATGAGGAAGATAGGACGAAAAGATTCGTTAGGGGCTTGAAGCCAGAAATCAGGAGTAAGCTGATCCCTTTCCAACTACAAGTTTACAGTCAAGCTGTGGAGAAAGCAATGGAAATTGAAAGGGACATACAGGAGAGCCAGGAGATGAGGACCAGGGAGCTGCCCTATATGAAGCGCCCCCGGTATAATAATGCCCGAGCTTTGGGACTCAGTCCATGAGGCCCGACAGAGGCACTGGATCTTCCTTCATGCCCGCTCAGGGAAACAAGATGAACACATGGCCCAAGAATAGGGGATTGCCCCATTTAGCATCACCAATGTCCTCCCAACGCTCCAACTTTGCAGGAAACCAGTGGTGTCCAAGGTGCAACCGAAGTCATCCTGGCAGTTGCGCCGCTGGTAAGCAATGCTTTGTCTGCGGCAGAATGGGTCACATGAGGAGGGACTGCCCAAACTTGCATGGATACCCAGGAGCTAGCAGAGGAACGGGAAGACCAACCATGGGCATCGCCCTACAACAGGAGGACCAGCTACCGCCTATCGGCAACCTTTCAACAGAACTCGCTCGGCCATGACACAAGCATCAGTACAGCAACCCAGAGTTCAAGGTAGGATGAATGCAATCACTCAGCAGGAGGCTCGAGCATCCAATGCCGTGTGGAAGGTACGTCTGTGTATCCGATAATATTGCTCGAGTATTGTTTGATCCCGGTGCTACCCACTCTTTTATTTCTTCATCTTTTGCTGCAATTATTAACAAGGAATCCGAACCTTTGAGCTATCAACTAGTGGTGTTGTAACGCCCCGAT
The DNA here is from genome assembly GCA_038442645.1 of Agave tequilana. Lineage (NCBI taxonomy): Eukaryota > Viridiplantae > Streptophyta > Magnoliopsida > Asparagales > Asparagaceae > Agave > Agave tequilana. The sequence continues at coordinate 67,467 of JAVJIF010030738.1, read as the reverse complement.
CCCGTAGGTACGGGGACGTTATGGCGACGTACATACGCGAGGTGAAAACACGCTCACGCGTACGTTAAGCCTCAGTACAGTACATTACCTCCATAGATACCTGGGGGTCCAGCATGAAATAAGTACAAGAATACCTGCAGAAGAGGGTCAGTGATCATAACAGATATGAAAAATGATGACAAATAAGATAACGGAAATAAAGCACCAAGATACCTAGAAATAGTCCCAATGAGGAAGCTCCAATGTGACTCCATGGCACTCCCAGATACTATGGTACGCGGCTCTCCAATCTGGGCATGCAAACCCAGGGTCGTCAGAAAGCGACCTAGTGAGTGGTAAAATGAAGGAGGCAATAATATATACAATAGTAATCCAATCACGATATATAATACATAATGTTGTAGAAGTGATATCATATAATAAGCATATACGAAGCAGTAGAAATATAGTAACATGTCCTCTTTTAATACCATCACTATCTAACCGGTCATCATCGGGTCAAGTCTATAATAGTATCCAGTTTATATAATATATAATGTCATCTAGTGGTGACAAGTGTACATGCTAGTGGTGATGTGATAACAGTGAACATGCAGATAGGCCTATGCTACCTAACCAGTATCCGGTGTGGTGCATAGACAGTAATGATATATGCAATGCAGAACATGCATAGTATGCCACTACATACAGTGTAACACGTACCCGGTAATGTAACAAAGTATACATGTGCATGAGTAATAGGTTACTCCAGAAAGTGTAACAGGAAACAGGTACAGTATCAATGTATACATGTAACATGATAGCAGGTACATGATCAGGAACAGTAACAAGTACAACTAAACATGGGTCAGGCAGGTCATGTCAAAGTCATGTCATTTATACAATAGTAGCGATCAGTATCACTTGATATTTTAATCATTCTCTTCCAGTGTCCCATACCACTGGCAGTTCATACTGGAGCCCGCACTCCAGTCGAACCCATCCGGACATGGCCTACGGGTACCATTATCCAAACGAGAGAGTGACCAAATAACAAGTGTTCCCGACGTCACTATTGTGTATACTGTTTTATTATATTAATTGGAAACTCGTGGTCGAAGAGTTCTTATCGGGTAAGTGTATCCCGTGCATACCCGGGATCACGGCCTTTATCAAACCCCTGGCTGCTAAGACCAGAGCCCTCCGCTAAGAGGGGAACAATAATCAAGTAACGAGAGCTCATGGAGCAATTGGTAGGTAGCACTACCATCCCCTGCAGTGGGAGAACAATATGGATCCAGTACATTACCCGATAAGATCTAATCAACCGTCAAGTCTCCCCCATACCCCAGTTATCATTATGATCTGATATGTCCTGATATGTTAAGTATACAATGTAACAAGAACAAATATAGTACCTAATACGGATAACACGATAACTGGACCTGAGCTCTGTTGATAGCATAAAACAATATATCGGGAACAATATACCCGGAAACGGGAACAATATCACGGGAACAATATAACGGGAACAATATAACAAGAACAATAGATGTGGAAGTCCACATATCGCATATCAACAGCTCTCATGTCCAGTAACGGGAATACCCATAGCAGTAACAGGAAACAATCATATAACATGAATACAGTAATATGGAACATGGAGCAATAATCGGTGTAATATGTACAGTAGAAACAATACAAGCATGGACACTCGTGTGGTAAACATATGTAACAATACTGTCTGTGTAACAAGTATCCGTGAAGTGGTGCATGTATATATATATCGGTGGGACATGACTACGACATAAGAGTGTGACGGGTCATAGTATCGGTGCAACATGTACATGTCATAACAATGGTCAGTGTCCAATATCATGTATAGTAAACTACAGTATCCGTGTAATGATGATAACAATAATATGACATGCGGTACTTATCCGTGTAATAGTGGGACATAGTTTTGTGTAGCCATAATCCGTGTAACCTGCATAAACGGTATCTAGCATGTATGTCTAGTGACCGTGTAGTGTCATAGCCTACCGTGAATCAATATACATGTGACGATAGTTATCTAACTGTGAGCTACTACATGAAGTAATAGTATCTACTAATATGATGACCTAGTGGTCCGTGGTCAGTGGCGGTGCAGGTATGATCTCTGTGTCCGAGTTATCTATGTCTGTATGTCTTGTTACTATAACGACCTCATATTGAGTCAGGAAATACCTTACAATCTTCTAGGTTATTCCTAATTCAATGATCGTCCAATCATGACCAGTGAATAATTAATATTTAACGTCTTTTATCCATAATCATGATATATCAAGCAATGTAACTAAACATGATAAAATATAATTTATAAAAGGAAACACTCACAAACTAGCCATAGGAAGATAGCCCTCTTTTCCACGATCGCAACGGATCCAGAATCGTCCAAATCGGAGTCCGGATGCTCCCGATATCGCTCGAATACTGTAATGGGTTCGGATGCGGTTTGGCTCTTAACGGGTCGAGTCCAGATCCACAACCCAAACCCATCACTTAAATGAAAAGGGTAATGGGTTAACGGGTGGAATGAGTAGATATTGGGTTTAGAAGCTTAACCCATTAATGGGTTAATGGGTTTGGGCTTATTGGGTAACAGGTTTCCAATCAACCAATAGGACTTAAAATAGTGGGTTCGGGTGTGACCACTCACCCAACAACACACACACACACACTCACACACTTACCCTCACACACATACACACACACACACACACACGGCACACTCACTCACTCACTCACACACACACACACACACACACACACACACACACACAACACACTCACTCTCTCACTCACTCACTCACGCACACAGCCCACACACACACACAGACCAACATACACACCCACACACACACTGCCACACACACAGACCAACACACACACCCACACACACACACACACACACACACACTGCCCACACACACACAGACCAACACACACTCTCTCACACACACACAACACACAACACACACACACACAACACACAACACCACACACAACACACACACACACACACAACACCACACACACACTCTCTCTCACACACACACAGCACACCAACACACTCCTCACACACTCACAGAGAGATAGAGAGCAGCAGCAGCATGTGCTGCTGCTGCCTCAGTGCAGGCCGGCCGGCCATCTGGCCGGCGGCGCCCGCCGGCGGCGATCCCGGCCGCCGGCGACGGCTCAGATGGTGAGAGAGAGTAAGGGGGAGAGGGAGAGGAAAAGAAAGAAAGAGAAGAAAACAGAGAAAGGAAAGGAAAAGAGAAGAAGAGAAGAAGAAGAAGAAGAAGAGAGGGAGGAGGCGGCGGCTCGGCTGGGGGCGCGGCCGCCGGTCGGGGACGCGGCCCGGGGTCGCGGGCGGCGGCAGTGGCGGCCTCTGGCGACGGGTCGGTTTCTCCCCCATGTTGGGTTGCACAGAGAGGTGAAGAGAGGTTAGAGAGAGAGAGAGGGATTAGCGATTGTAATTAGAGAGAGAGTGAAGAGAGAGGGAGAGAGAGAGAGATTTTTTTTTTTGAGAAATTAAATGGAGAGAGAGAAGGGGAGATTTTATTGGGAGAGAGAGAGAGGCGGTGGAGCTACAGGATGGCGGTGGGGGATCTCTCTGGAGAAATGGAGAAGAGGAAAGAAAAAGAAAGGAAAAGAAAAGAAATAAAAAAATTAATATTTTAATATTATTATATTGACCCAAAATTTGACCAGCTCTGAACGGTGTCCAAAAATTACAGAAAATAGAAAATATTATCCTGAGACGTTAGATGAAGACGGTTTGCAGAAACTCGATCCGGTTTGCAAATTAAAAATCCTGGAAGGTATCGCTGATATGGGCGACACCGGTTTGGCCCGTTTTCGATAAATTCAGAAAATCCCCAAAAATACCCAAACGTAGATAACACGATTCTAAGACACATGATGAAAGCCGATTCTCAAAATTCTACTCCATTTGTGAAATAAAAATCGGAAGGCCGATTATCGGTATCGGTCAACACCGACTACGGAGTTTTTCCAAAATAATCCAGAAAAATTCCAGAAAATCCTGAAAAATATAGAATATTAAAAAATAATTTTTGAAACTGAAATCAACTCAATCGGACTACTACGGAGGTCAAATCAATTTTGTACGTCGTATCGCGTACCGATACTGTGATACGTACACCGGGGATCAGGGTGTTACATTTCTCCCCACCTTACAAAAAATTGCGTCCTCGCAATTTCAATCAGGTGTGAGAACAACATTTTCAACCCCAGAGCCGAAATATTACGGGTCCACGACACTTCCGCTGCGCACTCTGATATCTATAAGGAACGTCGGATGGAAAAGTAGGGTAGTGAACGAATCCTAACAGACGGGAAGCAAGACGATGTAAGGAAAGCGAGAAGGAATCGGATGTTCTGGTTGACAAATGGAGGGAAGCAAGGAATACAAACGAGTCAAGGAATGAATGGTCAAGGTCATGGTATTCTTGTACTCGTTGCTGGAATCCCCAAATTCAGATACAGATCAGTTAATCTGAATCTGCTTGTACTGTTGGTAAGAGCCCGAAGATTGACCCAGATGGTTACCCACACCAGGTGTGAAACCTAGGCTCTGATACCAATATGTAACGCCCCGATCCCGTAGGTACGGGGACGTTATGGCGACGTACATACGCGAGGTGAAAACACGCTCACGCGTACGTTAAGCCTCAGTACAGTACATTACCTCCATAGATACCTGGGGGTCCAGCATGAAATAAGTACAAGAATACCTGCAGAAGAGGGTCAGTGATCATAACAGATATGAAAAATGATGACAAATAAGATAACGGAAATAAAGCACCAAGATACCTAGAAATAGTCCCAATGAGGAAGCTCCAATGTGACTCCATGGCACTCCCAGATACTACGGTACGCGGCTCTCCAATCTGGGCATGCAAACCCAGGGTCGTCAGAAAGCGACCTAGTGAGTGGTAAAATGAAGGAGGCAATAATATATACAATAGTAATCCAATCACGATATATAATACATAATGTTGTAAAAGTGATATCATATAATAAGCATATACGAAGCAGTAGAAATATAGTAACATGTCCTCTTTTAATACCATCACTATCTAACCGGTCATCATCGGGTCAAGTCTATAATAGTATCCAGTTTATATAATATATAATGTCATCTAGTGGTGACAAGTGTACATGCTAGTGGTGATGTGATAACAGTGAACATGCAGATAGGCTATGCTACCTAACCAGTATCCGGTGTGGTGCATAGACAGTAATGATATATGCAATGCAGAACATGCATAGTATGCCACTACATACAGTGTAACACGTACCCGGTAATGTAACAAAGTATACATGTGCATGAGTAATAGGTTACTCCAAAAAGTGTAACAGGAAACAGGTACAGTATCAATGTATACATGTAACATGATAGCAGGTACATGATCAGGAACAGTAACAAGTACAACTAAACATGGGTCAGGCAGGTCATGTCAAAGTCATGTCATTTATACAATAGTAGCGATCAGTACCACTTGATATTTTAATCATTCTCTTCCAGTGTCCCATACCACTGGCAGTTCATACTGGAGCCCGCACTCCAGTCGAACCCATCCGGACATGGCCTACGGGTACCATTATCCAAACGAGAGAGTGACCAAATAACAAGTGTTCCCGACGTCACTATTGTGTATACTGTTTTATTATATTAATTGGAAACTCGTGGTCGAAGAGTTCTTATCGGGTAAGTGTATCCCGTGCATACCCGGGATCACGGCCTTTATCAAACCCCTGGCTGCTAAGACCAGAGCCCTCCGCTAAGAGGGGAACAATAATCAAGTAACGAGAGCTCATGGAGAAATTGGTAGGTAGCACTACCATCCCCTGCAGTGGGAGAACAATATGGATCCAGTACATTACCCGATAAGATCTAATCAACCGTCAAGTCTCCTCCATACCCCAGTTATCATTATGATCTGATATGTCCTGATATGTTAAGTATACAATGTAACAAGAACAAATATAGTACCTAATATGGATAACACGATAACTGGACCTGAGCTCTGTTGATAGCATAAAACAATATATCGGGAACAATATACCCGGAAACGGGAACAATATCACGGGAACAATATAACGGGAACAATATAACAAGAACAATAGATGTGGAAGTCCACATATCGCATATCAACAGCTCTCATGTCCAGTAACGGGAATACCCATAGCAGTAACAGGAAACAATCATATAACATGAATACAGTAATATGGAACATGGAGCAATAATCGGTGTAATATGTACAGTAGAAACAATACAAGCATGGACACTCGTGTGGTAAACATATGTAACAATACTGTCTGTGTAACAAGTATCCGTGAAGTGGTGCATGTATATATATATCGGTGGGACATGACTACGACATAAGAGTGTGACGGGTCATAGTATCGGTGCAACATGTACATGTCATAACAATGGTCAGTGTCCAATATCATGTATAGTAAACTACAGTATCCGTGTAATGATGATAACAATAATATGACATGCGGTACTTATCCGTGTAATAGTGGGACATAGTTTTGTGTAGCCATAATCCGTGTAACCTGCATAAACGGTATCTAGCATGTATGTCTAGTGACCGTGTAGTGTCATAGCCTACCGTGAATCAATATACATGTGACGATAGTTATCTAACTGTGAGCTACTACATGAAGTAATAGTATCTACTAATATGATGACCTAGTGGTCCGTGGTCAGTGGCGGTGCAGGTATGATCTCTGTGTCCGAGTTATCTATGTCTGTATGTCTTGTTACTATAACGACCTCATATTGAGTCAGGAAATACCTTACAATCTTCTAGGTTATTCCTAATTCAATGATCGTCCAATCATGACCAGTGAATAATTAATATTTAACGTCTTTTATCCATAATCATGATATATCAAGCAATGTAACTAAACATGATAAAATATAATTTATAAAAGGAAACACTCACAAACTAGCCATAGGAAGATAGCCCTCTTTTCCACGATCGCAACGGATCCAGAATCGTCCAAATCGGAGTCCGGATGCTCCCGATATCGCTCGAATACTGTAATGGGTTTCGGATGCGGGTTTGGCTCTTAACGGGTCGGGTCCAGATCCACAACCCAAACCCATCACTTAAATGAAAAGGGTAATGGGTTAACGGGTGGAATGAGTAGATATTGGGTTTAGAAGCTTAACCCATTAATGGGTTAATGGGTTTGGGCTTATTGGGTAACAGGTTTCCAATCAACCAATAGGACTTAAAATAGTGGGTTCGGGTGTGACCACTCACCCAACAACACACACACACACACTCACACACTTACCCTCACACACACCACACACACACACACACACACACACGGCACACTCACTCACTCACTCACACACACACACACACACACACACACACACACACACACAACACACTCACTCTCTCACTAACTCACTCACGCACACAGCCCACACACACACACAGACCAACATACACACCCACACACACACTGCCCACACACACAGACCAACACACACACCCACACACACACACACACACACACTGCCCACACACACACAGACCAACACACACTCTCTCACACACACACAACACACAACACACACACACACAACACACACACAACACACAACACACAACACACACACAACACACAACACCACACACACTCTCTCTCTCACACACACACAGCACACCAACACACTCCTCACACACTCACAGAGAGATAGAGAGCAGCAGCAGCATGTGCTGCTGCTGCCTCAGTGCAGGCCGGCCGGCGCCCGCCGGCGGCGATCCCGGCCGCCGGCGACGGCTCAGATGGTGAGAGAGAGTAAGGGGGAGAGGGAGAGGAAAAGAAAGAAAGAGAAGAAAACAGAGAAAGGAAAGGAAAAGAGAAGAAGAAGAAGAAGAAGAAGAAGAAGAGAGGGAGGAGGCGGCGGCTCGGCTGGGGGCGCGGCCGCCGGTCGGGGTCGCGGGCGGCGTCAGTGGCGGCCTCTGGCGACGGGTCAGTTTCTCCCCCATGTTGGGTTGCACAGAGAGGTGAAGAGAGGTTAGAGAGAGAGAGAGAGGGATTAGTGATTGTAATTAGAGAGAGAGTGAAGAGAGAGGGAGAGAGAGATTTTTTTTTTGAGAAATTAAATGGAGAGAGAGAAGGGGGAGATTTTATTGGGAGAGAGAGAGAGGCGGTGGAGCTACAGGATGGCGGTGGGGGATCTCTCTGGAGAAATGGAGAAGAGGAAAGAAAAAGAAAGGAAAAGAAAAGAAATAAAAAAATTAATATTTTAATATTATTATATTGACCCAAAATTTGACCAGCTCTGAACGGTGTCCAAAAATTACAGAAAATAGGAAATATTATCCTGAGACGTCAGATGAAGACGGTTTGCAGAAACTCGATCCGGTTTGCAAATTAAAAATCCCGGAAGGTATCGCTGATACGGGCGACACCGGTTTGGCCCGATTTTCGATAAATTCAGAAAAATCCCCAAAAATACCCAAACGTAGATAACATGATTCTAAGACACATGATGAAAGCCGATTCTCAAAATTCTACTCCATTTGTGAAATAAAAATCGGAAGGCCGATTATCGGTATCGGTCAACACCGACTACGGAGTTTTTCCAAAATAATCCAGAAAAATTTCAGAAAATCCTGAAAAATCTAGAATATTAAAAAATAATTTTTGAAACTGAAATCAACTCAATCGGACTACTACGGAGGTCAAATCAATTTTGTACGTCGTATCGCGTACCGATACTGTGATACGTACACTGGGGATCAGGGTGTTACAGGTGTCAACCCCTGTAGGCGCCAGAGTGACCACTAGCGAGTATTATAAGGGATGTAAAATCATCATAGGTGAGATGAAGACACAGGCAGACCTGATTAAACTAGGAGAAATGGAATTTGACATCATCCTAGGAATGGATTGGTTGTCAACATATCGGGTTCATGTAGACTGTTACCAGAAGAAAATAATTTTTAAGTTAGAAGGAACTCCCGAAAGAGTTTATGAAGGGATGAAAAATAAAATTTGCACTCCAGTCATTTCTGCCTTAAAGGCCACTAAATTATTGAGGCAAGGGTATCAAGGATTTTTGGCAACCCTTATTGATGAAGAAGGCATGAAGATTAAGATTGAAAACATAGAGGTTGCAAGAGACTATCCTGATGTTTTTCCGGAGGATCTACCCGGCTTACCCCCAGATAGAGAAGTAGAATTTTCCATTAATCTCCTACCTGGGACAAGTCCCATATCCAGGGCACCTTATAGAATGGCACCCGCAGAAATGAATGAATTGAAGGACCAGTTGCAAGAGTTGCTAAGCCTCGGGTTTATTCGGCCAAGTGTATCACCTTGGGGTGCTCCGGTGTTATTTGTTAAGAAGAAGGATGGGAGCATGAGGCTGTGTATAGATTATCGAGAGCTGAACAAGGTCACTATCAAGAATCGATATCCACTGCCAAGGATTGATGATCTCTTTGATCAACTTCAAGGTGCCAGCATATTTTCCAAGATAGACCTAAGATCAGGATACCATCAATTAAAGATCAAACCGGAAGATGTTTCTAAGACTGCCTTTCGGACCAGATATGGCCATTATGAGTTTTTAGTAATGCCATTTGGCTTGACCAATGCTCCAGCAGCATTTATGGATTTGATGAATAGAATTTTCCAGCCATACCTAGATCAATTCGTAGTGGTGTTCATTGATGACATACTGATCTATTCAAAGAGCAGAGAGGATCATGAAAGACACTTGAGGATAGTGTTATAATTATTGAGAGAGAAGCAACTTTATGCAAAGCTCAAGAAGTGTGAGTTCTGGCTAAATGAAGTTGGGTTCTTGGGTCATATCATAAATGAGGAAGGAATATCAGTGGACCCTGCTAAGATCGAGGCGATAAAGGGGTGGCCTCGACCTACCAATGTCACAGAGGTGCGAAGCTTCCTAGGATTGGCTGGGTATTACCGGAGATTTGTAGAAGGATTTTCTAAGATAGCTGCACCCTTATCCCAGTTAACCAAGAAAGGCCTCAAATTTCATTGGGGAGATGATCAGGAGAAAAGCTTTCAAGAACTAAAGGATAAGCTAACATCGGCTCCAATCTTAGCCATGCCCATTGGAAACGAAGGTTATGTTGTTTTCAGTGATGCGTCAAAGTCAGGCCTGGGGTGTGTATTGATGCAACATGGGAGAGTAATTGCTTATACTTCTAGACAACTAAGGAACCATGAGAAAAATTACCCTACCCATGACCTTGAGTTAGCTGCAGTCATTTTTGCCTTAAAAATTTGGCGGCACTACCTTTATGGAGTATCATGTGATATTTATACAGATCATAAAAGCCTGAAATATATTTTCACCCAAAAGGAATTGAATATGCGCCAAAGAAGATGGTTGGAGTTGATGAAGGACTATGACTTGGACATTCATTATCACTCTGGGAAGGCCAATGTGGTGGCTGACGCGTTGAGCCGGAAGTCTGGAGGATCCTTAGCAGTATTGTTAACACAGCAATCGGAGTTGTTAAGGGAGATGGAAAGAATGCAACTTGAAATTCACATAAGAGGGTCCCGGGATGGAGTGAACCAGATAAATCAAATTAGTATTGGTTTCGATCTCTATGAGGAAATCAAGGAAGCTCAAAGGAAAGATGACCAGACGGCTAAAATTTTTGAGAAAGTGCAAAGAGGTGAAACCCAAGAATTTACCATTTCCAAGGAATTGCTAAGGAAGGGAAGCCGAATAGTTGTACCTCCAGATTTTAAGCTCAAGGAGCAAATTTTAATTGAAGCTCATTGCACCCCTTACACCGCACATCCTGGAACAACCAAGATGTATCAGGATTTGCAGGCAAACTTTTGGTGGGAAGGAATGAAGAAGGACATAACAAATTTTGTGCAGAGATGTTTGATATGCCAATAAGTTAAGGCTGAACACAAGAAGCCTCCGGGACTCCTCATGCCCTTACAAATCCCTGAATGGAAGTGGAGCAACATTACTATGGATTTTGTGACAGGACTCCCTAGATCCCCTGAAGGATATGATGCCATCTGGGTGATAGTCGATCGACTTACAAAGTCCGCTCATTTCCTACCCATCCGAATAAACTATTCGATGGATAGATTAGCCCAGATCTACCTCCGAGAGATAATCAGGATTCATGGAGTTCCTGAGACGATTGTGTCAGATCGTGACCCTCGTTTTCAGTCAAGGCTATGGATCAGTCTATCCCAAGCCCTGGGCACCAAGCTACACCCAAGTACAGCTGCTCATCCGCAAACCGACGGACAATCAGAAAGAACTATACAAATATTGGAAGATATGCTGAGAGCATGCGTGTTGGACTTCGGGGGAAATTGGGAGAGATACCTATCATTAGTGGAGTTTGCATATAACAATAGTTATCAATCTACGATTGGAATGCCGCCATTCGAAGCCTTGTACGGCAGGAAGTGTAGGTCTCCAATTTGTTGGGAAGAAATTGGAGACCGAATATTATTCGGAGCCGATATAGTGGTAGATACAACAGAGAAGATCCGGATGATAAGAAAGAGAATGAAAGCGGCCCAGAGTAGACAGAAGGCATATGCGGATCGACGCCGAAGACCTTTGGAGTTTGCAGAAGGCGACAAAGTTTTCTTGAAGGTATCACCAATAAAAGGAATGGTACGGGGTGGCAAACGGAATAAGTTAGACCCCCGGTATATTGGACCCTTTGAAATACTGGAAAGAATTGGACCTCTGGCGTATCGGTTAGCCTTACCACCAGAGATTGAGAAAATACATGACGTATTTCATGTGTCCCAATTGAGGAAGTATGTGCCAGATCCGAGCCATGTTCTTAAATACTCACCACTGCAGCTCCAAGACGACTTGTCATATACTGTGGAGCCAGTTCAAATCCTAGATAGAAAAGAGAAGCAACTGCGAAACAAAGCAATCCCTTTAGTGAAGGTTCTGTGGAGAAGTAAAGAGATTGAAGAAGCTACCTAGGAATCAGAGGAAGAGATGATGCAGAACTACCCACAACTTTTTCAAGGTACGTCAGGCTTCGGGGACGAAGCTCTCTTTTAGAAGGGGAGAAATGTAACAACCAAAATTTTATTGTACCTAATTTCTCCTCACCTTAAATATTAAGAATTTTTGGTTAAGGCATTATATAGAAGTAGTCACCCTCCATAATTCTATGTCAACAAATTGAACTTAATTAATAGACCCACTTCCCTTTTCAAAGTTTTTATTAACTATTTGATTGTGGTGACTAAAGATGATTAGCATGAAGGCTTATGTACATGTATTTTGGGCAAATTTATGACTTAAGCATTGGTAAAAGAAAATGTCAACATAATCCTTCATATCCCCTTAATCACCAAGCTTATCCTAATACCTTTTTAGTGATAAGTATGCATTAGGGGGAAGATTAAAGGGCTAAGATCTCTTGAGATTTGGGTTTCCATGTGGCACCTTGAGAGGGGTCTTGGCCAAGTGGCATCATGAGAGAACCCCACCTAGTTACTTGCAATTCCAAGGGGTTGACTACCAAGCTTGCCTCTTCATCTTCCTCTCCCAAAAATTCTGCAGATTTCCTCTCCCAAATTCTGCAATTTTTTCCTCTCATTTGTGAAGAACTTGAAACCCTAAATCCTCCATTTCATCTCCTCTCTAGAATTGGAAGGTATACCCTCTCTAGCCCTAAATCCTAGCCTCTCTCAATTCTGAATCAAGACTCCACCAGAGGGAAGGAGGAGACACGCGCGCGCAGCAAGCAGAGCAGCAGCGGCACGCGGGGCGCTGCTACTTTGTCGCAGAACCGCGGCATAAAAGGAGATTCCGCGGCATTTTGGGGGAGGGAGGGCCCGATCTTTGGGGAGAAGATTCCTGGTGAACTGGGAGAGAGATCTAGCTGTGCAAAGCAGACATTTCCTGAAGGCTAACCCACTGATTTCGGATCTGAAATCAATTGTGAGTAAACCTAACTATTAGGGTTATGTTTTTCTATTAATGCTTGAAAAATCAGAACTTTGAATCTGTGTAGGTGCCCCACAATGGTAGTATTTGCTGTTTTTGTGATATCCTTACACTAGATGGAAATAAATGGGTATTACTTAATTATTGTGCCCCTATATCATGTTGTGATGAGATGAATGTGTGATATACATGTTTTAGCTCACTAATTAAACTTAAATAAGGTGATTTAGCATCTTAAATTCGCTGTTTGGTAATTAACTTTAGGTTAATTGAAATGCAAGGGTATTATATGCTTATTATGTCTCTACATTACATCGTTATGATATGCATGTGTAGAACTCATGTTCTAGTATATTATGTATGCCTATTGAGCCAATTTATCAAATTATTTCGCTATCTTTCTTGGTTAATATCATGATAGTCGATTCGATGTAGATATGATATAAACTTGAAGCTTACTTTATGTTCACAAGAGTACATGGAGAATAATCCCTCTTTATGTCATAACATTATGTTGTGTACTAGTGAGTACATGTGGATGATGCATATGTTCATACGGGGTTGGAAGTGGCGCATTATGGCGTTACCATGATTTTGGGAAACCCAAGTGCATGTTTCTTTATTGTTGCACATCATTTTGGGCATGACATGTAAGTTAGTTTAGATTGCTTAGTATGAATATCATAACTTAAACTCGCATGATGCATTTATATATATAGGAGGAAGGGGCCGTGCGGGAGCCGGTAGGAGGGGGGAAGACGGGGATTTGACACATGTATATGTATATATATATAAGGAGGAAGGGGCCGTGCGGGAGCCGGTAGGAGGGGGAAGACGGGAAAACTTATATGTTTTATATGAATTATATATATATAAGGAGGAAGGGGCCGTGCGGGAGCCGGTAGGAGGTGGAAGGCGGAGAAATTTCACTTAGATTGAATGATATCTAAAAGTGAACTGTCAAGTTGCATACATGATTGATAATGCTTGTGTCAAACTAAAATATCACTTGATGTGTATAACGAGCCGAATTGATGTGAGGGACTAACCCACGAAAAGTACATACAATTATTTCTTTTGTGTCATGATATAGTTAAATGCAAATCTTTGATAGTGGAGTCATGTAGACCACATGTGTATGGAGCTTGGAACAAGTAAGGTAGCTTGAACAAGTTGTTGTTTATGGGACTCATTGTAATTTACCTCTTTTAAACTGTTTATCTTATGAAATTATTATATTAACACCCTATGACATGGTTTACTCATTGAGCTGTCGAGCTCATTTTATTTTCTTTCCACCTTTTTCAGGTTTGGATAAGGGTAAGAGGCCACTCTAACTGCAAGGGTTATGTTATGGATTATGTGACATGTTGTGGTACCATTTTGTTTAGCCGGGTGATATTAAATGTGTATGTATGGACTTTACCCAAGTCCTTTGTCTCTAAGGAACATGTTGGGATGTAATTGATGTATATTTGTCCTTAAGGCATTTGAAACTAGGAACCTTCATGTGATGTAATGTTTTGGATTGTGATCTCCTTGGTTATGTTATGTTCTTGGACTTCGAAAGATGGTTATGTGTGAGGATATGATTGTTGGAAAAGTTAACCTTGGTGATGTTGTGATTGAAAAGATATATGCTTGTGATAGAGGATGCAAGTTATGACATTATGTATATAGTTAAGTTTGATGAGTTGTGTCATGATAAGTAGGCCGTATGGGCCGAAATCCTTGATGGAATTAAGTAGGCCTTTGAGCCAAAATTGTGGGTTATTGTAAGTGGAATAAATGAAATATTAAGGATGATGCTGCCAAAATTTTTTTTTAGAGAAATGGAGATAATTTGTGTTTTAGGCCTAATCTTGTTTATTAGAGCCGGGACCCTTACAGTCACGCTCTCCAAATGAATATACCCAGGGGATTACGGCGCACCCGGCAGGCAGGCAGGAGAGTAGGGGTGCCAATACACCCCACAGAAATACCTGGTGGCCTCCAAGTCGAATCCCAGAATTAGTTGTACAATATTTGTATGACCACCATAAACACAGAAGCTATATCGGTACCCATCAATTTCCCCGTCCCGGTGTAAGTTGTTCAATTATTACAGATTGTCCAGTATAATGTCCACAGGGTATTCATAGTAGTCCAATATCCATGGTTATCCTATTACGGGAATCAACAAGAGTATAATATCAGGAGCATAATGTTAGGAGTCTCCCTGTTTCAGGGGTTTAAGTATATAGGAGTTCAGGAGCACAGGAGTTCAGGAGTATCAAATGTATGGTAATAATATAATAATCATGTCAAGTCCCCGTAAAAGTGTTAGTCATGAATATGCAATGTAATACAGTGTCAGGTGTAATAGTATCCAGTCAGGTGTCACAATATTAGGTCAAATGTACTAGTGCCATATAAAATATGTCAAGTGAGTGATAGTATGTCAATCGTCAAGTGTCATATATCAGGTGTCAGGTATCAGGTGTCAAGTGATATGTCAAGTACCGGTATCAGATATCGAGTGTCAGGGATCAGGCGTCAAGTAATAACATGTCAAGTACCGGTATCAGATTCAAGTATCAAGGATCAGCTGTCAAGTATAACATATCAGTATCAGATAATTAACATGTAGGTGTCAGGTGAGTTGGATACAAAGTTATAACATCATATATCAACTTGTATAGCGATGTATCATGTACTAAAAGCCAGAGTAGTAATTGTTAGGCATGTAACGGTAGTAACAAGACATCCACATATCAATATATCATGCAATAAACGCTAGAGTAGCAGTTACTAAATATGCATTGATGATAACAAAGCTAAAAGTACACCTAGAGGGAGGGTGAATAGGTGTAAGGCTAATCTAATGACAAATAATGTGAAATTTAAAAACAAATGCAACACACTTAGTGTAACTAAAGAGTGTAGCCGAATTCCCGGTGAAGGGTTCTGAACTAACTCCTCTAGATTCCTCTAAATAAGAGTTGAGATGCTATTTGAAGCTCTCTTGGTTGAACACAAGTATGAGCACACACAAGCAATACCAAGCATATAAGTATGATATGAGAAATATGAAACAATACAAGGTAAATAAGAGAGAGTTTAGAGATAGTGAATCAATCGCAAACACCGTGATATGTTTCGAGGTCGAGCCACTGCTCTACGTCCCCGCCTTCACACAGAAGGGTTTCCACTATATCGTCCACACAGGACTTCCCACATAGGGAACCTTCACTGAGGATTTGGGTAATACAACCTTGGAGTACTCAACTCCTCTTTCCACCAACAACAACCTCTACACTAGAGGCAAGGCACAACAACAATCACCTCTACACTTAGAGGGATGGGCACTTAGCCAAACAATAATCACCACACACTAGAGGGATAAGGCTCAAAGCCAACACTCCAACCACAATCACCTCTACACTTAAAGGGATACCAACACAACCTCCACACTCACCTCTACACAAGAGGGAACTCAAATAAAAGAAGGTTTACAACTCTTGGTGGTCTCACTAAACCACAAACCTATTTTTCTCACAAAACAAGATCCTATAGATAGGATAGATATGATAGCTCAAGTGTGATGATCGATCATATATATTGCATACATATTGTCACATTTCCATGCTTGTTATCTAAATAAATCATATTAATAAGTCCTATTGTTCTTTATAGAATGCAGGCCATTGATAAAGGATAGGCCAGAGGAACGAGCCCAAAAGCCCATTTAATTCAGAATAAATTCGAAATCAGGGAATCAGGACAGATCTTGACAAATCAGAGAGGTTGAAAACTAGTTGAAATAAATCTTCCTGAATCAAGCGGTTGAAGCCAACAAATCAAGATCGTTTCGTCAAATCTGGGAGCTGCAATAGTAAATCCAGCAAGACAAAAGGGAGTCCAAATCTATGTCAACCACCTGGCCACATCCAGGCCGCGGATTCGCGGCTTGGGCCATGGATCCGCGGCTTGTTGGTGGAGATAAGGGGAGCGTTTGCTCCCCTTATCTCCTCACTCCCTTCCCTCTGAGGTTTTGCCTATAAAAGCTAGGGTTTTATACTGAAAATTTAGAGAGGACTAGGATTAAATTTATTGTTCATTATTAGGGTTTAGGAACATTGTTAGATAGCTTAGAGAAGTTGTATCTCCTCTTTATTCTTTTTTTTAGTTTAGACTAGAAAAGAGAGAAGAGTGGATTTGAGTGTGTAATTCGTCTTTGAAGTGACAATCAAAGGAGTTTCTACTTGCCATTCCAACTCAACTTGAATTCGGTATGTTTGTATTTAATTGTCAATTTCTTATTTGTTTTCATTTCATAATGAGTAGCTAAATCGTTTTCTAGGCTTACTAATTGATGTTTTCTACCTCTTCTCTCTTTATTGAATTTGATGGAACAACTCTATTGAATCATAATGCCTAAAGTTAATTTTTATTCTTGAAAGCTCATGATGATGCTCTTCTTTTAAAACTTTAATTTTCAAGGCACAACTATTTGTAAATCATTTATATTCCATACTTACTTCCTCGCGCTGGATGGTTTAACATTCTATTTTTAATGTTGTGTTAAGAAAGATCTCAAGATTTGATCCGAAATCATCTCATTTGTTTTACTTGAACACTAAAAGAAATTAAGCTCTTTTGCCTATGATAAAAGTGATGCACTAAAATTATTCTTGAGATAAGTAGTGAAGTAAATAAAATTAGTGAGCCCAGATCTTCTCCTTCTTATATTTAAAACAACCAAACAATTTTCAAAGTTTTTTTTAAATCACCTTCTCAGAGCCTTCTCCAAAGTTGCAATTTCTCTTTTACTCATTTCCCTTCTCTCCATTCTTTTCAACTAAAAAACGAGCACAATTCTTTGTTACTAAACAAACACCGAAAAGCTTTCATCGCATTCCTCCTCATGGATACGACCCGTTAGTCCGAAGCTACACGGTAAACTCTTAACTCTTTAATTTTACAATCATGTGAGAATACAAGGTGTTTGGAAATCAAAATACAAAGAAAAATAGTTGGAAAAACAACTAGAATAAGATAAAAATGAAGATCTAAACCAATATCCCAAATACTCTATTTTTCTTTAAATTTTCTAACCCTTGAAAACAAATAAAGATAAAATCTTTAAGCCCAAGAACTCTTTTAAAAACTTGCTGTTAAACACTTGTAAAGGTGAAAAAAAATTGCTCTCTAAAACTTGTGTTAAACAACTCAAGGGAAGGCATATTTATAGCCTTCAAAAATTCTGCCCATTGGCAGTCTGAAAAGGGCAGAAATTGTTGGCACAGAGGCCCTTCATTCTAATTTTGATGATGATTAACTCATGTAGTTATAATTTACTAATAATCTTGTGATATTTAGTTTCAAATGTTTGATCAAGTTATTAGTAGGTAATTAGCTTCAACAAAGGTGTTTTGGAGCTTTCACATGTTAATTCAAGAGCTCAAGCGTCATGATCGCATCTAGTACTCGGATGGAGTCAAGCTCGTTTGGATCATGTTTGGATTATGTCGACTTGGAGAAGGAGTTCTACAAGAAGACCTCGATTTATTTTATTTAGTTTTGTGTTTAGATCATTGTAAAGATTAGATACTGTTGATATGCTCAAGTTCACAATACACACATAAGTTTAGAGTTTATTTGTTTTGATTTTAGGTTTAACCGATATTGGATTTCATGTCAAAAACATGGATATAAATCTTTATATGTATATTGGATTATATCCATATACAACATGCTTCAAAGTTATTTCAATATCATGTTTTTGTATTTATATGAGTTTTGGAGAAAACAGTTTTTCATTTCAAAAATTCAAGTTTTGGAAATACGGATTTTGGTTTAAGGCGAATTTCAAAAACACAAAAATAGTTCAAATTGTTTATAATATGTGTTGAATTTTATCACACATATTTGTATTTCAAAGCTCTAATAAGAACATATTTTTGTGGAATTTTATTGATTTTATGGGATTTAATCAAAGGTAAAAGGACAAGTTTTAAATCCTAAAACTATTTGACTTGGCTGTCTGTAAGTCGATCAGATCGGTCGATCAAGAAGAAGTCGGTTAACTGGTCCGGTCAACTGATGTGCACAGACGTGCACGCAGCCATGGGCTAGTGGGCCGGTCGACCGGGCGGTCGACCTTCCAGAGAGCTATGCTCTCTGAAAATGGCCCCGGTCGACCGGCAGAGAGCTGCTGCTCTTTGTATCTAATCGCGGTCGACCAGTGGCACAACGATTGGGCCAGTCGACCGGGCAGTCGACCGAAAGGGCAAAAATGCCCTTTCCTGCTGCCAACGGGCAGATTTATTTTGGGGCTATATATACCCCATTTTTTGGCTACTTTCACTAAGTTTTTAGAGAGCAAAATTTTCAATCTTTACAAGTGTTTTACATCAAGTTTTTAAAAGAGTTTTAGGCTTAAAGATTTGATCTTTATTTTGTTTTAAAGTGTTGGAAAAATCAAAGAAAAAAGTCTGTGGGAATTGGTTTGATCTTCATTTACATTTTTATCTAGAATTTTTTCCTAGAGTTTTTCTTTGTGATTTTAATTTTCAAACTTTTTATATTCTCATACTTGAGTTATCTATCTATCCTATCTATTAGGATCTATTTTGTGGGAAGATTGGTTTGTGGTGTTGATACCACCAAGAGTTGTAAACCTTCCACACTTTATGATATCCCTCTAATGAGAGGTGATTGTGTTGATATCCCTCTAGTGAGAGGTGATTGCGGACGTTGTGTTGGTATCCCTCTTAGTGAAGAGGTGATTGTGGAGTTGTGGCTTTGTATCTTATCTCTCAAGTGTGAGGTTGATTGTTGTTTGACTAAATGCCCATCCCTTTAAGTGTAGAGGTGATTTGGGTTGTGCCTTAACTCTTGTGTAGATGTTATATTTGTTTGAGAGAGGAGTTGTGTACTCCTAGTTGTATTTGCCCAAATTATCAGTGGAGGTTCCCTGTATGGGAAGTCCTATGTGGACGATATAGTGAAAATCCTTCTGTGTGAAGGCGGGGACGTGGAGCTGGGTGCTCAAACCTCGAAACATATCTCGGTGTTTGCGTTTGATCCACTATCTCTTACTTTCTCTCTTATATTGTGTATTGCATCATATTGTTCATTTCATATATATGCTTGGGCTTGACTGTGTGCCATACTTGTGTTGAACCAAAAGAACTTTACATAGCACCTCAACTCTTATTTAGAGGAATTTAGAGGAGATAGTCCAGATCCCTTCACTGGGAATTCAGCTACACTCTTTGGTTACACTAAGTGTGTTACAATTAGTTTTTAGTTCTGCATTATTTGTCATTAGATTAGCCATACACCTATTCACCCCCCTCTAGGTGTACTTTCAATTGGTATCAGAGCCACGCTCCTGATATTAGGTTTAACTACCTAGGAGTGACATCTTGGTCGCTAATCTAGTACTTGCATTTTCATACTTATTTGTTTACACTCACTCATGGACTTCATGACCCCTCCCATGTATGATACTTCCAACATTATTGTTTGAAAAGTTAGGATGTCCATGTACCTAAAAATCCTAGGTTTGCATGTTTTCCTTGCGCTACCAAGAAATCTTATCTTGGTAATAGCAAGCATATAGAATCCAATGCACAAGCCCTAGAGGCACTTAGATGCACGCTTAGTAAAGAATATTTGTGTATGTTTCTCATTGTGATTCCGCTTTTACAGTGTAGAACACTTTGACCTCTGCCGTGCTACAAACGACAAAATATGTGGAGGAGGAATCTATTGGAGGAGAATCCGAACAACATTACTATATGGTCCAAGAGAATGACTCCCTTGAGGTAAATTCAGAAACTCAACTAGATGATAGTGCTAGTTCTTCCTGTGATGATTTTGTTGATGCTGATGCTTTACATGAAGAACTTTCCATTATTTGTGAAAAATTATTAGAAAAATATAAAGCTTTGAAAAAGAAGAGTTTTGGACTTAATAAAGAAAATAAGGATTTAGTTTCAAAACTTGATTTGACTTTGCAAGAGAAGGTTGAGATTTCAAATGAACGTGATTCATTGAAATCCCAACTTGACCTTACCCTAAAAGAAAATGAAATTTTGAAAAATAGAAATGATTGTAAAATTATTTTGAAGAAAAATGAAATTCTATCTTTAAAACTTGATTTTGATGTAAAAGAAAATGAATCTTTAAAAAAACAAAATTATTTCTATTTCAAATGAATTAGATTTGATTTCTAATGAAAATATTTCTTTGAAAAATGACTTAGATACTCATGTTTGCCATGTCAGTGTAGCTTCATCATCTAGCATACCTATTGCATGCTCCACCTCTCTTCCATTATTAAAAATGATATATCAGTTTTAAAGAAGAGTGTTGATTGTTTGGGCTCCACTTTGAGCCAATGTGCTTTGAACCATACACGTTTGGAATTCATATTTCGCAAGAAATAAGTTCCACCTATGCATGCATACAAATCACGGCATACATGTGCTCCTCACGTTCACACTCATAACACTATTTATACTCATGTGTACACTTATACACATTGTGGACGTAAGGGCCACCTTGTAAAATTTTGCTTTGATACAATACATGATTCAAATTTTGCAAATAAATTTGTTTGGGTTAGGAAAGGTGCTAACCCCCATAGACCCAAAAAGCATGGGTACCAAAATTCACTCCTATTTTATTTTATGTAGTTGTGGGCTCTCACATGACGTGAGAGATGTTGGTGCCTTGAGGTGAATGCGTTCCGAGCTAAACGGTGACTATTTTGGATGCATCACTTTCAAAGGGAGTTTGGTGGGAGAACCAACATGGTTTGGAGCCTAGAGATTTTCCCTCATGGTTTTGGTAACGATCTCTAACTCCCATTTAATTTACATGCTTTCATATTATCCAACTTTAGCATATTTTGATGTTTTATGATTATTATATTAAATACAATGGAAATTAGATTAGTGATATACATGTATAGTAATTGAGATACACCCATGTTTATATGGACTTATATTTTTTGTGTTCTCACTTTAGTTTAACTATTGTGTATATCATAGATCTAAGACATGTGCATTTGCCATAATGATCACATTGATTTTGGTTTATAATTTTTTCACTTCATGTTTTGATTACATGTTTAGATGTAGTTTTCATTAAAACTTGTGTATATACTTGTACAACTAGTGAGCCACAAATAAATTATTATATGTTTGTGCTTGATTTCTCATTTGTACTCATTAGATATAATAGTATAGCCTAGTTTTGATAATTCATGCATTTCAAATTTATATTCCCTTTTGTACATATTTTCATATGTTTAACTTCATGTATATGTCAATTTTGCTAAAACTTTAAAATATACATGTATAACCTTGAGTTATTTGCTTTTCATGCAATATTCTATTATGGACTCATTTATGCTTGGATATATATGTATACTTCTAGTTTTGACAAAACATAAATATACCTTGAAGTTATATTGTTTTAATGAAAATTAAATTTTGATGATTTTCATGTTTTCGAAAAGGAATTTCATATTGAGCCTTATTACCTACTCTCATGAATATGCTTTTCACATCATTCTTGTACACTCACATTACTTGATATTTACTCATGATTTTTTTGTTTTCATGAACTTTCTATTTGCTATATAGACTGAGTGTTGATTATGTGATTTTCATGTCATGAAATATATTCTTATTTTATTCCTTACTTGAAGGATTTCGTACTAGTTTTCAAGTTTATCATAAAACTAGTTGTGTATTTCTTCATTTTGGAAGAGTTTTCAATTTTCTAAACTTATTTTGAAAATCCCTTCCATCGAATGGATGGTTGGATGGGCGACCATACCTTGTATGCGCAAATTGAAAATCATTTTAACATGTGCATGAAAGGGAGGTAATTATGAGTTATACACTTGATCCTCTTTGTATTTTTAATTGGTATCACAATTAATATCTATTTTGTATACTCATATTTATTTTTTATATATGTATGTTTCAAACTTCAAATCGTATCAATTTCGATTGGTATTTACATTTTCATACATATATATGTGTTTGGATTGTGCTTACTATATTTTTATATCTTAAAGCACAAATTTTGTTATGCTAAGCTTGATTTAGTCCTTAATGACAATTATTTTTCAATTGGTATCTTATACAAGCCTATGCATTGTTTTCATTAGTATTTCATAAAGGGGGAGAAAATTCATGTTTCACCTTTCAATCGATTTTGTTTATAATTGGTATCTTACTCCCACTCTTTATGTTGAAAAATGATATTTGTCTATTGATATCTTGGTTTTCAATTGGTTTCCTTCGCTCCTCATGTAAATTATTTTCAATTGGTAAATGTTTCATTTTCAATATTGGTATCAAGAATATTAAATTGATATTATTCTCTATTTAGTATCTCTATTGCAAAATGGTTTTAGTGTTTAACCAAAAGATTGGTTTATATTTTTAAATTGGTATCATACTTTATTTTATATTGGTATCTATATTGAAATGAGCTATGTTTACCTAAAAATTTGATTTTTATTTTCATTTGATATCAATACTTACCATATATATATATATTCTTATATTTGGTTTCAAAATTATAAAATATTTTCAAATTGGTACTAATATTTATAATTGGTATCAAGATTTACAATATATATGTGTTTCAACTGGTATCAAAATCTCACAATGTTTCATTCTCTATTTGGTATCCAAACTTTACAAGATATTTTCAATTGGTATCTTTTGGTACTTTAAAATTTTTCTGTAGTCTCTATTGGTATCATAATTTGGTATCACAATGTTTTGATGCAAGGGAAGCTTAACATCTTCTCTTTATATAACTTTATTGTTTGTTTTGACAAAAAGAACAAAATTTCTTTTGAGTTTATTTTTTATACCCCCTTGTTGATGAATTGACTAAAAGGGGGAGAGAAATTTGGAGTTTCATATATGCATATTTAGTTTATGCATGTTTACTTTTGTTTACTTTTACCATTAGTTTGTTTTTATAATTGGTATAAGAGCAATTGTTATCATAGCATTTATGTTTATTTATGCATGTTTATGCATATTTATGTTGAGCATTCATTGCATATCATTATGTTTATTGCTATGCATGAGTTAAGGGGAGCTTCTATGAGCTTAACTTTAATCCATGCATATATATCTCCATGAGTTTTATCATCATCAAAAGGGGGAGATTGTTGGCCCAAAGGCCCTTCACTCTAGTTTTGATGGTGATTAACTCATGTAGTTATAGTTTACTAATAATCTTGTGATTTTAGTTTCAGATATTTGATCAAGTTATTAGTAGGTGATTAGCTTCAACAAAGGTGTTTTGGAGCGCTCACATGTCGATTCAAGAGCTCAAGCGTCATGATCGCATCTAGTACTCAGATGGAGTCAAGCTCGTTTGCATCGTGTTTGGATCGTGTTTGGATCAAGTCGACTTAGAGAAGGAGTCTACAAGAAGACTTCGATTTGTTTTGTTTAGTTTTGTGCTTAGATCATTGTAAAGATTAGATAGTGTTGATATGCTCAAGTTCACAATACACACACAAGTTTAAAGTTTATTTGTTTTGGTTTTCGGTTTAACTGATATTGGATTTCATGTCAAGAACATAGATATAAATCTTTATATGTATATTGAATTCTATCTATATACAACATGCTTCAAAGTTGTTTCAATATCATGTTTTTGTATTTATATGAGTTTTGAAAAAAACGGTTTTTCATTTGAAAAATTTAAGTTTTGAAAAATACGGATTTTAGTTTAAGGCAAAATTTCAAGAACACAAAAATGATTCAAATTGTTTATAATATGTGTTAAATTTTTATCACACATATCTGTATTTCAAAGCTCTAATAAGAATATATTTTTGTGGAATTTATGTGATTTTATGGGATTTAATCAAAGGTAAAAAGACAAGTTTTAAATCCTAAAATTGTTTGACCTGGATGTCTGTCGGTCGACCGGACCGGTCGACCGAGGCAGAAGTCGGTCAACTGGTCCGGTCGACCGACGTGCACAGACATGCACGCAGCGATGGGCTGGTGGGCCGGTCGACCGGGCGGTCGACCGTCCAGAGAGCTCTGCTATCTGTAAATGGCCCCGGTCGACCAGCAGAGAGCTGCTGCTCTCTGTATCAAGTCCCGATCGAGCGGGCAGTCGATCGGTGGCACAACGGTCATAAAAATGATCGTTGGGCCGGTCGACCGGGCAGTCGATCGGTGGTACAACGGTCATAAAAATGATCGTTGGGCCGGTCGACCGGGCGGTCGATCGGAAGGGTAAAAATGCCTTTTCCTACTGCCAACAGGTAGACTTGTTTTGGGGCATATATACCCCATTCTTTGGCTGATTTCACTAAGTTTTTAGAGAGCAAAATTTTCAATCTTTATAAATATTTTACAGCAACTTTTTAAAAGAGTTTTAGGCTTAAAGATTTGATCTTTATTTTGTTTTAATGGGTTAGAAAAATCAAAGAAAAGAGAAGTCTTTGGGAATTGGTTTGATCTTCATTTACATTTTTATGTAGAATTTTTTCCTAGAGTTTTTCTTTGTGATTTGAATTTTCAAACTCTTTATATTCTCACACTTGAGCTATCTATCTATCCTTTCTATTAGGATCTATTTTGTGAGAAAATTGGTTTGTGGTGTTGATACCACCAAGAGTTGTAAACCTTCCATACTTTGTGATATCTCTCTAATGAGAGGTGATTGTGTTGATATCCTTCTAGTGAGAGGTGATTGCGGAAGTTGTGTTGGTATCCCTCTTAGTGAAGAGGTGATTGTGGAGTTGTGGCTTTGTATCTTATCCCTCAAGTGTGAGGTTGATTGTTGTTTGGCTAAATGTCCATCCCTTTAAGTGTAGAGGTGATTTGTGTTGTGCCTTACCTCTTGTGTAAAGGTTGTATTTGTTTGAGAGAGGAGTTATGTACTCCTAGTCGTATTTGCCTAAATCCTTAGTGGAGGTTCCCTGTGTGGGAAGTTTTATGTGGACAATATAGTGAAAATCCTTCTGTGTGAAGGCGGGAATGTAGAGCTGGGTGCTCGAACCTCGAAACATATCTCAGTGTTTGCGTTTGATCCACTATCTCTTACTCTCTCTCTTATATTATGCATTGCATCATATTGTTCATTTCATATATATGCTTAGGCTTGACTGTGTGCCATACTTGTGTTGAACCAAGAGAACTTTACATAGCACCTCAACTCTTATTTAGAGAAATTTAGAGGACATAGTCTAGAGCCCTTCACCGGGAATTCGGCTACACTCTTTAGTTACACTAAAGTGTGTTGCAATTAGTTTTTAATTCCTCATTATTTGTCATTAGATTAGCCATACACCTATTCACCCCCTTCTAGGTGTACTTTCAGAAATGCCCTTCTGGTCGATCGGCCAACGATCATTTTTATGACCGTTGTGCCTCCGGTCGACCGCTCGGTCGACCAGCCAAAACCAACGGTCGACCGCCCGGTCGATCGGCCGCACCCGAGAGTACGGTGCTTTCAGTCGGTCGACCGGCCGAATTGGCTGGCCATGTGCACGTCCTCGTGTACATCGGTCGACCGTGACGGTCGACCGACCACTGGTCCGGTCGACAGTCTGTCGACCACCAGCAGAGTCTGGCAAAGATTTGGGTATTGAAAACTTGGTTAATTTAATACCAATTAAATCCCATAAAATCACATAAATTTCACAAAAATAAGTTCTTACAAGATCTTTGAAATATAAATATGTGTGAATAAAATTCAACACATATTACAAATTATTTGAATCATTTTTGTGATATTAAATTTGGCTTTTAAATGAAAACCGTATTTTTCAAAAACCAAACTTTGAAATGAAAAACCGTTTTCTCCAAAACTTGTTTAGAAACAAAAACATGATATTGAAACAACTTTGAAGTATATTCTATATGAATAGAATCCAATATACATGAAAGATATTATATCTATGCTTTTTGACATGAAATCCAAAATCGGTTGAACCGAAAATCAAAACCAACAAACTTTAAAACTTGTGTGTGTATGTGAACTTGAGCATATCAACACTATCTACCTTTACACAAGATCTAAACATACTGAACTAAAAACAAACCGAGGTCTTTTTGTAGAACTCCTCCAAGTCGACTCGATCCAAACGCGATCCAACAAAGTTGACTCCAACCGAGTACTAGATGCGATCTTGACGCTCGAGCTCTTGAATCAACATGTGAAAGCTCCAAAACTCTTTTGTTAAAGCTAATCACCTACTAATATATTGATCAAATATCTGAAACTGAATATCACAAGATTATTAGTAAACTATAACTATATGAGTTAATCATCATCAAAACTAGAGTGATGGGCCTCTGGGCCAACAATCTCCCTCATTTTGATGATGATAAAACTCATGGAGTTATATATACATGAATTAAAGTTAAGCTTTATAGAAGCTCCCCCTTAACTCATGCATAGCAATAAATAATAAAGATATTCAATGTATACATAAAACAAATAATACATATTAACATATATACTTTGATACCAATTGAAAATAAAACATATATGCTCTGATACCAATTGAAAAAATAAACATGCATATAAATGACATAAACATGCATATATAAAACTCCCAAAATTCTTTTCTCCCTTTTTGTATAAACAAGAAAATCATGCATAAGCATGGGAAATCATGCATAAACATGCATATATAAAACTCCAAATTTCTCTCTCTCTTTTTGTCAAATCATCAACAAAGGGGCATAAATAAACTCAAAAAAATTATCCCTTTTGTCAAATCAAACAAGAAGGATGTATATGCGATATAAATTCATGAAGAGGAGAGATGTAAAATTAACTCCCCCTATATACATGCATTAGATGAAAAAGAGATGGCTAAACTCTAATCACACAACGCATAATATATAATGTTAAAAAAAAGAGATGTGAAGCTCCTTCTGCACACGTGTAAGACATAGAGAAGAGAGGTCAAGCTCCTCAATATGAGATACACTCGACATGAATCTATATATAGAAAAGATGTTAAGCTTCCCTTGCATATAAGACATACATATCAAAACATTATGATACCAATTGAAAAATATATTAATTTGTGATAAAGGTATACATCGAAACATTATGATACCAATGAAAATAAATAAAACATTTTTAAGATACCAATTTAAAGTAAATAAAATTTTTAAGATACTAAAAGATACCATTGAAAATATCTTGATACTAATTTAAAATGTCTTATAAATCTTGATTTCAATAGAAAATGAAATATTGTATGTTTTGATACCAAATAAAAGTAACAACCAATTGAAAGTTAAAACCAAATTATTTTAGCTAAATATAACTCATATCAATACAGATACCAATGTAAAATAAAATATGATACCAATGTAAAATAAAATATGATACCAATATTGAAAATGTTAGCATAAACCAAAACAAAGTATTTTTCATCATAAATAATGGGAGTAAGATATCAATTGAAAATAAAATCGAGTGAAAGATATCAATTGAAAGATACAACATGAATTTTCTCCCCCTTTATGAAATACCAATAAAAACAATGCATAAGCTTGTATAAGATACATATTGAAAAATAATTTGTGCTTTAAGAAGTAAAGATATTGTAAGCACAATCAAATCATATATATATATATATATATATATATATATATATATATATATATATATATATATATATATATATATATATATATATGTATGAAAATGTAAATACCAATCGAAATTGATACTATTTGAAAGTTGAAGCATACATATATAGAAAAACACAAATGAGTATACAAACATAAAAAATCAATTGAGATACCAATTGAAAATACAATGAGGATCAAATGTATAACTCATGCTACCTCCCTGTCATGCATATGTTTAAAAAGATTTTCAATTTAAGCATACAAGGCATGGTCGCCCATCCACCGCCATTTGGTTGGTGGGGTTTTCAAAGAAAATAGGATTTGAAAATAGTTTAACATGTTTGAAAACTATATCAATTGAAGAATAATGACTAGTTTAAAGATAACATTCAAAAACTAGTACGGAATTCTTCAAGTAAGGAATAAAACATGAATCTATTTCATGAAAAACATATAGGTCACATGACGATTGACACTCAAGATCTATAAAGCATATATAAAGCTCATGAAAATAAAAATCATGAGTAAATAAGAATAATGTAAGTGTAAGAATCATGTAATCAACGAAATCATGAGAATAGGCAATTTAGCGCAATATGACATTTCTTTATAAACATGAAAAACATGAAAATTTAATTTTCACCAAAATAATTCAAACTTCAAGGCATATGTATGTTATGTCAAAACTAGAAGTATACATATATATCCAAACACAATTGAGTCCATAAAGAATTTTGCATGAAATGCAAATGACTCAAAGGTATACATGTATATCCAATAGTTTTAGATAAAATTAACATATACATGAAGTTAAATATATTTTTATTTAAAAAAATATGTCCAAAAATAGGGAATACAAGTTGAAATGCAAGAGTCAATAAAATTAGGCTATACTAGCACATCTAATGGGTACACATGAGCAATTAGACACAAACATACAAGAATCAAATGTGACTCATTAGTTGTACAAGTATATATACAGGTTTTAATGAAAACTACATCCAAACATGTAATCAAAACTATGAAGTGCAAGATCATAAACAAAACTGATACTATCATTATGTATATGCACATGTCTTAGAGTTATGATGTACACAATAGTTAAACTATAGTGAGAACACAAAATATGGATCCATATGAACATGGGTGTATCTCAATTACTATACATGTATATCACAAGTCTAATTATCATGAAAAAATTAAAACATGCTAAAAATCAACAACATGAAAGCATGTACACTAAATAAGGAGTTAGAGATAGTTACTAAAACTGTTAGGGCACATCTCTAGATCTCCAAACCATGGTGGTCCTCCCACCAAACTCCTCTTAAAAGTGATGCATCCAAAAGTGTCATCATATAGCTCGAAAGGTATTCATCTCAAGGCACCAACACATCTCACGTCATGTGAGAGCCCACACCTACATCAAATAAAATAGGAGTGAATTTTGGTACCGATACTCTATTGGGTCCATGGGGGTTAGCACCTTTCCTGACCCAAACAAACTTGTTTACAAAATTTGAATCATTTAATCCATCATAACAAAATTTTGCAAGGTGGCCCTTACGTCCACAATGTGTACAATTGTACACATGAGCATACATGGAATCATGTGTGTAAGCATGATGAGCATGTGTATGTCGTGTATGGTGTACATGCATATGAGGAGCATGTTTCTTGCGAAACATGGATTCCAGCCGTGTGTGGTTCATGACACATTGGTTCAAGCCCAAACAATCAACACTCTTGTTTAACATACATATATCATTTTCAATAATAGTAGAAGAGGTGGAGCATGCAATAGGTATACTAGATGAAGTATGGCAAACATGAGTATCTAAATCATTTTTTAAAGATTTATTTTTATAAGTAATCAAATTCAATTCTTTTGAAATAGAAATAGTTTTATTTTTCAAAGATTCATTCTCTTTTAAAACAAAATCAAGTTTTGAAGATAGAACTTCATTTTTCTTCAAAACATCATCCACAATCATTTTTACTTTTTAACATTTTGTTTTCATTTAAGACAAGATCAAGTTGGGATTTCAATGAGTCCCTTTCATTAGAAATTTTAACTTTTTCTTGCAAAGCCACGTCAAGTTTGGAAAACAAATCCTTATTCTCTTCTTTTAGTTTAAAGCTTTTCTTTTTCAAGAGTTGGTATTTTTCTAATAAGTTTTCACAAACAATAGATAGTTCTTCATTTAAAGCATCGGCATCAACATAGTCATTACTAGAAGAACTAGCACAATCATCTAGTTGAGTTTCTGAATTTACATCAAGGGAGTCATTCCCTTGGACCATGTAGCAAGGTTGGTCTGACTCATCTCCACTAGATTTCTCTTCCACAATGTTTGGCGTTTGAAGTTTTAGAGAGGTCAAGGTGTTCCACACTGTAAAGGCGAATCACAATGAGAAACCATAAATAAATATTATTTGCTTAATGTTTGTCTAAGTGCCTCTAGGGCTTGTGCATTGGCCCCTATATGCTTGCTATTATCAAGATAAGATTTCTTGATAGCGGCAAGGTAAACATGCATTCCTAGGGTCTAGAGATACACTCATCTTAAGCTTCTACATATCGATGTTAGAAACATCACACATGGGAGGGGCAAGGTAATCCATGAGTGTGTGTAAACAAATAAGTGTGCAGATACAAAGCTAGATTAGCTAACCAAGTTCTCACTCCTAAGTGGTTAAACCTAATATCAGGAGCGTAGGCTCTGATATCAATTGAAAGTACACCTAGAGAGGGGAATAGGTGTAAGGCTAATCTAATGATAAATAATACAGAATTTAAAAACAAATCAACACACTTAGTGTAACCAAAGAGTGTAGCCGAATTCCCAGTGAAGGGCTCTGAACTAACTCCTCTAAATTCCTCTAAATAAGAGTTGAGGTGCTATTTGAAGCTCTCTTGGTTGAACACAAATAGGGGCACACACAAGCAATACCAAGCATATAAGTTGATATGAGAAATATGAAACAATGCAAGGTAAATAAGATAGAGAGAGTTTAGAGATAGTGGATCAATCGCAAACACCGAGATATGTTTCGAGGTTCGAGCCACTACTATACATCCCCGCCTTCATACAGAAAGATTTTCACCATATCCCCCACACATGACTTTCCACACAGGGAACCTCCACTGAGGATTTGGGTAATACAACCTTGGAGTACTCAACTCCTCTCTCAACCAACAACAACCTCTACACTAGAGGCAAGGCACAACAACAATCACCTCTACACTTAGAGGGATGGGCACTTAGCCAAACAACAATCACCTCACACTAGAGGGATAAGGCTCAAAGCCAACACTCCAACCACAATCATCCTACACTTAGAAAGATACCAACACAATCTCCACACTCACCTCTACATAAGAGGGAACTCAAATAAAAGAAGGTTTACAACTCTTGGTGGTCTCACTAAACCACAAACTAATTTTCCTCACAAAATAAGATCCTATAAATAAGATAGATATGATAGCTCAAGTGTGAGAATACAAGGTGTTTGGAAATCAAAACACAAAGGAAAATACTTTGGAAAACAACTAGAATAAGATAAAAATGAAGATCTAAATCAATATCCTAAATACTCTATTTTTCTTTGACTTTTCCAATACTTGAAAATAAATAAAGATAAAATCTTTAAGCCCAAGATCTCTTTTAAGAACTTGTTGTTAAACACTTGTAAAGGTTAAAAAAATTGCTTTCTAAAACTTGTGTAAAACAATTCAAGAGAAAGCATATTTATAGCCTTCAAAAATTCGGCCCGTTGGTAGTCTGGAAAGGGCAGAAATGCCCTTCCGGTCGACCGCCTGATCGATCAGTCAACGGTCATTTCTATGACCGTTGTGCCTCCGGTCGACTGGCCAAAGCCAACGGTCGACCGCGCGGTCGACCGGCCCCCACCCGAGAGTGGGGTGCTTTCAGTTGGTCGACCGCGCGGTCGACCGGCCGAAATTAGTTGGCCAAGTGCACGTCCAAGTGCACATCGGTCGACCGACCATTGGTCCGGTCGACCGCCAGCAGAGTCTGGCAGGGATTTGGGTATTGAAAACTTAGTCAATTTAATACCAATTAAATCACATAAATTTCACAAAAATAAGTTCTTACAAGATCTTTGAAATATAAATATGTGACTAAAATTTAACACATATTACAAACTATTTGAACTATTTTTGTGATATTGAAATTTGGCCTTTAAATAAAAACCGCATTTTTTAAAAACCAAACTTTGAAATGGAAAACCGTTTTCTCCAAAACTTGTCTAGAAAAAAAAACATGATATTGAAACAACTTTGAAGCATATTGTATATGAATAAAATCTAATATACATGAAAGATATTATATCTATGTTTTTGACATGAAATCTAAAATCGGTTAAATCGAAAACCAAACCAACAAACTTTAAAACTTGTGTATTTATGTGAACTTGAGCATATCAACACTATCTATCTTTACACATGATCTAAACATACTAAACTAAATACAAATCGAGGTCTTCTTGTAGAACTCCTTCTCTAAGTCGACTCGATCCAAACGCGATCCAACGAGCTTGACTCCAACTGAGTACTAGATGCGATCTTGACGCTCGAGCTCTTGAATCAACATGTGAAAGCTCCAAAACTCCTTTGTTGAAGCTAATCACCTACTAATATCTTAATCAAATATCTGAAACTGAATATCACAAGATTATTAGTAAACTATAACTACATGAGTTAATCATCATCAAAACTAGAGTGATGGGCTTCTGGGCCAACAAAAGCACTTGCCTAAAACCAGAACGCAATACCGAGTTAAAATTTGAAAAGTCCTCGAACACGTGCGAGCATGCTACCAATCCATATATTAAAATATATATATATATATATATATATATATATATATATATATATTATATTAGAGAGAGAATGAGAGAGGAGAGAGAGGAGAATTAGTTAGAGAGAGAAGGAGGCTAAGAGAGAGAGAAAGAGTTGCAGGGGAGAGAGGGGTGTGTTGGATAAGGTGGGATAATTAGGAAATGAGGGGAAGGGTAAAAGTGGAAAGAAGAGAAAAAGGAAAGGAATAAAAGAAAAAGAAGGAAGGAAGGAAGGAGAGGGGAGTGGGGTGGTGGCCGGCGGCCTGGGGGACGGCGACGCCGTCGGAGGTGGGGGGCGGCGCGGCCTGGGCCCGGGGGAGGAGTAGTGGTAGGGTGTTAGAGTTTTGGGTGGTGGTGTTGTTATTGTTGAAGGTGATGGTGGTTGGTGGGTGGTGGTGGTGGTGGTTGAAGATGGTGGTGTTGGAGGATAAGGAGGAGGAGATGGTGATGTGGTGGTGGAAGTGGAGGAATTGGGGGTTTTGATGGTGAATTTTGAAGAAGAAGAGGAACGTGGAGTGATAGGTTTATGGAGAAATTGGAGGAGTGGTATTTCAAGAGGAGGGAAGTGGGGAGAGAATGGGGGAATTTGGGGAGGTGGCGGCGCCGTCCAGGGGGCGACGGCGCTGGAGGTGGCCGGCGGTCAAGGAGGGGAGAGAAGGTGGATTGGTGGGAGAGATGAAGAAGGAGATGGAGAAAGGGAGAAAATGGGAAGAAAGAAAGAAAGAAGGAAAAATAAAAAGAAAGAGGGGAGCATGGGAGGAGGTGTGGGGGGCGGGAGAGGGGCTACTGGTGCAGCTGCTACTGTTGCTTCTGTGGTTGCAGGGCATGGGGGCATGGGGAGCATAGGGAGCCGGCATGGGAGAAGAAAAAGAAAAGAAGAAAAAGAAAGAAAAGAAAAGAAGGGAAAAGGAAAATAAAGAAAAGGAAAAATAAATAAAATTAGTAATAAATATATTATTAAATAATTAAATTAATAGGATAACCTGGAAGTATTAAGAAGAGTAGAGAAGGAAAAAGCAAGAAAAGAAAGAAAAATAATATTATTACTTAAATAGGGTAAAATTTGATTGTTTTAGAAACGCTCCAAAAAATTCTCAAAAATAGAATTATTATTTCAAGTGTCTGATGAAATTGAATTTAATAAATTCAATCTGGTTTTCAAATTAAAAATCCTGGAATCTTCCGGTGATACAGATCGACACCAAAATCGGTCAAATTTTAATAAATTCAGAAAAATCTCAAAAAATGTATTTAGATAGAAAATGAGAATCTAAGAAGTAATGTGAAAGCTGTTTCTAAAATTCAATTCCATTTAAAAACTAAAAATCTGGAAATCGGTCAGCGATGCCAATCGACACCGCTTTTGAAGATTTTGTAGAATAATTCTGAAAAATTTCAGAAAATCACGAAAAATCTAAAATATTGGAAAATAGTGTTTGAAAGTAAAATCAGTCAAATCAGACGACCAAAAAGGTCAAATCAGGCAGTAGGTTGGTGTCGGGTTCCTAGTCCAGGTCATAGCTGACTCTAGGTCTGAAAATCCAGATCCGATATAAAATAACATGAGCAATTACAACCAAAAAATAATTACTAGGAGAAAATTGAAATAATATGGTCGAAAAAATTGAGACACGCATTTGGGTACATATCCCGAGAACGGGATGCTACAAGATGGCATACTATCATTGCCAAGACCATTGATAGTAATCAACTAGGCTTCCTGGAAGGCATACATACAGTTGATGGAATTATGACAATACAAGAAGCCTGACACTTGATTAAAGGTATGCGCCACTGGAAAAATCAAACTTTCCTCTTGAAATTAGATATGAAAAAAGCTTATGACGCAATTTACTGGGATTTCATGAAAAAGGTGTTAATTAAGATGGGTTGCTGTGGCAAATGGATATCCTGGATGATGCACTGCATCTCAATAGTTTCTTATTACATACTATTGAATAGTAAAGCAGTCTCTTCTCACTTTCAAATGGATCAAGGCAGGGTGACCCACTGTCCCACTTCCCCTTTATCTCATGTGCCAACACCTTATCAAGGCTTCTTTTATAATGAAAATTCAAGCAAGAATCAAGGGCTTTGATCTAAAAGGAATGCCCTTAAAACATTTCTCATATCTTTTTCGCAGATGATCTTATTATTTCTGGTAAAAATAATGAAAGGAAAATTACTGCTATAGAGAAAGTCTTGAAATCTACTGTGCAGCTATTGGTCAGAAAGTGAACTTCCAAAGTCTTTTGTGTATGCTAACATTGAGCATCTACCACGTAACTCAGTATTATTACACTGAAATAGCTGTTTAATTGCCAATTAAAGGAGAATGACATTTTAGTACTTGGGAGTTGCAATCACTAATGACATCCCTAGAAAAAGAGATTTTGACAAAAATCTACTCAAGATGTCCAAATGCTTGGTGGATTGGAAATCCAAAGTGATATCCTTCGTAGGGAGATTAACACTAATCAGGTCTGTGCTAACAACACTGCCATCTATTCTTTTCTGTTCTTTGCACATTCCTCTGGTGGTGTTGAATGTGTTGGGAAATATGAAGAATTATATGTGAATCTTTGAGTTGAATTACGGCGAGATCCGTTGATAGAATCAATTGGATAAGGGTTGGAGTGTGTTCTCCTTCTATTGGGGATGAACGTGGTATATTCACATGTTCAATTCCGACTTCGAATGAATGAGATATTCAAGTCTAAAATTTGCCTAATTCAAAAGCCAAAAGGGGACTAAAGGTAGCTAAAAATATTTAATCTCACATTGGTTATGGGATGGAGGTTTGAAGTGTTTAAATAGAGTGGGAACAAAGGGTGTGCCCTTTAGGTAATTGGAGTTTTCGCGCGCGATTAGGGGGAAACCATGCCCGCGCGTGCACCGCCGTCGGCGGCTGACTGGAGCCAGAGCCGGGCTGGGCTCGGTTCCCTACCCGGTCCGATTCTTTTTGAACCGATCTCACGGGTATATGGTATAGTGGATCGCACCCACTTCGCTATCTGAATTCGAACTGAAACAGCACAATGGTTGAGCGCTATAAATAGCACTCCTTTTCTCTCATTTCAACAAACACAGCAAAAACACAACACACAGACAGAAACAGAAAATTTCTTCTGCAACTCAGATTCAGAAGAGGAATTTTGTGACTCGGATTCCGAAGTGACTTCTAATAGGAAGTGAAAATTCTGCAACTCGGGTTCCAAAGTGACTTCCAACAGATTCTGAAAATTCGTTTTGAAAGAAGGCTCAGAAAATTTAACAGATTCTTTAATAGAATTGTTGTCTGATTCTGTAACTTCCAAAGAGGAATATTTTTCTATCTCCCTCCTTTCTCTACAGTGGGTGTTCCTCCGGCCGGCCGGCCGGAGCCAGAGCCGGATTCGGGTTCGGGTTCCTTACACGGTCCAGTTCTTTTTGACTCACAGGTATGGGGTACAGCGGATCTCACCCACTTCGCTATCCGGATCCGAACCGAAATAGCGCAACAGCTGAGCGCTATAAATAGTGTTCATTTTCTCTCATTTCAACGCACAACAAAAACACACACACACAGGCAGAAACAGAAAATTTCTTCTGCAACTCAGATTCAGAAGAGAAATTCTGTGACTCGGATTTCGAAGTGACTTCCAACATGAAGTGGAAATTCTACAACTTGGGTTTTGCAGTGACTTCTAACAGATTCTGAAATTCATTCTAAAGAAGGCTCAGAAAATTCAACAGATTCTTTAATAGAATTGTTGTCTGATTCTGTGACTTCCAAAGAAGAATATTCTTCTATCTCTCTCCTTTCTCTACAGTGGGTGTTCCTCTAAAGTAAAGATAAATATTCTTCCTGAAATTTGTCTTGGTCCTGCTGCTTTGATAATCCTGTGAAGGTACTGGTTAACTACGGTTTGATAATACGGTGATTTGGTAGTGCTATCCAAATATCATGAAGGAGTGTTGTATCTTGGGAGATCAGCGTCCAGTAACCCATTGGCACCGTAGCGGGGGACGTAATTGTCTTAAGGAGGTTCGCTATAAGCGTACTCACTCCAAGTACTGTATAAGTGAATTAATTTTCTTTATACAGGAGTTATACTGATATTCAGTATATTGAGACTGACTTATGCCAGTCTAATTGGTGTTTAACCAAGGAAGGTAATTGAAAGGTGATTCTGTAACTAAGGAACGTTCTATTGAACGGAAAACCTCCCACCTGATATTCACTGACCTGGCCAATTAGATCAGTGATATTGATTAGTTGTCAGATTGATCCTAGAAACTAACAATCTTAAGACAATTAGTATTGAAGTTACTTACTTCTGCTTTGCTTGAAATTGCAGAAAATGTCTGAGACTAATCAAGACAGCTCAAGTAAGGCACCAAACATGTAGATCCAAACTTTGATGCCTACTTCCTAACCCGAAGCCGGAGAAGCCAGGAAAATTTGATGGCATAGAATTCAAGAAGTGGCAATAGAAGATGCTCTTATACTTGACCACTCTGCATCTGACTAAATTCCTACAAGAGAATCCACTAAAACCCGGAATTGATCAGGACTCAGTCCTTGCAGTCGATGCATGGACTCAAAGTGACTTCCTTTGCCGAAACTATATTTTGAATGGACTGGATGACTCTCTTTACAATGTCTACAGTCCTATTACAATGGCAAAGAAGTTATGGGCCAATCTTGATAAAATAATACAAGACTGAGGATGCTGGTACCAAGAAGTTCATCATAGGACGATTTCTACAGTATAAAATGGTGGACAACAAGACTGTGATCAGTCAGGTGCAAGAGTTCCAGCTTATCTTGTCGAGATAGAGGCTGAAGGTATGAATCTACCTAAAACTTTTCAGGTTGGTACTATCGTAGAGAAACGCCCACCTGCATGGAGAGATTTCAAGAACTACCTGAAGTACAAGCGCAAGGAGCTGAAGTTGAAAGATCTCATTATGAAGCTTGGAATTGAGTAGGACAACCGAAAGTCTGAGAAAAGGAGCAGTAAGAACTCCTATGAAGCCAAGGCCAATGTGATCGAAGACTCAAAGGGGAAAGCGTCTACTTCCAAAGGCTTAAAGCGGAAGAAGACTGCCCAAGGGTACAAAGGCAAGTCCAAGAAGGCAAGAACATGTGCTTCAAGGGAACTTGCTACATCTGTAACAAAGAGGGGCATAAGGCGAATGAACGTCGCAGCCGTCTCAAAAAGAACAAGAAGAACCATCTACAGGCAAGCCTGACCGACCATGCGTTGCCAAGCCTTTCAACTGTGATGTCAGAAGTGAATCTGACGACCAACAATAAGGATTGGTGGGTAGACACTGGGGATACTCGGCATATCTGCTCTGAGAAATTATTATTCTATGAATATCATAAACTAAAGTAAGATGAGCAACTCTTTATGGGAAACTCAGAGGGAAAAGAAAAGGTCATCCTGAAATGGACATCTGGGAAAGAGCTTACTCTGAACAATGTGCTACATGTTCTAGATACCCGCAAGAATCTGATCTCTGGATCAATACTTAGTAAGAAAGAATTTAGAATAGTTTTTGAATCAGATAAATTTGTACTTACTAAGGGTGGGATGTATGTGGGAAACGGTTATCTTGTTGATGGACTTTTTAAAGCCAATGTTACAGTGGTGGATAAAAAGCCTGTGTATTTGTACCCTAAGCTTATAAATAAAGAAAAGTCTTTTGTTTATTTGCTTGAGTCTCCTATTATATGGCATACTAGATTAGGGCATGTAAATTACAAGTTTTAAAAAGCTTTTCTAATTTAGGATATATTCCTAAACTCAACTTGAAAGAAATTCGCAAGTGTGAGATTTGTGTTGAGGCCAAGTTCGCAAAAAAATCATTTCACTCAATTAATCAAAATACAGAACCTTTAGGGTTAATTCATAGCGATCTGTGTGACTTGAAGTTTATGCCAACTAGAGGCGAAAAAAAGTATTTTATTACTTTTATTGATGACTGTACAAAATACTGTTATGTGTATCTTCTAAACAGTAAGGATGAGGTGATAAATATGTTTATAACATATAAAGCCGAAGTTGAGAATCAACTCAACAAGAATATCAAAATTCTAAAATTCGATCGAGGCGGAGAATATGAATCAAATGATTAGTGAGTTATGTGCTAAATATGGTATAATCCATCAAACTACAGCACCATATACTCCTCAGCAAAATAAAATTGCTGAACGGAAGAACAGAACTTTGAAGGAGATGATCAATTTCATGCTCGTAAGTCTTGAAGCTCCGCAGAACTTGTAGGGGAGAAGCTCTATTAACTACAAATTATATTCTAAACAGAGAACCCCACAAGAATTTGGTCTTATACCATTTGAGTTATGACATGGAAGGGCACCTTCCTACCATTACCTCAAAATGTGGGGGTGCCTTGCAAAGGTACTAGCTGTTGGCCCAAGGTTACAATCAACCCATGTTTAGTGTATTTTGATGATTACAAAACATATTAGTTATGTGTACTAATATAAATTGTTGTTTAAGTGTGTTTCAGTTTTATATTAAAGAGATGAATTCTTCCCTAAAGGAAGGTACATTGGACTCAAGACAAGTCAAATTGGGCTCAAAGTGCAATATTGAAGATCAAGTGAAGATTGCCCATGTTGAAGTCTTGAAGACCTAGAAGTTTGTAAGTGTAGTTTTGTTAAAGATAGAATATGTGAAATTTGGCTCTAGGATTTGCACACACACTTGTTTTGTATGTTTCCTTTGTTTTTGAAAATGTTTATTTCTAAGTTTATGCCTTAGTTTATACATACATGGACTCAAAGCTTTATATCTTCAAAAACTTGTTTAAAACATGATATAAACTATTTTCTGCATAACACTTAGCTTCAGATTTTTTTTAAAGAATTTTTACAAAATTTTCTATCTCAAAAATCTGCCCAAAAAATATCTATTTCAGGCAGACCGGTCGACCGGCAGTCGACCGGCTGCTGTGTCCAGACATGCACAGGCTGTGCATGTCTGTCGGTCGACCGACCTACATACCGGTCGACCGGAAAAGAGATGTTTTGCTCTCTGTATCTTTTCGGTCGACTGGGTCGGTCGACCGATAGAAGGAAACTGTGTTTCCTTTGTTGGATCGGTCGACTGGCAGTCGACCGAAGCTCCAACGGCTCTTTTGCCAGCAGGGACCCGGTCGACCGGCAGTCGACCGGTAGGCCTGCATCAGCCATAACGGCTCTTTCTTCTTTTGAAATTTCTGAAAATCTGTTTTTGGTTTTCTCTTTAACAGAGTTTTTAGGAGTTGTTGGGACTCTTTTTCTGATCAATTAGCTGGAAAAATCAGAGTTTTAACCTATTCTCTCCCTATAAATAGTGGGGAATAGGCCTTAGTTATTTACCAAGAAAAATACAAGTTTTCATAGTTTTCAAGAGAAAGAGAAAAATAGTTTAAAGCTTTCATTTCCATTCTTTCAAAATTGGTTTTTCAGTTGTTGTTTGATCT
The DNA here is from genome assembly GCA_038442645.1 of Agave tequilana. Classification (NCBI taxonomy): domain Eukaryota; kingdom Viridiplantae; phylum Streptophyta; class Magnoliopsida; order Asparagales; family Asparagaceae; genus Agave; species Agave tequilana. Next base: position 26,451 of record JAVJIF010030738.1, on the reverse strand, counting down.
CTAATATCACTCTACAACTGAAGCTTTTCTCACCACACTTCATAGAGCCAAAAATTTCATATTCTTTCTATAGGTGAAGTTGTAAAAGAGTGAGAGTGTTTGTAAAAGAGTGTTGTGGTCTAGTTAAAGATCACTATTTGTAATTCTTGTTCTTGTGGAGACAAGCTCCTCGGTGGAGTTTCTTTGTAAGGTGAAGCTACGGGCTTGAGGTCTTTGGAGGCCTAACTTGTACGGGATCCTAAGGGGATAGTGGAAACCCTTCACGGAGGTGAAGGCGGGGACTAGAGCAACGGGCTCGAACCTCGAAACAAATCATCTTGTTTGCGATTGCCTTGGCGTTCTTCTTGCTTACTTTCTTGCTTTATATCATTTCCAATTTATTGCTTGAGAACTAACCTTTATTTGTGCAATCCTTATTTGTTTACTTTACTTGTTATTTTACTTGTGGAATCTTGTGTTGATATACTTGTTGTGTTACATTGTGAGCTTTTCATTTTCATCATCATACTTGGCATTGATCAATCACACCTCAATACAACACGGTTGCATTGCGCACCTCTAACCCATTTAAGGGGAATTGGGAGGAAGGAGTTTAGAACCTCGCAAGGGGTATTCGGCTCTTAGTCGTGTTTTTGAGAGATTGTTGCATCACTCATTTCATAAGTTTAAAAAGATCATTAGATTAGCAATTACACCTATTCACCCCCCCTCTAGGTGTATTTCAATTGGTATCAGAGCTTGGACTCTAGGATTTGGCTTAACAACCTTAGAGAGATCCTCATATTGCTAATCATTTCATTCATTTCCACATAGTAAACATGGCCGATGGTATTAAGACACCCCCTAAGTTTGATGGACTTAACTTTCCCATATGGAAGGTTAAGATGACTGTTTTCTTGCAATCTCTAGGTAGCCGAGTTGCAAAGGCCGTGACTAAACAATTTAGTGCCCCCGATGGTGATGAATCTACTTGGTCCGAAATTGAGACCAAGGAGTTTGATGCCAATGCTAGGGCTCATTATGCACTCCTACAAGCCCTCAATGATGATGACATAGCTAGAGTCATCCATTGCAAATCCGCCTATGAGATTTGGACCCATTTGCTAGTAACACATGAGGGGACATCACAAGTGAAGAGGGCCAAGATAGACCTTCTTCGGTCCCAATATGAAAATTTTAGCATGCAAGAACATGAAACCATAGATGATATGGTTACTAAATTTACTAAGATTACTAATGGGCTTTCTTCTCTAGGTGAAGAGATCAACAACGACCAAAGGGTGAGAAAGATCATCCGGGCTCTTCCTCCATCATGGGAAGTGAAAGCTACAACATTGAAGGAACTCAATGATAAAGATGAGATTGAGCTCATCGGACTCATTGGGAATTTAAAAACCCATGAGATGGAGAGGAAGGCAAGGGAGGACATGGCACCCTCCAAAAAGAAGACCATTGCCTTCAAAAGTCATGCTACCTACTCCGACGAAGATGACGAAGAAGAGGAAGACGAGGAGCTCTCACTTCTAGTCAAAAATGTCCGGAGGATGTACAACAAGGCAAAGTTCCAAGGAAGGAGGAGATGGCAAGGAGGCAAGGAAGAAAGGAAGATCATTTGCTTTAATTGCCAAAGCCGGGACACATTGTAGCGGAGTGTCCGGACCAAGTGAAGCCATCTTCATCCAAGAAGCCATACAAGAAGAAGGCTATGAAAGCAACATGGGATGACGAAAGTGAATCTGAGGAGGAGATCGACACCGCCAATATGTGCTTCATGGCAAATGAGAGCACAAGCAAGGTAACCCCCTCAACTCTTCTTGATGATAATTTATCCATGGATGAGCTAGGAGAAGCATTTATAGAACTTTCTCAAAATTATGACTTCATGAAGAAAAAGTACTTGAAAATGAAAAAGGATAATGAATTTTTGAATATTCAAGTGTTAAATCTTTCTAAAGAAAATAATGACTTGCATTCTTCTTTAGTTTCCACTAAAAATGATTTTGAAAATATAAGATTGCTTGTAAAGGAAAGACCCCATTTGTAGATTCTAATGAGATTGCCATGCTTAAGGAAAGATTAGACTCATTAGATGTTGTTTTGAAAAAATATAGTGAGTTTGATAAGAAGAAGATGGAGAATATGTTTCCTAAGAAACAAGCTCCTAAGAAAAATATTCATCATGCTCATGCTCATGCTCATGTACATGCTACACAACCTATGCATCATGGTAAACCCCCAAAGCATGCTCACACTTCACATACACACCATGCATTCATGTATAGAAAAGTGTACTCATGTTCACATTGTGGACGGAAAGGACACTTAGCTAATTTTTGTTATGATAGACTAAGTGCATCACATCATAATGTTTGGGTTCGTAACACTAACTTTCAAGGACCCAAGAAAGTTTGGGTACCAAAGTCAACTATTGTTTTAAATGATGTAGGTACTTTCCAAAGCTCAAAGACGTAGAGGTTTATGGTATCTTGATAGCGGTTGCTCAAGGCACATGACTTGGGACATCAACAACTTTGCAACCCTATCAAGATATCATGAAGGTGGCACCGTCACCTTCGGAGATGACGCCAAGGGTAAAATCATCGGTATTGGTAATGTAAACTTGGCACCTCTCCTTTAATTGAAAATGTGGTTTTAGTTGATGGCCTCAAGTATAATCTCTTGAGTGTTAGTCAACTTTGTGATAAAGGTTTTGATGTAGTTTTTGACAATGTTGCTTGTAAAGTAATTGATAGAACTTCCAATGTTTGTGTATTTTCCGGTTTTCGTGAAAGTAATGTATATATGATAGATATGCTAAATATGTCTTGTAATATAACATGTTTAAAAGCCCTCGATGACGACTCTTGGTTATGGCATAGGAGATTAGGCCACGTTTCATTTGACCATATTTCTAGGCTTAACTCTAAGGAAATGGTGAAGGGTATTCCTTCATTGAACTTTGAAAAGGACCGAGTTTGTGACGCATGTCAATTTGGGAAACAAACTAAGTCCTCATTCAAATCAATTAAGGATATCATGTCATCACGTCCATTGGAGCTAATCCACATGGATTTATTTGGCCCTACACAAACCAAAAGTTTAAGTGGGAGTAGATTTGCTTATGTTTTAGTAGATGATTTTTCGCGTTTTACTTGGGTTTATTTTCTTGAATATAAAAGTCAAACCTTTTCATATTTTCAAGCCTTTAAGAAAAGAGTTGAAAAGAAAAATGACTCCTCAATAATTAAAATAAGAAGTGATAGAGGAGGTGAGTTCATTAACCTTCCCTTTACCACTTTTTGTGAGGAACATGGAATAAAACATGAACTTTCTTGTCCTAGAACTCCACAACAAAATGGAGTAGTTGAGCGAAAAAATCGTACTTTACAAGAGATGGCTAGGACAATGTTAAATGAATATGGTCTACCACATTATTTGTGGGCCGAGGCCGTTCATACTTCATGTTACATTGCAAATCGTGTTTTCCTATGTAAAAATACTACTAAGACTTCTTATGAGATGTATTTTTCTAGAAAACCTAATGTTTCTTATTTCAAAGTATTTGGTTGCAAATGTTTTGTTTTAAATACAATATTAATTTGGGAAAATTTGATGCTAAAGCATATGAGGCTATTTTTGTAGGTTACTCAAATACTAGTAAGGCTTATAGAGTCTTCAATAGGTCAACTTTGACTATTGAGGAATCTATTCATGTTAAATTTGAGGAATCTAACAAGTTTGTTAAGAATTGTGTAGAAATTGATGCTTTAGATGAAGGTTTGGAGAAAGTGACCTTGGAGGATGCTTCTACCATGGGAGACAAGCCAAAGGATGGTGATGGAAGTGAAGCCAAAGTGGAAGAGGCTCAAGGAAATGAACATCAAGCAAATGAAGAGGAGCCCTCTCAACCACTACCAAAGGATTGGAGATTCAATCCTCATCATCCCAAGGACCTCGTCATAGGTGAAGTATCAAAAGGGTAACCACTCGCTCTAAGATTCAAGATTTTTGTGATAATTTTGCTTTTATTTCACACATAGAACCTAAAAATGTCCTCGAGGCCGAGGCCGATTCATATTGGTTGCTTGCAATGCAAGAGGAGCTCAATCAATTTGAGCGCAACCAAGTTTGGCACCTTGTTCCTAGGCCCAAGATAGACCAACTATTGGCACTAAATGGATCTTTAAGAACAAGTTGGATGAATCGGGTAATGTAGTTAGAAACAAGGCTAGGTTAGTTGCCCAAGGTTACACTCAAATCGAGGGAATCGATTTTGAAGAAACCTTTGCACCCGTAGCACGGCTCGAAGCCATACGGATGACCTTAGCATATGCCTCATTTAAAGATTTTAAGTTATTTCAAATGGATGTAAAGAGTGCTTTTCTTAATGGTTATATTGATGAGGAGGTGTATGTTGAACAACCCCCCGGGTTTGTTGATCCTACACACCCTAATTATGTTTATAAATTAGATAAAGCACTATATGGTTTGAAACAAGCCCCTAGGGCTTGGTATGAAAGATTGTCTTCATTTTTGCTTTCAAATGATTTTAAGAAAGGAAAAGTTGATAAAACATTATTTACCAAACATATAGATCAAGATATCCTCATAGTTCAAATTTATGTTGATGACATTATTTTTGGATCTACTAATGTTTCACTTTGCAAGAATTTTGAGTCATGCATGAAAAAGGAATTTGAGATGTCTATGATGGGGGAGCTCAACTTCTTCCTTGGACTTCAAATCAAGCAACGTAGTGATGGGACATTCATCAACCAAGCCAAGTACACCAAAGAACTCATCAAGAGGTTCGGGCTTGAAGGATCCAAAGTAGCAAAGACTCCCATGGCAACCACTACGAAACTTGACAAGGACGAACAAGGTAAGGAAGTAGACATCAAATTATTTCGTAGCATGATTGGTAGTTTACTCTATCTTACGGCTAGTAGGCCGGATATAATGTTTTCCGTATGTTTATGTGCACGTTTTCAATCATGTCCTAAGGAATCACACTTAATAGCGGTAAAACGCATAATTAGGTATCTTAAGGGCACAATTGATTTAGGTTTGTGGTATCCGAAAACTAACCAATTTACCATGACTAGTTATTCGGATGCCGACTATGCCGGTTGTAGGGTAGATAGGAAGAGCACAAGTGGCACTTGCCAATTCTTGGGTAATTGTCTTGTGTCTTGGTCTTCCAAGAAGCAAAATAGTGTAGCCCTTTCAACCGCCGAGGCGGAGTATGTAGCAGCCGGAGCTTGTTGTGCACAAGTACTCTGGATGAAACATACTCTTCTCGATTTTGATTTACATTTTGATCATGTTAAGATTTATTGTGATAATACTAGTGCTATTCACATGACCAAAAATGCTAATCAACATAGTAAAACCAAACATATAGACATTAGATATCATTTTCTTAGAGATCACTTTGAAAAAGGTGACATAGATATTGATTTTGTTTCCACAGATTTTCAACTTGCAGATATTTTCACAAAACCTTTAGATTATGCAAGATTTTCATTTATTTGTGGTGAATTGAATGTATGTAAGATTGATACTTAAAATATCTTAGTTTATTTTGTTTTGGTTTCTAATATGTTTGTTTTGTTTTGTCTTAAATTTTTTTTTTAACCCTTTTTGATGTATGACAAAAAGGGGGAGAAATATAAATATATATAGTTTGGGAGAAAATATATGGAGAAATATAAATATATGGTTTGATATAAGTTTGGGAGAAAATATATGGAGAAATATAAATATATGGTTTGTTTTAAATTTTGTTATTCCTTATGATAGTTTATTTTTTGGTGATGATATTTTTCAATGCTTTATAGTGTTCATATTCATGTTAAATACATAGCATTGTTTAAGGGGGAGCTTTCCAAGCTCTTTCCTCTTTTATTTGTTTAATAACTCATATGTTTTGTCATCATCAAAAGGGGGAGATTGTTGGCCCAAGGTTACAATCAACCCATGTTTAGTGTATTTTGATGATTACAAAACATATTAGTTATGTGTACTAATATAAATTGTTGTTTAAGTGTGTTTCAGGTTTATATATTAAAGAGATGAATTCTTCCCTAAAGGAAGGTACATTGGACTCAAGACAAGTCAAATTGGGCTCAAAGTGCAATATTGAAGATCAAGTGAAGATTGCCCATGTTGAAGTCTTGAAGACCTAGAAGTTTGTAAGTGTAGTTTTGTTAAAGATAGAATATGTGAAATTTGGCTCTAGGATTTGCACACACACTTGTTTTGTATGTTTCCTTTGTTTTTGAAAATGTTTATTTCTAAGTTTATGCCTTAGTTTATACATACATGGACTCAAAGCTTTATATCTTCAAAAACTTGTTTAAAACATGATATAAACTATTTTCTGCATAACACTTAGCTTCAGATTTTTTTTAAAGAATTTTTACAAAATTTTCTATCTCAAAAATCTGCCCAAAAAATATCTATTTCAGGCAGACCGGTCGACCGGCAGTCGACCGGCTGCTGTGTCCAGACATGCACAGGCTGTGCATGTCTGTCGGTCGACCGACCTACATACCGGTCGACCGGAAAAGAGATGTTTTTGCTCTCTGTATCTTTTCGGTCGACTGGGTCGGTCGACCGATAGAAGGAAACTGTGTTTCCTTTGTTGGATCGGTCGACTGGCAGTCGACCGAAGCTCCAACGGCTCTTTTGCCAGCAGGGACCCGGTCGACCGGCAGTCGACCGGTAGGCCTGCATCAGCCATAACGGCTCTTTCTTCTTTTGGAATTTCTGAAAATCTGTTTTTGGTTTTCTCTTTAACAGAGTTTTTAGGAGTTGTTGGGACTCTTTTTCTGATCAAATTAGCTGGAAAAATCAGAGTTTTAACCTATTCTCTCCCTATAAATAGTGGGGAATAGGCCTTAGTTATTTACCAAGAAAAATACAAGTTTTCATAGTTTTCAAGAGAAAGAGAAAAATAGTTTAAAGCTTTCATTTCCATTCTTTCAAAATTGGTTTTTTCAGTTGTTGTTTGATCTCTAATATCACTCTACAACTGAAGCTTTTCTCACCACACTTCATAGAGCCAAAAATTTCATATTCTTTCTATAGGTGAAGTTGTAAAAGAGTGAGAGTGTTTGTAAAAGAGTGTTGTGGTCTAGTTAAAGATCACTATTTGTAATTCTTGTTCTTGTGGAGACAAGCTCCTCGGTGGAGTTTCTTTGTAAGGTGAAGCTACGGGCTTGAGGTCTTTGGAGGCCTAACTTGTACGGGATCCTAAGGGGATAGTGGAAACCCTTCACGGAGGTGAAGGCGGGGACTAGAGCAACGGGCTCGAACCTCGAAACAAATCATCTTGTTTGCGATTGCCTTGGCGTTCTTCTTGCTTACTTTCTTGCTTTATATCATTTCCAATTTATTGCTTGAGAACTAACCTTTATTTGTGCAATCCTTATTTGTTTACTTTACTTGTTATTTTACTTGTGGAATCTTGTGTTGATATACTTGTTGTGTTACATTGTGAGCTTTTCATTTTCATCATCATACTTGGCATTGATCAATCACACCTCAATACAACACGGTTGCATTGCGCACCTCTAACCCATTTAAGGGGAATTGGGAGGAAGGAGTTCAGAACCTCGCAAGGGGTATTCGGCTCTTAGTCGTGTTTTTGAGAGATTGTTGCATCACTCATTTCATAAGTTTAAAAAGATCATTAGATTAGCAATTACACCTATTCACCCCCCCTCTAGGTGTATTTCACTAGCACCATTACCTAAAAAGACTAAGTTAAGAGTAGGAACTATGGACTGCAATATTCATAGGCTATGCCTTAAATAGTAGTGCCTATAGATTTCTGATCATAAATTAAAATACCAGATATTCATGTAAATATGATTATCGAATCTAGAGATGTTGTGTTCTTTGAAGACATTTTTCCATACAAACGGGAAACAGATAGGACTTCTGGGAAAAGAACACATGAGATGGCGTTCAGGGACGAAAACCCCGAGGAACCGATTGTTAATGCAGAAATTGAACTAAGAAGAAGTCAGAGATCTCGAATCTTAAAATCTTTTGGTTCAGATTTCATAGCATACGCTACTGAAAGCGAGCTTCAAATATTTAAAGAGGGTATGTCTACCCCAGAAACACAAATGTAGAAAGAAGTTATAACTAGCGAAATAGAATTCATACTAAGCAATCATACTTAGGAATTAACAAACTTGCCTCCTGGTAGTAAACCAATTGGGTGTAAGTGGATTTTTAAAAAAATTAAAACCCTATGGATCTATCGATAAGTACAAGGTTAGATTAGTAGCCAAGGGCTATCGACAAAAAGAAGGACTTGACTACTTCGATACTTATTCACCAGTAACAAGAATAACCTCCATTCGGATGTTGATTGCAATTGCAGTATTGCATAACTTAGATATCCGTCAAATGGATGTCAAGACTGCATTCTCAAATGGTGAATTAAATGAAAAAATATATATAGAGCAACCTGAAGGATTTATAGTCAAGGGCCAAGAACACAAAGTGTGTAAATTGATAAATCCTTATACAGTCTAAAACAGGCTCCAAAATAATGGCATGAGAAATTCGATAATGTCATGATCAAAGATGGATTCACTATCAATGAATGTGATAAGTGTGTTTACACTAAAACAGTTGAAAATGCATATATCATTGTTTGTCTTTATGTAGACGACATGTTGATACTTGAGACTAATATTGAAATTATTAAGTCCACTAAAAAAATATTATCCAACAGTTTTGACATGAAAGATCTGAGGGTTGCTGATGTAACTTTAGGATTAAAATCACAAGAACACCAGATGGAATCAGTCTATCTCAATCTCACTACGTGGATAAGATAATAGAAAGATTCAAGCATCATGGGATAAAGGAGAATATAAATCCTTTTCTCTCACACATCCACCATCAGAAGAATACAGGAACTAGAGTATGCTAGTTGGAGTATTCTCAGATTATCAGAAGTCTAATGTATTTAATAAATTGCACTAGACTCGATATTGCTTACGCTGTAAGCAAGTTAAGCAGATGCACTAGTAACCTAGTGATGTTCATTGGACTGCTCTACTACGAGTATTAGATTACATATCTCATACCATAGAATATGCCTTGAGATATGGACAGTATCCACCTGTACTTGAAGGATACAGTGACGTTAATTGGATTGCAGATTCTGAAGAATAAAAATCAACTAGCGGATACGTATTTACTCTAGGAGGAGCAACAGTATCTTGAAAATCTTCTAAACAAACATGTATTGCCCGTTCCACTATGGAATCGGAATTCATAGCCTTAGTAATGTAAAACACCTAGAGGGGGGATGAATAGGTGATGATGCTAATCTATAAATTAAATGCGCTAAATGCGGAAGCTTAAACAAATTTTGCAACACACTTAGTACAACACACAAGTGTAGCCGAATTCCCCGTGAAGGGCTCTGGACTAACTCCTCTTGATTCCCCTAGATATAGGTTGAGGTGCTATATGAAGCTCTTGTGGTTAAGTATAAGTGAGGCACACACAAGCAATCCAAGCATATAATGAATAAGCAATATGAATCAATGTAAGGATAACACAGGCAATATGATATGAATGAATGAATGAATGATGCTTTGCACAATTAAAAGAGAGAGAGAGTTGAGAGACAATGGATCAAACGCAAAGACAAGATATGTTTCGAGGTTCGAGCCCCTAGCTCTACATCCCCGCCTTCACCACCGTGAAGGATTTTCAATCCACTATCTCCCACCGAGGGAACCTCCACCGAGGAGGATTTGTTACAACAATAGGAGTACCGAACTCCTCTCTCAAACACCGCCTCACAACCGAGAGGTAGGCCCGTAGCCAAACAACAACCAACAAACACCTCTACCGAAGAGGGTATACAAACCAAACTCCACCTCTCACTAGAGGGAGCAAACCACAAGCCTCAACCTCTACCAAAGAGGGAGCAAACCAATCACCCGATCAACCTCTACCAAAGAGGGATACAACAAAGCAAGGGTGTTTACAACAAGTGGTTTCTTTCAACCACAAACAATCTCTCTTTTCCACAAACAAAGATCCTAAATAGATTAGGATAGAAGATATAGCTCAAGTGTGAAAAACTAGGTGTTTGGAAAATAAAAACTCAAAGAAAATACTTGGGAAAACTCTTGTAAAAGATAGAAAATGAAAATCAAGACAAATCTCCCAAAATACTCTTTTCTTTGATTTTTCCAAAAACCTAAAACAAAATAAAAATAGATCTTTTTGGCACTTAAACTCTTTTGAAAACTTGTTTAAAACACTTGAATATCAGAGAAATTTTGGCTCTTAAAATCTTGGTTAAAACCATGAAGAGATGGGGTATTTATAGCCCAAACAAAAAACTAGCCGTTAGGCTGATCTGGCAGCCTGACAGGCCTAGCGGTCGGCCGGCCGGCCGACCGCCAACGGTCAGAAATGTGACCGTTGGGGCAACCCGGTCGACCGCACGGCCGACCGCCCAGATACAGAGAGCAGACTCTCTGATCCGGTCGGCCGCTCGGCCGACCGTCCCTGTGTCTGCCAAACGTGCACAAGCCTGTGTACGTCGGTCGACCGCAAGAGTCGACCGGTCTTTGGTGCGGTCGACCCGTGCGGTCGACTGACCTGGCCTGTCAGCCACAGTCCTGGGTCAGAAACTGGGGTTAAAATTATTTTAGAAAATCTTTTAAGTCTTTGTAAAATTACCCAAAAATAGTTTTATCATTTTGCATTGATATATAAATATGTGATAAAAATTTTAGCTCAAATATCAAGCATATGAAACCATTTTTGTGTTTTAACATTTTTACCAAAAACTAAAATTTGTATTTTATCAAACTTGTATTTTTCAACACATGAATAGGAAAGCCAAAATAAGTTTGTATAAGAAGTTTAAGCATGCATGTATAACTAGAATACATCTATTATACATATAAACCATGTAAACTTGTTTTGATCAACTATTCATGAAACACATATCGGTTAAACTAAAAACCGAAAAATCATAAAACGTGTGTGTTGTGCACTTGAGCATATCAACTATTCTAAGCTTTACACATGGATCTAAAACACACTAAACTCTATGATACCTAAGTCTTTTTGATGATCTTCCATCTTCAAGTCAACTCAGTCCAAACTCCGTGATCCAACGAGTAAGGCTATGTATGATCTTGATGCTCGGGCTCGGGAATCACCAAGTGAAGGCTTCCAAACTCCTCTTTTTGAAGCAATCACCAACTAATATCTTGTTACATGATCTGAAACTAAAATCACAAGATTATTAGTAAACATAACTACATGAGTTAATCATCATCAAAACTAGAGAGGAAGGCCTCCGGGCCAACAAGTAAGTCCGGAGAAGAAGCAGAATGGCTTCGACAATTTTTAAAAGATATACCATTATAGCAAAAGCCAGTGCCCGCTATATGCATACACTGCGATAATCAAGCAGCTATATCTAGAGTACAAAATTTTATATACAACGGTAAGTCTATACATATTCGTCGTAGATATAATACCGTTAAACTGTTGCTCTCAAATGGAATTATCTTTATTGACTTTATCTCGTCAAAAAATAATTTAGCAGATCCACTTATCAAGGTTTAAGTGGAGAACGTATAAATTGCGCATCGAGGGGAATGGGTCTAAAAGTCTAACCTTACCGAGTCAGCTTAAAGGAATCTCACTTAGCGACTGGAGATCCCACGACCAAGTTCAAGAGGAAAACTAGTTATGATTGACTCAACAAGTAAACACTTAGGAGCTTGACTCCAATCCACTCCTAAGGTGCACACAAGTGCTTTCTACAAGTGGATTAAGGATAAGCCTAACGCTTTTAATGATGCCTATATCTTGTTATTAAACAAGTGGAGTAGAGTAGACTACTCTTAATAGGACGATCACCTATGTGAGTACAGAATTGGGTCGGCTCTTTGGGAATTTCTATGGAGGCTGTTATTCCCTAAAGATACTCTCTGAAACTAAGAATGTTTAGGGTCAAAATGGACACAACCGAGAACCAAAGTTGACTTGGAAAGTTACTGTGTGAAGCTTGTTGACTCGGCTTATACTAACGTTAACAGTTCAAGACCTAATTCACGGATTAGCCTGTAAGTCCGATAAAGATTTGTTATGGAAGGTTCAACACCTATTTCACCTATCCTGATGTAGTTTCTTTTCTAAAGTACCTTTCACTATAGAATCAATCTCTTTGTGTGTCAATTCCTTGAATCTCCATTCATTGTGGGGATTGTTGGGAAATATGAAGAATTAAATGTGAACCTTTGAGTTGAATTACGGCAAAATCCGTTGATAGAATCAATTGGATAATGGTTGGAGTGTGTTCTCCTTCCATTGGGGATGAACGTGGTATATTCACATGTTCAATTCTGACTTCGAATGAATGAGATATTCAAGTCTAAAATTTGCCTAATTTAAAAGTCAAAAGTGGACTAAAGGTAACTAAAAGCATTTGTCCCACATTGGCCATGGTATGAAAGTTTGAAGTGTTTAAAAAGAGAAAAATGGGAACAAAAGGTGTGCCCTTTGGGCACTTGGAGTTTTCGCGCCCGATTAGGGGGAAACCATGCGCACACGCGCGCGCGCCGCCACCGGCGGTAGCACTGGAGCTGGGCTCAGGCTCGGTACCCTACCCGATCCGGTTCTTTTTGAGCCGGTCTCATGGGTATGGGGTACAGCGGATCGCACCCGCTTCGCTATCTGAATCCGAACTGAAACAGCGCAACGGCTGACAAGAAACCGCCATGAATGCTTGGGCGATTTCTGTCTGAAACGAACCATTGCAACGGTTCAAACCGAACCGTTGCCAACAGTTCGGACAGATTTGCCCCTCCCGGAGCGCTATTTATAAATAGCGCTCCTTTTCTCTCATTTCAACACATAGCAAAAACATAACACAGACAGAAACAGAAAATTTCTTCTGCAACTCAGATTCAGAAGAGAAATTCTGTGACTCCGAAATGACTTCCTACAGGAAGTGAAAATTTTGTAACTCGGATTCCGAAGTGGCTTCCAAAAGATTCTGAAAATTTGTTCTGAAAGAAGACTCAGAAAATTCAACAGATTATTTAATAGAATTATTATCTGATTCTGTGACTTCCAAAGAAGAATATTCTTCTATCTCCCTCCTTTCTCTACAGTGGGTGTTCCTCCAAGTAAAGATAAATATTCTCCCTGAAATTTGTCTTGGTCCTGCTGCTTTGATAGTCCTATGAAGGTACTGGTTAACTACGGTTCGACCGTACGGTGATTTGGTAGTGCTATCCAAATATCGTGAAGGAGTGTTGTATCTTGGGAGACCGCGTCCAGTAACCCGTTAGCACCGTAGCGGGGGACGTAATTGTCTTAAGGAGATTCGCTATAAGCGTACTCACTCCAAGTACTGTATAAGTGAATTAATTTTCTTTATACAGGGGTTATACTGATATTCAGTATATTGAGACTGACTTATACCAGTCTAATTGGTGTTTAACCAAGGAAGGTAATTGAAAGGTGGTTCTATAATTAAGAAAACATTCGATTAAACGGAAAACCTCCTACCTGATATTCACCGACCTGGCCAATTAGATCGGTGATATTGATTAGTTGTCAAATTGATTCTAGAAACTTAGAAACTAACAGAATGAAATAGATAAACTATGCAGAACCTTTCTTTGAGGAGGAAAAAAGAAGATTCACCAGCTAGATTGGGACAAAGTTTGCAGGCCGTTGCAGAAGGGGGGTTTGGCGTTCGATCATGCAAAAGATCACTACAAAACTATGTCAGCAAAACAAACTTTCAAGTTATTATCGCGAGATAACAATAATAAAGATTGCCTCTGGAGTCGTTTGGTGGAGACAAAATACAAAGATAGAGATGGTACTTGGAGGACTGCAAGATGTCCTGATTCTTGGAAAGCAGTGATCTCCAATATACACTGGATAGAAGCAAATACTTCATGGATTTTGGGGGTAGGGAACAGTATTCTATCCTGGCAGCATAGTTGGGTTGCAACAACACCACTATGCTCTTAGAGCATCCCCAACGGTGGAACTGTACCACTTTGGAGGAATAGAGTAAAGCTATTTGTACTATTTTTTTTTATACTATATTATATTACTATTCTACGAATTGTGAGTCTTACTCTCATTAATTGCTAGTGTGACCCAAAATTCATAGAGTAGTATAATATAATGTGGTATTAAAAACGTAGTACAATAGCATTACTCCTAGATAAATCTAGCTTCATCAATAAAAAAAACACTCACAGTGGGCCGAAATTTGAAGCTACATTCATGTAGCCCCAACCGAGATTAAGATAAAGACTTTAAATTTGTAGACTATTCATCTAGCCCCAAGTGGGCCCCACCTTCTTGAGTTAGGTGAATCCAATGGTTGATATGGAGTTAGGTGAATCCAAATGCTCATATTAAGTTAGGTGAAATATTGTCTCACTTCTACCCACATTTATCTAGCCCCCTACTGTGGGAATTATTCTTTTCAACCTTCAAATTTTCAAAACGGAGTTACTATGGAATTACATTTACTATTTATCAACCTCCACCGTTAGGGTTGCGCTTACCCGTGGTCTTTGAACAGGGTTCACCCCCTGTTGAAAGCCTCTCACTGCATCTAAGTTGGGAGTGGTACAAGGAATTCGGTTCATGTGTGTGAGCCACACACACATACAATAAGAAACCAATCTCGTGTTGACACGTGAATTGAAACTCTTATAATCTCTTATAATATGTGTGTGAGGCTCACACACAACATATTATAAGAGGATCAATACACATGTCAACGCATGATTAGCTCTTTTATTGTATGTGTGTGGCTCACACACATGAACCGAATCGTGATACAAGGAGCTTATTAACAGCCTAGTACCCCATGATTGGATGGAAAAAATCCTGTCATACCCATTACAAATCAACAAGATGAACCAATATGGAATCTGTCAGAGAAAAATAACTACCCCACCTCATTGGCACATGCAAATTTATGCAGAGACAAGGAAGTCCTATCAACAATTATTCCAGCTTCTGCCATCAGCACACCAAGAATTTGACAATTCATTTGGGACTCCTCAACGACCTCCTTCCCTATGAATCCATCTTTCAAACACCATGCCAGACTCTCTCACTCTAGAGTACAGCAGCGGAACAAGAAGTAACAAATCATTCTCTTAGCTTCTAAAGAAAACTCGAGAGTGAGAGGGTTGAACAATGGTAGTTTTCGGGATTCATAACGATGCAATGCTTTATAAAGCACAGTCGTTTTATAAAGCACAGTCGACAAGGATAAAAGAACATAAATCTAAGATACTGAATAGTCTAAATCGCTACTATTATAATGAGAGAACTGAACTGATGAAAACAAACCTCCACCAACTAAGGAAATTTGTCACAAGGTTGTTAAAAGCATCTCAAGAACAACATTTGCATGATGCATCTCCCACCTGCTCCTTCCAATTCCTTCTTTTTCACCCTTCAAAAAAGCAAACCCACCCCTTCCAATACGAGTCAGTCTTGAACTTCTAAATCACAGCAAAGCAAGAAAACAAAAATAACATGGATCTATCCAATTAGGCTGGTCAACTGACATTTGAATTCCTGCAACCATCACAATAGTTTTTTTACAAAGAATCTTATAGATGAAAAAAATATGAACGACACAAGAAACTCCACTCGAATGATCATCAATGATACAAGAAATTCCACGCTTTTCTTCTTCTATGTGTGGAATATCTATACAGCAGAACTTTCGTCGCAACAATGAATCGTTCAGAGAATGTATGGAAGCAGTTCTCATACTGTTGAGACAGCTTCAACTCAGTACCGAGATGATCACATGCAAGAAAATTACAAAGATCAGATGCCGATCGTACAAGAATATAATCTACAGTGCGGACGAACTTGACAACCTTTGTTGTGGGCTTCATCACAAAATCGATAGCCTCATCCATCATCACAGCCGGAATTAGGAGGAAGCAGGCTGGGAAACCCTGCCTTCTTAGGGAGAGGGTTTGGTTGATGATAATGGTGTGAACTGTCATATAAAATACAGAGAATCAAACTAGAGTACAAATATAAAGACTTTGGCAGCTCCAATTAGTAGAGAGTTCATTCAAGGAAGAGCCGCCCTCAATTTCAGCAATTTATATTCTCTTTCAAGTAAAAAAAAAAAAAAAATTTGAGATCAAAGGAACCACAAAACCCTACAAAATACAGCATAACAGAACCATTATGTAAGACTAGAGACTATAAACTATGCACGGTCCTTGGTCCCCCTGTGTGCTCCCTATATTTTACTCAATGCCCACATTGATGACAATCCTCATTACCCGTTTTATCGCTCCCAACATCATTATCAGATGAGGTTGTCTATGAAACATATTCTTTTAGGTCAGGAAGGCTCCAAGGTAGGATCCTCCAAGTTTCCAACCTTGTCGACTGACATGTAAAACTCCAACTGTGTGCTAAGTTCCTAGATAAAGTCTGGAAAGACCCACTATTTTTCCTTAATGGTACTCTGCAATCCAGTAAGGCTCTAGCAACCCTTTGTGAACATTTCCCCAGAAAATGAAAAGGTCACAGATGACAAACGGGGAACTTGAAAGGTTTGTAAAACAGCCAAATTTGAGGCAATACATATATCTGAAAGTTATATCAAAGACATAAATAAATGAAGAAAGGTTTGAGGGGTTTTCCTTTACTTACCTTAATGGTGGCTAATCCAACAGTATCTGCACTCTTGAGTTGCTCGAGTTGCTTCTTTCCTCGTCGTATAAGATATTAATGTAAAGGAAATTTTTCGGTCAACATTCATTGCATTCTGGCGGAACTCCGAAGAAATGACTGACTCAATTCTTTGACGTTCTTCAGGGCCTTTAAACGAGCTGCTCGAAGAAAACCTCTGTAGAGGCCCAGGACCAGCTTTTGCATGCCAGAGAGCCTTTGACTGGGGGCCATCTCATCTTAAATTTAGAGATATTCCTCTTGTAATAAGCACTATTCTTGTATTTCTTCAGCTTCTACAAAGGAAGAAAAGATGTCATTATGTCATAATGCACATTATTACTCTGATGAGAGAATGAAGTTTGTGCTTTATGGAATACACATCTCTGTGGCAATCTCCGTAAGGTGCATACATGGTTTAGAATAACAGACAATGGCCTAAAGATAGTTATGCGCACACGGAAAGCTATTTTATCAAGTACAAGTTGTTATATTGTTAGAGGGAGAAATATAGTTGATCTTATGAGATAACACATTTCTGCTATGTCCACAGTAAGAGTGAGAGAAGATGATCTGACAGCATGGAAGAAGGAGAGTCTACATGCATCTTTCATGTGCTAAAATTAAAAACAATACTGAAAAAAGAAAAACTGCTATATATCTTCATTAGTTTCAAAACAAATTTCATTACATAATAAAATTATTTTCATATAGAAGGAGCATAATCATCTTGATGGCCATCTCTGAGAAGGACTCAGGAAAATATGAGCGTGCAACCGGTTTGTTTCATAATTAGATCACTAAGTTTACCATATTTGATATTGATCAAGTTTCATAAACTTTGACACTTTCTTTTGTATCAGGTTCCAACTTACTTATCACTTCATGTCATCTTGGCTCCAGTGGGATACATAACACTATTCGTTCAGTTAACAAAGGTTTAGCCACGCCAATTGCAACTCAAGAATATGTCACCAAATTGCCACTTGAGAACATGTCAGTTTGCCTTTGCATTCTTTCTTCTTATTTTCCCCGACATTGGCAAGCTCTTATTCATTAGTATTAAGTAAATGTTTACCTGTTGGTTATTACAGGTGCAACCTATTGGAAATGACTTGTCACCTTATGGTCACTCAAGCTTCAATAGGATACCTCACAACAATTATTCAATGAACCGTGGATTTACTCATGCCAATTGCAACTCAAGGATACGTCACCCAATTGCCACTCAAGGACATGTCAGTTAAAGCCTTTTCATTTTTTTCTTCTTATTTTCTCCCAACATTGCAAGCTCCTTATTCATTAGTATTAAGTAACTGTTTACATGTTAGTTATTACAGGTTCAACCTGTTGGAAATGACTTATCACCTATGGTCACTCTAGCTTCAACGGGCTACTTCACAACAATTATTCAGTGAACTGTGATTTAGTCATGTCAATTGCTGACTCAAGAATACGTCACCCAAATTTGACTTTTGTTTTTCATTTTTCTATTTACATTGTGATCTTTTTTAGTCATTACATTTTGCTTATTACATTTTGCCTATTAGAAATGAGTTGTCACTTTATAGTCACTTTGGCTACTTCAAACAGCAAAGTGGAATGCATCTCTTGTCAACTAGCATTGCATCCAAAGTTCTGTCGAAACATGAAGACACTGAGGATTTAGTATTTGTGAACTTTGTTTTTGTTACAATAATATCACATGAATTTGGTTAAATGTTTGATTTTTTAAATGTAGTGTTGGAGTTTGTGACTTTATGTGGGTTGGGTTAATTGACCATGTTCTTAACTATGTTTGAAAGTTCTAACTTATGTTATTTGGCCAAGAGTTTGTAGTTGATGTCAAACTTTTAAGCTTGCGGCAGTGATCTACTGCAACTAATCATACAGACATGTTTATCATGTTTCCCTAGTGAGAAAATGATGCTTATATTTTGGTCAAATGACTTTTTTCAGATTAGAAACTGTTTCCTCGTTTTTTTTTTAAAATTCATTAGTGCCTTCCAGATCAGAGTTTTTAGTTTTCTGATACAAAACTGATCACCGTAGTTAGAGTAGTTGATAGTGTCAGGAATTCTGACAGCAGGTATTACATGATAAATTGCTGGTAGTCTCACCTTGATTTGTTCAGTAGTACAAAGAGCTTTTTGCCAAAAAAAAAAAAAAAATAGATTCACGGGGGTAGCAGTTCAGTTGTTTTACACAAATCCAGCTCAAACCTATATATACCAAACAAGAAAAAAAAACATAAATAGAACATATATACCAAATTCCAAACATAAAAAGTATCATACACTAACCAATAACCATGCTCAAAACAACAAAAACTCTCAAGTCAGAATAATGTTCTGAATCATATTAATATAGCTGATACAAAATAAAAATTCTAGAAGACAAATAGAAATTTGACAATATCTCAAGCATGAGATTAAACTTCTGAGTTAAGAAGATGATGGCATCAAGCCACTAGCCACAATTTTATTCGTTCACAAAACAAGTAATAGGATATTTTGTCCCTATGCCATTGGATGCCAAGATTGGTTTGCAAATAGATTTGCAAAGCTTGATAACACAACCAAGTTGGCAACATATGGCATCTTCAGCCCCACTCGAGCCAAGTTGGAAAACATTGATAAGGAGAGGTATAGAAATGCCAAGGGATGTGAAGATCCTAAGAACTCATGTCCAAATCATGCCGAATTTTGTTTTCTTATCCCTTTCCAATCCATTAAAGGCATGCTTAACGTTAATTTTTCTAACTGATAGTTTGCTAGAGTTGAGCCTTGTTGCTCCAAAAAACCCAACTGAAATCTATTTGGTTAGTGTTCATAGCTTACTAAACTACAGTTTATCCACAAGTTGGTTTTAACTGTAGTTTAGAAATATCCAATTAGAATGAATTTTCCTTAAAACTTCGAAATTTGTTTGCCTAGTGAAATTACACTTGAGGTTTGCAACCTCTAACTACAGTTATCCTATGCATCTCAGAGCATATATATAAAGAACAAAGGTTTGTAGTGAAACAATTTAGTAGCAAATTACAGCCATTCAATATATACATAGCAATTGCAGAACTATCTGTACGCTCATCTATACGAGAACCTGACTTCAAATATCACCAACATTATACTTACAAAGTCTTGTTGTAGGGCCTTCAGAAGCAAAGTTGGAACATACAAAGATCACTACAAATTGTCCATTTGACAAAATGGATACCAAAGTAATTCAAATAACAAAAAGAGCCAAAACCATTATTTTCTTCTCTTCTTCCAATAATAGAGCCCGACAAGACGTGCTAGCATCTAAGTTGTCAAATAGAATGAGAACCATACACAAGGGTAGTTCAAAACACAATGGAGTTTGTGGTGGAAAAGAGCAGGAAAGCTGGATTTGGACTAATTGCAGAAGCTTCATGTAATAATAATAACAGCAGCAAAAGAGATACAGATACACATATCTACAGAAGGTTGGGAGATTGTTCAACAGCTCCCATATCAAATTGTCCCCTACTTCGACAACCAGTGAATCAAAATAATGAAAGTACAAACAGACGCAAAAACCGAGAGGATGATGGTATCCATTGATTTCTTTCTTCTGGTTGATGAGAGAATGTGATTCACCTGCCAAGATTATAACAAGGATATGTAACTTCAAGGCATGAAAGCAACAACTTTAGGATGGGAAAGAAGCATAGTTTTCTTACTGTAGGAAGACGACTGCTAACATTGATTAGCTTTGAGCCAACACCGCTGAATGTTGAGCGTTGCATAACAAGTGTCCCGAGAGTAAATTGGGCATGAGAAATTACACGGTCCATCTGTAGAGGAATTGTCAGTGAGAGACTATCATGAGCAAGTCTAATGAGAGCGACCTCTTTCCTTCAAATGCAGTGTTTCTAAAAGTCAGCAGATATGTTTTACCCAGCACAAGATGGTGACAACATTGGGTGTGTGTGTGTGTGTGTGAGAGAGAGAGAGAGAGAGAGAGAGAGAGAGATTATACATATTTATGCTTGACACTCACAGAGATCAATTAGAGATTATATATATTTATATTTGACCACTCACACAGAGGTCAATTGATCAAGGGTTGAAATCTTAGTATCGGCTGATATTGCAGTAGGTTTTCCTGGTACTAAAATTGGAAATTTTCAGAAATATAGGCCATTTTGTCTCGTCATTTCATCACGATATCAGTAGTGTCTATTGTATCACCAATATCAATATCATTCTTACATATTAGTATCGGGCAATGTTTCAAATCTTGCCATTTATATTTAACCACGGAGAGAAATCATGTACTGATGTACTGATATTTAAACACTCTCAAACTTGCATATATGAAACAAAATCACACTTTTTTGCCAAATTACACGAGTTAGCTTCCAAGTTTTCTACCAAAGGAGTAGGCGTACTTGGGTTTTTCTGATAGATGAAAGATGCTCATGTTCACATCTAAGGTTGCAAGTCAAGCGGGTCTGTACCCGACCCAGGTCACACCTACCCAATTTCTTTTAGCGACATTGAACCACATTATCTTAAAGTAATGTCGAATCAAACAAAAAAATGAAACCCAATTTAAAAGTCGGGCAGGATATGGTTTATAGTAGTCAACTAACCCAACCTACCCGGTTTCATAACCCTAACCCTAAACTCCGCCCCACACAAACCCACCCACCCCCCAACCACCTGGTCATCTCCTCTGGCTCTTCTTTATCTTCTCCCCTCCATCTTTCCCTCTCAGCCTTCACCTTTGCATTTGCTCTGCCTCCACTCACCGCCTCCACCTTAACCTCCCTCTGTCTTTTATCTAACCCAGACTGACCCACGTCAATTCATACTCAGGGTTACTCAGAAGGCAAACCGGTCAGGTCAGTTGAAGTATGACTCAATATTTCTCAGTGAAAAATATGGTCAACATGGACCAACCCAAACTCAAAACTACCCGAGTTGTCCCCTACTCATGTAATTGCTTGACCTTTTGCTCCATTGAAAAATGATGCCATATTTTAGTATCAAATCATTGGTGCACTGTAAACCAAGTATATGTGTGTGTAGGTTCTTTTTATTTATTTTTGCGAGTTGGTTATCTTATAGAGATTTTTATTACTGCCCCAATGAAGCACGGTAGAAGATGAGAATATTAATTACAACTCAAAGTCGTATTTTAAAGATAGCGTCAAGCACTGACAATTTGGGGAACTCTGAGCTGCATCAGCCTAACCATTTTGGATATACTGTTTGCTTGGCCAAGTTAAAATTAGTATCGAAAGGAGATTTTTTTTTTTTTTTGGGGGGGGGGGGGGGGGGGGGGGGGTGTGGGGGGGGGGGGAGGGGGGGGGGGGGGGGGGGGGGGTTGGTCCATAATAGACAATTTCAATCTCCTGATCTAGCTTACAACAATATCCAGTATTAAGTGTTCTTTTAACTGTTCAAATATCCAAAAAAAAAAGAGTTCAGAAGGATTACTTTGGCCTACAAGTCACAATGCTTCAAGTTTTGTCAACTTTATGGGATATATATGCAATATGATTTACTAATGTTACAGAATCCACTGGCACATACCACCAACACCGATACACAACAACATATGTGATTTAGTTTTTTTTCCCTTGGGGAATAATAGAGAATATCAGAAATATTTAGCAAAAATATATTGGAAACATAAGGGGCAATAAAGTTGAGAGAGAATGGGAGAAGAGCATCACTACAATGGAGAAAAAATAATGTCGAACAAAGGGAAAGAGGAAAGAAAAGAATCAGTGAGGAGCAAATGAAAGGACAACATTAAGATATCAACTCATTATAAAAATCCAAAAAAAAATTGAAGAAACATTCATTATGAAAATAGAGAGGATCCTATCCATTCAACTTTTTGCCAGAAAAAGCCACCACTGCACTAGAGAAGTGAAATACACCTAGAGGGGGGGTGAAATAGGTGTAATTGCTAATCTAATGCTCTTTTTAAATTTTACTTAAGTGAGTGATGCAACGATCTCTCAAAAACACGACTAAGAGCCGAATACCCCTTGCGAGGTTCTGAACCTCCTTCCTCCCAATTCCCCTTAAATGGGTTAGAGGTGCGCAATGCAACCGTGTTGTATTGAGGTGTGATCGAACAATTCCAAGTATGAAATGCGATGATGAAATGCACACAAGTAATATAGCAAGAAATATTGAAAGCAAGTAAAATAAACAAATAAGGATATCACAAATAAAAGTTAGTTCACAAGCAATAGATTGGAAGTAATTTAAAGCAAGAAATTAAGCAAGAAGAACGCCAAGCCAATCGCAAACAAAGTGATTTGTTTCGAGGTTCGAGCCCGTAGCTCTAGTCCCCGCCTTCACCTCCGTGAAGGGTTTCCACTATCCCCTTAGGATCCCGTACAAGTTAGGCCTCCAAAGACCTCAAGCCCGTAGCTTCACCTTACAAAAAATTCCCCTTAGGAACTTGTCTCACAAGAACAAGGATTACAAATTGGTGATCTCAACTAGACCACAACACTCTTTCTCTTTTTTACAAACACTCTCACACTTTTACAACTTCTCCTATAGAAAGAATATGAAATTTTTGGCTCTATGAAGTGTTTGTGAGAAAAGCTTCAGTTGTAGAGTGATATTAAGAATCAACAACAACTGAAAATCAAAACTTAAAAGAATGGAATGAAAGCTTTAAACTATTTTTCTCTTTCTCTTGAAAAAAACAATGAAACTTGTATTTTCTTGTTTTAAAAACTAAGGCCTATTTCCCACTATTTATAGGGAGAGAATAGTTAAAAACTCTGATTTTTCCAGCTAATATCACCTGCAAAAGCACCCCAACAACCCTCTAAAAAGTCTGTTAAACAGAAAATAAACAGATTTTCAGAACAGCCAAAGAGGAAAGAGCCGTTGGAGGTGTTGCAGGCCTACCGGTCGACTGCCGGTCGACCGGGACTCTGCTGGCAAAGAGCCGTTGTGGCTCCGGTCGACTGCCGGTCGACCGATCACAAGAGAGGAAACACAGTTTCCTTCTACCGGTCGACCGACCCAGTCGACCGGAAGATACAGAGAGCAAACGTCTAATTTCGGTCGACCGGTATATGGTCCGGTCGACCGACAGACATGCACAACTTGTGCATGTCCGGGCACAGCAGCCGGTCGACTGGGTCGGTCGACCGGTCTGCCTGGAAAACTATTTTTTCTGGGCAGATTTTAAGATAGAAAATTTGTATAAAATCTTTAAAAATCTGAAGCTAAGTTTATATGCTGAAAATAGTTTATATACATGTATTTAAACAAGTTTTTAAGATGTAAAAGCTTTGGGTAACATGTATGTATAAACTAAGGCATAAACCTAGAAATAAATATTTTGAAAACATAGAAACATACAAACAAATGTTTGTGCAATCCTAGAGCCAAATTCACATATTCTATCTTTACAAAACTAAACTTACAAACTACAATGGTCTTCAAGACTTCAACTTGAGCTATCTTCTCTTGATCTTCAATATTGCAATTTGAGCCCAATTTTGACTTGTCTTGAGTCCAATAGCTTGTATTTGAGTCCAAAAGCTTTGTTATGAGTGAGAGTACTTTAGTATGATAATAAACCCTGAAACACACTTAAGCAACAAATAATATTAGTACAAATAACTAATATGTTTTGTAATCATCAAAATACACTAAACATGGGTTGATTGTAACCTTGGGCCAACAATCTCCCCCTTTTTGATGATGACAAAACATATGAGTTTTAAAAACAAATAAAAGAGGAAAGAGCTTGGAAAGCTCCCCCTAAACAATGCTATGTGTTTAACATGAATAATGAACACTATGTAAACATACATAAGGCATTGAAAAAATATCATCACCAAAAAAAAATAAACTATCATAAGGAATAAAGGAATAAAAAAACAAACAACAATATTTCCTCCACATATTTTTCCCAAACTTATATTTCTCCCCCTTTTTGTCATACATCAAAAAGGGTTAAAAAAAAATCAATTTTACATATTAGAAACCAAAACAAACAAACAAGATATTTTTTAAGTATCAATTTTACATACATTCAATTCACCACAAATAAATGAAAATCTTGCATAATCCAAAGGTTTTGTGAAAATATCCGCAAGTTGAAAATCGGTAGAAACAAAATCAATATCTATGTCACCTTTTTCAAAGTGATCTCTAAGAAAGTGATATCTAATGTCTATATGTTTGGTTTTACCTATGTTGATTAGCATTTTTGGTCATGTGAATAGCACTAGTATTATCACAATAAATCTTAACATGATCAAAATGTAAATCAAAATCGAGAAGAGTATGTTTCATCCAAGTACTTGTGCACAACAAGCTCCGGCTGCTACATACTCCGCCTCGGCGGTTGGAAAGGGCTACACTATTTTGCTTTTTGGAAGACCAAGACACAAGACAATTGCCCAAGAATTGGCAAGTGCCACTTGGGCTCTTCCTATCTACCCTACAACCGGCATAGTCGGCATCCGAATAACTAGTCATGATAAATTGGTTAGTTTTCGGATACCACAAACCTAAATCAATTGTGCCCTTAAGATACCTAATTATGCGTTTTACCGCTATTAAGTGTGATTCCTTGGACATGATTGAAAACGCACATAAACATACGGAAAACATTATATCCGGCCTACTGCCGTAAGAATAAGTAAACTCCATCATGCTACGAAATAATTTGATGTCTACTTCCTTACCTTGTTCGTCCTTGTCAAGTTTCGTAGTGGTTGCCATGGGAGTCTTTGCTACTTTGGATCCTTCAAGCCCGAACCTCTTGATGAGTTCTTTGGTGTACTTGGCTTGGTTGATTGTCCCCATCACTACGTTGCTTGATTTGAAGTCCAAGGAAGAAGTTGAGCTCCCCCATCATAGACATCTCAAATTCCCTTTTCATGCATGATTCAAAATTCTTGCAAAGTGAAACATTAGTAGATCCAAAAATAATGTCATCAACATAAATTTGAACTATGAGGATATCTTGATCTATATGTTTGGTAAATAATGTTTTATCAACTTTTCCTTTCTTAAATCATTTGAAATCAAAAATGAAGACAATCTTTCATACCAAGCCCTAGGGCTTGTTTTAAACCATAAAGTGCTTTATCTAATTTATAAACATAATGGGTGTGTAGGATCAACCAACCCGGGGGGTTGTTCAACATACACCTCCTCATCATATAACCATTAAGAAAAGCACTCTTTACATCCATTTGAATAACTTAAAATCTTTAAATGAGGCCTATGCTAAGGTCATACCTTATGGCTTCGAGCCGTGCTACGGGTGCAAGGTTTCTTCAAAATCGATTCCTTCGATTTGAGTGTAACTTGGGCAACTAACCCTAGCCTTGTTTCTAACTACCTTACCTGATTCATCCAACTTGTTCTTAAAGATCCATTTAGTGCCAATAGTTGGTCTCTATCTTGGGGCCTAGGAACAAGTGCCAAACTTGATTGCGGCTCAATTGATTGAGCTCCTCTTGCATTGCAAGCAACCATATGAATCGGCCTCGCCCTCTCGAGGACATTTTTAGGTTCTATGTGTGAAATAAAAGCAAATTACCACAAAAATCTTGAATCTTAGAGCGAGTGGGTACCCTTTTGATACTTCACCTATGACGATGGTCCTTGGGATGATGAGGGTTTGAATCTCCAATCCTTTGGTAGTGGTTGAGAGTGC